>CM077173.1:40836044-40941044 GCA_039654105.1 Coreius guichenoti | reverse complement strand
CACCTTTGTAAAGTTTCTTGATTTCTTTAGCTCTAAGATTGACCACACTCATAAATGTATTATTTCTCCTCTTCCTTTGTCTGTTTCTCCTTTATCTGCCTCAGAATTCTCTGGTATCCATCTCTCAAACTTCTCCACAATGGATTTGAATTCTCTTTGCAATGAGGTTTCAAAAATGAAAGCTGCCACTTCCATTGTTAATCCTGTACCAACCAGGTTTTACTCGTGTTTCAGTCGTGTTTTACTACTTTACTACTGGTGTAGTGCCAGCAGCATTTAAAATTGCTGCTGTGACCCCTGTACCAAAAAAAAAATAATGTCAATTTTGATAATTTTTGATAATTTCCGTCCCATATCCAATCTTCCGTTTCTCGCCAAAATTTTAGAGCGAATTGTTGCTAATCAATTCAATTCTCATCTTACTACAAACAATCTTTTTGAGCCCCTTCAATCGGGTTTCCGTAAACTCCACAGCACTGAAACAGCTTTAGTTAAGGTCACTAATGATTTGCTAATAGCTTCTGATTCTGGCTGTCTTTCTATCTTGATTCTTCTTGATCTCAGTGCCGCATTCAACACTGTTGATCATTCAATTTTACTTGCACGGTTAGAGTCTGTCTTTGGTGTTTCTGGGACTGCACTAAGCTGGTTTGAGTCTTATCTCTCAGATCGAAAGCAGTTCATTGCTATGGGTGGTTGCAGGTCTGATATTGGTGTTGTGAAATCTGGTGTTCCTCAAGGATCAGTTTTGGGCCCTTTACTTTTTAGCATTTACATTTATCCCTTGGGTCAACTTTTAAGATCACTTGGTCTCAACTTTCACTTTTATGCAGATGACACTCAGGTTTATGTACATTCAAAACCTGATGTTAATGTGGCTGTGTCTTTTCTCTCTCAATGTATTTCTGAGATAAAAAAATGGAAAATGGAAAAAAATGGTAATGCTCATTGGTTCACCCTACCAGATACGTAAGGCTGGGTCTTTAACTTTAAGCGTGGATGGCTCTACACTGGAATTTCAAACAAAGTTAAGAAATTTAGGGGTGATATTTGATGCACATTTAACATTTGATCCCCATGTTCAGAACACTGTAAAGACATCATTCTTTCATCTGAAAAACATTGCCAGCGGCTGAAAAGCCGATCGATATTTTTGTATTTTCTCGCATTGATTATTGTAATGCTTTTCTGGTCGGGGTCTCAAATGCTACCCTAAATAAATTACAGCTGGTTCAAAATTCAGCCGCCCGAATCCTGTCTGGAACCAGGACAAGGGATCACGTCACTCCAGTCTTGGAGTCTTTACATTGGCTCCCTGTCAGATTTCGGGTGGATTTTAAAGTTCTCATGCTTACCTACAAAGCTTTGAATGGTTTGGCTCCTCACTATCTTACTGAGCTTTTAGCCCCCTACACACCTGTGCGTGCTCTCCGCTCTTTGGAAACTGGTCTTTTAATCGTCCCACATACCCGTTTAAAATCTATGGGTGATAGGGCATTTTCTGCGATCGCTCCAAGACTTTGGAATTCCTTGCCTGCTCGGATTAGGCCTTTAGCCTTTAGTGTTTTTAAATCCTCCCTTAAAGCTTATTTCTTTAGGGTAGCTTTTACTTGATAATATTGAAATTGAATTATATATATATATATATTTTTTTTTTTAGTATGTTCTTATTTTTTATCTTACTTATTTTAAAGTATTGTTTGTATAATTGTATGTTTTTTTCCCTTCTGTGAAGCGCTTTGAGATGCTACTTTTAAAGGCGCTATAGAAAATAAAGTTTATTGTTAATGTGTTCAATCCCTCCATGCCTGTCTTACATTACCAGTTAAAGAATTGCCCTCCATCTTATGTTTAAAATCACATTTCCCGCTGAACTGTCTGCTTTTCTCCCACTGTAATTCTGTATAACCGGGACAGGAAGCAAATCTCCTTTCATTAAGACGTCTCTTCAGTGGTTTAGATACCCAGGGCTTGTTATTTGGGAAAATGTTCTCAGTTTTAGTTTCAGACACAATATCTACACGAAATGTGATATATATGACGTAACAGTGTTGGGAAGTTGATCAGCGTCCAGGCAGGGTTGAGAGCAAGTGTCCCAGCTAGTCTCCTCGAGGCAGTTGGATTGGGTTCTCTCTCTTCACTACAGCCGGAGAATTACACTGTGGTCGGATTTTTTCCGAGGGAAGGTCTGCACACCACTTCACAAGCATCAGGAATATTCCCGTAGCAGCGATCAATAGTGTGGTTTAAACGAGTGGGACAGACACATTGCTGAAGAGTAGGCAGATATACACTCACCTAAAGGATTATTAGGAACACCATACTAATACTGTGTTTGACCCCCTTTCGCCTTCAGAACTGCCTTAATTCTACGTGGCATTGATTCAACAAGGTGCTGAATATTGATAGGATAGCATCTTGCAGTTGATGGAGATTTGTGGGATGCACATCCAGGGCACGAAGCTCCCGTTCCACCACATCCCAAAGATGCTCTATTGGGTTGAGATCTGGTGACTGTGGGGGCCATTTTAGTACAGTGAACTCATTGTCATGTTCAAGAAACCAATTTGAAATGATTCGAGCTTTGTGACATGGTGCATTATCCTGCTGGAAGTAGCCATCAGAGGATGGGTACATGGTGGTCATAAAGGGATGGACATGGTCAGAAACAATGCTCAGGTAGGCCGTGGCATTTAAACGATGCCCAATTGGCACTAAGGGGCCTAAAGTGTGCCAAGAAAACATCCCCCACACCATTACACCACCACCACCAGCCTGCACAGTGGTAACAAGGCATGATGGATCCATGTTCTCATTCTGTTTACGCCAAATTCTGACTCTACCATCTGAATGTCTCAACAGAAATAGAGACTCATCAGACCAGGCAACATTTTTCCAGTCTTCAACTGTCCAATTTTGGTGAGCTCGTGCAAATTGTAGCCTCTTTTTCCTATTTGTAGTGGAGATGAGTGGTACCCGGTGGGGTCTTCTGCTGTTGTAGCCCATCCGCCTCAAGGTTGTGCGTGTTGTGGCTTCACAAATGCTTTGCTGCATACCTCAGTTGTAACGAGTGGTTATTTCAGTCAAAGTTGCTCTTCTATCAGCTTGAATCAGTCGGCCCATTCTCCTCTGACCTCTAGCATCAACAAGGCATTTTCGCCCACAGGACTGCCGCATACTGGATGTTTTACCCTTTTCACACCATTCTTTGTAAACTCTAGAAATGGTTGTGCGTGAAAATCCCAGTAACTGAGCAGATTGTGAAATACTCAGACCAGCCCGTCTGGCACCAACAACCATGCCACGCTCAAAATTGCTTAAATCACCTTTCTTTCCCATTCTGACATTCAGTTTGGAGTTCAGGAGATTGTCTTGACCAGGACCACACCCCTAAATGCATTGAAGCAACTGCCATGTGATTGGTTGATTAGATAATTGCATTAATGAGAAATTGAACAGGTGTTCCTAATAATCCTTTAGGTGAGTGTATATCCCATATAAGTGTCCCAGGATTAAATGTGTTGGTCTGGAGAGAGTCGTGTAGCTCTTCGCTCTTCTCTCTTCTTTCCTGCAGCGTCAGCGTTCAGTCCGGATACATATGACAGAGATCTGGCCCAACTCCACTGTATTTAATTTTTACAATGAAGACTGTCCAGTGTTATTTTTTTACATTTAATTACTTGATTTAATTTCTGTAGTATTTATTACCTGAATACAAGCCTAGTGTTAGACCCGCCTGAAAAACATATTTGTCTCTTTATTCTAATCTATTTATTTGTGCTATATTTTGCAATTAGTTTATTACTGACTGTTTGCGTCCCTGTGCTGTGTGAAAGCTATTACAACAACATTACCCAAATTATTTCAAGGTATTGCATCAAAGTTAGATATTCCAGTATTGTGACGACACGAGTCCATATAACAAGCTCCAGTTTTGGTGATCTTTTGTCCAAAGCTCTGATGTTGTTCATTGTCCAGATACGAGAGATTGCTGAGTCTCAGTGTGTGTGTGTGTGTGTGTGTGTGTGTGTGTTAGAGAGCAGTGAAGCTTTTGTGTTTGATTAGTGATATCAGCGAGGTTGATTAATGAGTTCATATTTGGCCATTTTAAAACAATGGGCATCACCTGATCATTGTGCAACACACACACACACACACACTTGTTGCATCTATAGTATAGTAGTACCATGAGGCTCCACTAGATGGAGGCACAAACACACCAAACACATTGGAGCTGAATTCCAGTGAACAAATGGCACATGTGAGTGTTGGGACCGTGTGTTTGGGATTGTGTGTGTAACTGTAGCCCGTGAGCATGTGTGAGTGTCGGGACTGTGTGTTTGGGATTGCGTGAGCATGTGTGAGGGCAACACCCTCCTCTCACTGAATCCTGACCCTCTCTGCTCCAGCAGAACCACACCACGATGCCGGCGGCGCTGTCACAGACGGGTCTGAGTGAGATTTGACTGGAAAATCAGCGTTTGGGGAGGATGGCTGCGACCACGCCCACCTCAGCCCCGCCTCCCAAAAAGAGCCGAGGGAAACAGGAAGCAGAGACTCTACAGACAGCCAATGAGGAGCTGAAGAGCAGACTGAGTGACATACAGAATGAACTGCAGCAGGAAAGAGGCAAGGTACGGCACACACACTTCACCCGTTCTCATAAATGAATGTGGTTTGAATCAGATTTGCATGCGTTCTCTGTGCTATAAACAGCTAAACGGATTCAGATTGCTGCCTGTCTGAAGAAAGCTTCAGTTCATGCGTTATGAATCATATCTGCAGTGATATGTGCCAGAGGAAACACACCACACCCTCTGGCGGAAACACAGGACAAATTCATGGAGTTACAGGGAATTATTTCACATAATCAAACATGGGATTGGAGTAAAATAGAGAGTATGCGTGTGACGCCACTGTCAGCTGGAGTGACCACGGTTACGCCCACTGAGTGTCAAAAACACTGAGTGGCAAAAACACTGAGCTGCAAAAACACTGAGTGGCAAAAACACTGAGCTGCAAAAACACTGAGTGGCAGCATTGGTTGTCAGCGTGAATGCCACGGAAAACACACAAAACACATCTAAAATGGGAAAGAGCTTTGAGTTTGACTATATAAATAGATTTGACAAGAAATCTGAGGTGTAGTTTTACAAACTGACGAAAGCTACAGAAAAGAGACGCACG
Organism: Coreius guichenoti; assembly: GCA_039654105.1. Taxonomy (NCBI): domain Eukaryota; kingdom Metazoa; phylum Chordata; class Actinopteri; order Cypriniformes; family Gobionidae; genus Coreius; species Coreius guichenoti. Next base: position 40,935,857 of record CM077173.1, on the reverse strand, counting down.
TGGATCACTGCAATTCACAGAAACAACGTGACTCCAGGCAGCCAAACATGGATTTGCAGTTATCATATTGTCTCAATATGTTGAATTTTGGGGTAAAATCATACCCTATATGTATATTATATTGTTATATATTGTATTGAAAACTCATCAATGAAATATTCACCATCTTATATTCTGCATAATTGGATGTTTTAAATAAACACTGACAAAAACTATACAAGTTTTAGGGCTGGATGATATGACGATATATGTGACCCTGGACCACAAAACCAGTCATAAGGGTCAATTTTTTGGAAATTGAGATTTATACATCATCTATAAATAATCTTTCCATTGATGTGTGGTTTGTTAGGACAATATTTGCCCAAACTATTTGAAAATCTGGAATCTGAGGGTGCAAAAAAATCTAAATATTGAGAAAATCTCCTTTAAAGTTGTCCAAATGAAGTCCTTAGCAATGCATATTACTACTAATAATATGTTTTTGATAAATTTACAGTAGGAAATTTACAAAATATCTTCATGGAACATGATCTTAATATCCCAATGATTTTTGGCATAAAAGAAAAATGGATAATTTTGACCCATTCAATGTATTGTTGGCTATTGCCACAAATATATCCGTGAGACGCATGACTGGTGTTGTGCTCCATGTCACATATATAACATTGATATAAGTGATTTAGACCTACCTATAGTAAATTGTCTAAATCAGGCTCATATAAATGTCAGGAAACACGATTCCTGGCTGCATGTCAATATCCATAGATCACTGGACCTTGGTAAGTTGTAAGGAACACTTATATTGAGTCCAACCTTTAGTTTAAACTGATACTCATTTGCTTTACTCGTGTTTTCGCAGTTTTCCCTATTAAACCCAGTCATTCTGCCACTCAGTGCGGCTGAGGGGGCGTTCCAGCGCCAATGCAGACCCTCTAAACGTCTCAGAAACAATGTTTTTACACAGAGCTTATAGACTGGTGCAGGGATGACATCACTTTGTAGGCCAAAACGTGGAAGCGGGTTAGCATTTTAGCACTTCCGGTTCCCTCGTCCCGAAGTCAATGGGTTTTTTGAATGGGATTTTGGCTGAAATAAGGTCTGTGGTGAACACAAGCTCAAGACACTTTCACGTTTTATTCTATGATATAAAACACATCAGTATTACCCCACTCGTGATTTTTTGAAGCTGTTACGTGTCTTGAAAAAAGGCGGTTGCTAACAAGTGGCTAATGGACTACAGAGGCTGTCGAGGAGATTAAACGTCATCACGCCGAACAGGTGAACTCAGTCCGCTTTTACAGCCTCATTATGCTCATAATTGTGCTCTTATAAACTATTATAACTCAAACGCTCTGGGAAAATGTTTTGAGATAAAAACTGAAAGAGTTGTTGAAGCTTAGTGATCGAGCGACCGTGGTGTAGTCCGTTTATAGCCTACCTTTAGCTTTTTTACTTCTGGCGACTGCATTAGGCTTCAAAATTCATAAAAGTAGTGTTCATCTGTGATAATTATCTTGATGGACAAAACGTGCAAGTATCATAAACTTGTGTTGATCACAGAGTTTGTTTTTTAGCGATAATCCAAAAGCCTGTGGGAAAATCCTATAGGGTTTCTCTCGAGGGAACCAGCGCGATGCTAACTGCCGGTTGGCCTACAGAGTGACGTCACACCTGCACCGCTCTATTGTAATGCGCTTCCAGATCATTGCTTGCTCACGACTTTTCATCCCTCTGTCTAAAACCCTGAAGGTTACAAAATGGAAATCTGCCCTATGAATCTCGATAAAATGCTTTATAAACTTGCTGGAGATTGATTGTCGAACTTGTGGCATTATGGGAACCTTAATATGAAAGCTCTGTTGTGTTTGTAGGTGGGTAAGTTACGGGAGCGGCTGCAGGAGCTGCGGGCCCAGCGGGAGACGGAGCAGCACAAGCACTCGGTCGCTCTCACCGAACTGCGGGTCAAGCTTCACGAGGAGAAGCAGCGCGAGGTGGCGGCCGCGCGAGAGAGCCTGTCCCGACAGCACGAGGCCGAGCTGGCCCGGGCGGCACGGCTCCGTGAGACAGAGCTGGCCCGGCTGCAGGCGCTTGTGTGCGTGTTACGGGACGGAGCCAGCAGCGAGCTACGTAACGCCCTGAAGGAGGAGGCACGGGAGGAGGCACGCAGGAGCTACGAGGCGGAGAAGCTCAGGCTCTCGCAGGAGCTGCAGGAGGCCAAGACGTCGCGGCGGCAGGCGGAGGAGGCGCTGGCCAACGCCCTCCAGGCGGACCGGGCCAGAGCAGCCGATCTCAGGGTGGCCCATCAGGCCCATCACGAGGAGATCCAGAGAATCAAACGCGAGAGCGAGAAAGAAATCCGGAGACTGGTAAGATCGGTTCACCCTGCATACACCTTTCTTATTCAAACGCTGGCTTATAAGACAGTCATAACTTAAAGTCCCCCTGTAGTCAATAATAAACTCATCTTTGATCACCAAAATTACATTTTTAATCGTTTTGTCCTGTGAAAAAAATTCTTCATGCCTTAAAATAGCTTGACTGTAACTCTACATCCTTTCTTCATTTTGTATGCACGGAACCATGAATATGCAAATTAGCCCCGCCTCCACTCACTCGCACCAGCTCAGAGATCCACTTGCTCAACTTTACTGTAGTAAACGCTGCACAATCTCTCTTTACAACGTCAGACACATAACGGTTATTAATATGATTAGCCTTTAGCTTTACTACATTATTAAACAGCTAATAATGTGTTGCTAATGTCACACAAACCATGTTCCCGTTCACCATCTCAGTCTGCCTTCAGTATCCTTAGAAATGCTTTGAACATCATAGAACGTCAGTGGAGAAAGGCATATAGTTCATCATAATATCATAATATACACCGATAAGGCATAACATTATGACCGGTATCCTAATATTGCGCTGGTCCCCCTTTTGCTGACCCATCAAGGCATGGACTCCACTAGACCCCTGAAGGTGTGCAGTGGTATCTGACACCAAGATGTTAGCAGCAGATCCTTTAAGTCCTGTAAGTTGTGTGATGAGTCTCCTGTTCTTCCTGCTCTTCCTGCCAGTGGGTGTGGCTGGGAGTCTCAAGTGAACTACAGTGGGGAAAACAAGTATTTGATACACTGCTGATTTTGCAGGTTTGCCCACTTACAAAGCATGTAGAAGTCTGTAATTTTTTATCATAGGTACTCTTCAACTGTGAGAGACGGAATCTAAAACAAAAATCCAGAAAATCACATTGTATGATTTTTAAGTAATTAATTTGCATTTTATTGCATGACATAAGTATTTGATACATCAGAAAAGCAGAACTTAATATTTGGTACAGAAACCTTTGTTTGCAATTACAGAGATCATACGTTTCCTGTAGTTCTTGACCAGGTTTGCACACACTGCAGCAGGGATTTTGGCCCGCTCCTCCATACAGACCTTCTCCAGATCCTTCAGGTTTCGGGGGTGTCGCTGGGCAATACGGACTTTCAGCTCCCTCCAAAGATTTTCTATTGGGTTCAGGTTTGGAGACTGGCCACTCCAGGACCTTGAGATGCTTCTTACGGAGCCACTCCTTAGTTGCCCTGGCTTTGTGTTTCGGGTCGTTGTCATGCTGGAAGACCCAGCCACGACCCATCTTCAATGCTCTTACTGAGGGAAGGAGGTTGTTGGCCAAGATCTCGCGATACATGGCCCCATCCATCCTCCCCTCAATACGGTGCAGTCGTCCTGTCCCCTTTGCAGAAAAGCATCCCCAAAGAATGATGTTTCCACCTCCATGCTTCACGGTTGGGATGGTGTTCTTGGGGTTGTTCAAATCAAAATCAAATCACCTTTATTTATATAGCGCTTTTTACAATGGCAATTGTTTCAAAGCAGCTTCACAGTGGTAACAGGAAAATAATGGCTGTTCCGGCTGTAGAGCCCGTGCAGCAGGGCAACTGGGTGACGGTGAGACGGCATAGTCGCGGATCAAAAAACCACTCTTCCGTTCCGATTAGAACATCAAACAGGTTCTCCCCACTCAGTGATGCACCCACTGAGAATCCTGTTGAAAGTGCCCTAGTTATTGGCGATTCTATTACACGGAACGTGAAAATAGAGACACCAGCCACCATAGTCACATGTTTACCGGGAGCCAGAGCGCCTGACATCAAAGCAAATTTAAAAGTGCTGGCTAATGCTAATCGTAAATTCTCTAAGATTATTATTCACGTCGGCACAAATGATGTTCGACTTCGCCAGTCGGAGATCACCAAAATTAACATTAAAGAGGTGTGTAAACTCGCAAGTACGATGGCAGATGACGTTTTTTGCTCTGGTCCCCTCCCCGTTAAAAGGAGTGATGAGATACTTAGCAGACTATCATCACTCAATGGCTGGTTGTCTAAGTGGTGTCCGCAAAATAACATAGGGTTCATAGACAATTGGAAAAGCTTTTGGGGCATACCTGACCTATTGAAAAAAGATGGTATTCATCCTTCCTGGGGTGGTGCCACTCTTCTCTCTAGTAATTTGGCACATAGAGCTAAACATTGACTAACTGGGGCCCAGGTCAGGAAGCAGACGGACTGGCTTACCCGACCGCCTGCTAGCTGTCTCACATCACAGAAGTCAGATAAATCCCAGCACATAGAGACTCTTTCACCTAGATATTATCGCATAGAGACTGTGTCTGTTCCACGAATTAGTAAATACAAAAAAACATCAAAACCATTCAACGGTAAAAATTTTATTGATGTCCAACAAATAAACAACAGATATAATACAGATGATCAAATGATAACGTTCGGGCTGCTGAATATTCGATCCCTTTCCTCAAAAGCGCTTATTGTTAATGATATGATTACAGATCATAACCTAGATGTGCTATGTTTGACAGAAACCTGGCTAAAACCTGACGATTACATTACTTTAAATGAGTCCACCCCCCAAGATTATTGTTATAAACACGAGCCACATCTGAAAGGTAAAGGGGGAGGTGTTACTGTAATTCATAATAATATCTTTGGTATTACTCAGAAGTCTAGTTTCAAATATAATTCCTTTGAAGTTTTGGTGCTTTATGTAACGTTATGTAGTGAAATTGATAAATCCCGTTTGACATTTGTGCTGGCTACTGTATACAGGCCACCAAGGCACCATACAGACTTTACCAGAGAATTTGCTGATTTTCTATCAGAGTTAGTACTGGCTGCAGATAAAGTCCTAATTGTTGGTGATTTTAATATCCATGTAGACAATGAAAAAGATGCATTGGGATTGGCATTTAGAGACATTCTAAACTCTATTGGAGTAAGGCAACACGTGTCAGGACCCACTCATCGCCGTAATCATACGTTAGACCTAATACTGTCACATGGAATAAATGTTGATACCATTGAAATTCTGCAGCAGAGCGATGACATCTCAGATCATTACCTAGTATCATGTACACTTAATTTAGCAAAGGCTGCAAAGCCGTCCCCTCACTTCAAATATGGCAGGACTATCACTGCTGCGACTAAAGATTTCTTTGTAAATAATCTTCCTCATCAGTTTCATCTCCTCAGCATCCCAGATAGCCTAGAGGAACTCGATGTTGCAACAGAAACTATTGACTCTCTCTTTTCCAGCACTTTAGACACAGTTGCTCCCCGGCGCTTAAAGAAGATTAAAGAAAATAGTCCAACGCCGTGGTACAACGAGCACACCCGGGCCCTTAAAACAGCAGCCAGAAAAATGGAGCGCAGCTGGAAGAAAACAAAACTAGAAGTTTTTCGCATTTCGTGGAAAGAGAGCATGATTGCATACAGAAAGGCCCTAAAAACTGCTAGATCTGCTTATTTCTCGACTCTCTTAGAAGAAAACAAACACAACCCTAGGTATTTATTCGATACAGTGGCTAAATTAACCAAAGATAAAGCTTCAACTTCTGATGTTTGTAAACAGCACAGCAGTAATGACTTTATGAACTTCTTTACTTGTAAGATTGATAATATTAGGAAAAAAATTATAACCATGCAGCCGTCTACTACAGTATCACATCAGACAGTGCATTGTAGTGTCACTGAGGAAAAATTACATTCATTCACTGCTATAGGAGAAGAAGAATTGGCTAAACTCGTTAAATCATCAAAATCAACAACATGTATGCTCGACCCCATACCGACTAAACTACTAAAAGAGATGCTTCCAGAGGTCATAGATCCTCTTCTTAATATCATTAATTCATCCTTGACATTAGGATATGTACCGAAAACTTTTAAGTTGGCTATTATTAAACCACTTATTAAAAAACCGCAACTTGATCCTACAAAATTAGTCAATTACAGGCCAATCTCAAATCTACCCTTTCTGTCAAAAATACTAGAAAAGGCAGTGTCCTCACAACTATGCTCCTTTTTAGAAAGAAATGGTATCTGTGAGGATTTCCATTCAGGATTTAGACCGTATCATAGTACTGAGACTGCTCTCATTAGAGTTACAAATGATTTACTCTTATCATCCGATCGTGGTTGTATCTCTCTATTAGTGTTACTCGATCTTAGCGCTGCATTCGATACTATCGACCACAACATTCTTTTGAATAGACTCGAAAATTATGTTGGCATTAGTGGAATTTCATTGGCATGGTTTAAACCATACTTATCTGACCGTTATCAGTTTGTAGCAGTAAATGAAGAGATGTCACACCGATCACAAGTTCAGTATGGAGTACCGCAGGGCTCAGTGCTAGGACCTTTGCTTTTCACCCTGTACATGCTACGACTGGGAGATATCATTAGGAAGCATGGCGTTAATTTTCATTGTTATGCTGACGATACTCAGCTCTATATTTCTTCACGCCCTGACGAAACTTACCAATTCAGAAGATTAACAGAATGCATAGCTGATATAAAAAAATTGGATGACTAGTAATTTCCTGCAACTTAATTCAGAAAAAACTGAATTTTTAATCATTGGACAAAAAAACTCCACAAGTAGTAACCTAGAATATTGCCTAACACTCGATGGCTGCTCTGTCAAGTCCTCGTCGTCATTTAGGAACCTGGGTGTGCTCTTTGATACCAATCTCTCATTTGAAAGCCATGTTTCTAGCATCTGTGAAACTGCATTCTACCATCTTAAAAATATATCTAAATTACGGCACATGCTTTCAATGCAAAATGCTGAACAGTTAGTTCATGCGTTCATGACCTCAAGGCTAGATTATTGTAATGCTCTACTGGGTGGTTGCCCTGCTCGCTTAATAAATAAACTGCAGCTTGTCCAAAACGCAGCAGCTTGAGTTCTTACTAGAACCAGGAAGTATGACCATATTAGCCCGGTTCTGTCAACACTGCATTGGCTCCCTATTAAACATCGTATACATTTTAAAATCTTGCTGATTACTTACAAAACACTAAATGGTTTAGCTCCCCAGTACTTGAGCGAGCTCTTAACGCATTATACTCCATCACGTCTATTGCGATCTCAAAATTCTGGCCAGTTGATAATACCTAGAATATCAAAATCAACTGCAGGCGGTCGATCCTTTTCCTATTTAGCACCTAAACTCTGGAACAGTCTTCCTAGCATTGTTCGGGAAGCAGACACACTCTGTCAGTTTAAATCTAGACTAAAACACATCTCTTTACTATGGCATACACATAAAACATTTTTAATTTCTATTATTCAAGTCAGTTAAATGATTGTTTTAGGCTGCATTAACTAGGTCAGCTGGAACCGGGAACACTTCCAATAACACCTGATGTACTCGTTACATCATAAGAAGAATGGCATCTACGCTAATGTTAGTCTCTCTGTTTATCCCGAGGTTTACTGCAGTCGGCCGGATCCGGGCCGTATCCAGACCAGATGGTGGACCTTAGCCTGGACATGACGACCATATCCCTGAAGTGTCTGTAGAGACCGTGTCAATTAAACTCCCCCCTGTAAATGCCGCATCGACACGACATCCTCATTAAACCCGTCCCCGGCGTGACGACTCCAATCTTTCGAATAATCCTACGAATATCAATTGATCTAATATGACTTCTGACCTGTAATGTTGCCAGAATCATAATCATACACTATTTGTTCGTTGGCCAGAGGAGAACTGGCACTGGAAAATTGTTCTCATCCTTCTTCTTCCTCCAAACACGGCGAGTGGAGTTTAGACCAAAAAGCTCTATTTTTGTCTCAGCAGACCACATGACCTTGTCCCATTCCTCCTCTGGATCATCCAGATGGTCATTGGCAAACTTCAGACGGGCCTGGACATGCGCTGGCTTGAGCAGGGGGACCTTGTGTGCGCTGCAGGATTTTAATCCATGACGGCGTAGTGTGTTACTAATGGTTTTATTTGAGACTGTGGTCCCAGCTCTCTTCAGGTCATTGACCAGGTCCTGCCGTGTAGTTCTGGGCTGATCCCTCACCTTCCTCATGATCATTGATGCCCCACGAGGTGAGATCTTGCATGGTGCCCCAGACCGAGGGAGATTGACCGTCATCTTGAACTTCTTCCATTTTCTAATAATTGCGCCAACAGTTGTTGCCTTCTCACCAAGCTGCTTGCCTATTGTCCTCTAGCCCATCCCAGCCTTGTGCAGGTCTACAATGTTATCCCTGATGTCCTTACACAGCTCTCTGGTCTTGGCCATTGTGGAGAGGTTGGAGTCTGTTTGATTGAGTGTGTGGATAGGTGTCTTTTATACAGGTAACGAGTTCAAACAGGTGCAGTTAATACAGGTAATGAGTGGAGAACAGGAGGGCTTCTTAAAGAAAAACTAACAGGTCTGTGAGAGCCGGAATTCTTACTGGTTGGTAGGTGATCAAATACTTATGTCATGCAATAAAATGCAAATTAATTATTTAAAAATCATACAATGTGATTTTCTGGATTTTTGTTTTAGATTCCGTCTCTCACAGTTGAAGAGTACCTATGATAAAAATTACAGACCTCTACATGCTTTGTAAGTGGGCAAACCTGCAAAATCGGCAGTGTATCAAATAATTGTTCTCCCCACTGTATGTCCACCTGTTCTTCCCTCTATAAAGTTTAGGCTTTGTTGACGTGGTTTTGTTGCTTGCTCTTGGTTGATTTGTTCTTGATTTAGGCCCTGGTTTGTTTATTTCAATTCTGTTATTAATTTAAACTTGGTTCTGTCTGATGTTCTGATTTATCAGGTGTCTGACAGAAATGGTGTTTGATTTGTGTTGATTTCTCCTTGTATAAATTTTCCTATTTAAGTTAATCTTTTTTGTTGCAACCATACCAACCTGACTATGTCCACCATTTCATTTGTCACAGCTTTGAGCCGCTCGTGACAAATGTGGGGGCTCGTCTTTAAATTTAGTATTCGTTAAATATTTGGTTCTGTAAGTTTTTGGAGGATATAGTGGTTTTCTGGTTAACTGAATATCTGAATACCGTTTCCATGAAAGGGTGTACATGGTCTGCAACAATGCTTAGGTAGGTGGTACGTGTCAAAGTAACATCCACATGGATGGCAGGACCCAAGGTTTCCCAGCAGAACATTGCCCAAAGCATCACACTGCCTCCGCCGGCTTGCCTTCTTCCCATAGTGCATCCTGGTGCAATGCGTTCCCCAGGTAAGCCACGCACACACACCCGGCCATCCACGTGATGTAAAAGAAAACGTGATTCATCAGACCAGGCCACCTTCTTCCATTGCTCCGTGGTCCAGTTCTGATGCTCACGTGCCACTGTTGGTGCTTTCGGCGGTGGACAGGGGTCAGCATGGGCACTCTGACTGGTCTGTGGCTATGCCGCCCCATACACAACAAACTGCAATGCACTGTGTATTCTGACACCTTTCTATCAGAACCAGCATTAACTTCTTGAGCAATTTGAGCTCCAGTAGCTCGTCTGTTTGATCGGACCACACGGGCCAGTCTTCGCTCCTCACGTGCATCAATGAGCCTTGGCCGCCCATGACCCTGTCTCCGGTTCACCACTGTTCCGTCCTTGGAGCACTTTTGATAGCTCAAATCCTTACGCTTGCCCATTTTTCCTGCTTCTAACACATCAACTTTGAGGACAAAATGTTCACTTGCTGCCTAATATATCCCACCCACTAACAGGTGCCGTGATGAAGAGATAATCAGTGTTATTCACTTCACTTGTCAGTGCTCATAATGTTATGCCTGATCGGTGTACATAATATACATAATTCACCCGCTATATTGCTAAATGTACCCGATTTTTCATATCAACAGAAAAATATAGAGGGATAACCTGCTTCTCTTGAGACTCCCTGCTTCAGAGAATAGTTAATGTTATGCTAAAGCCCCGCCCCCTCGTGACGTGATTGGTTACAAGGTAGTTTGTGACGTCAGAACCACCAGCGATTTCTAACCGTGTTTTTGGTTCACTGTAGTTTTAAAGAGAAAATACTCAGCACTGGTGTTGACTTATGAATTAGCACATGGTTTGTCTGAAAGCATATTAAAAACACCACATTCACCACAGGGGGACTTTAATATTTTTAAACTCAAACCATATTGTATCTGATCAGTAACTTCTCATTAATGAGTGATAATACATATTCAATTTTACAAACAAATCCAGGCCTGAAAGTGTGTGTGAGATACAGGAACGAGGCTAAATATATTTTATAAAGTATTTTTGAGACAAATCTAGCTCATAGATGTACAAAATAAATGTATAAATAAAACAGCATAATTTCATGTGTAAAGCCACAGTTCACTTCCGGGTCAAAGCTGACCTAAACGCGAAAGGTCTATTTATAAATAGAAAATAATTTTAAAAAATCTGAAAAAAAGGAAATTATGTGTATTTTCATGGTCTTAATCCATATGCAAAGTTTTAGTTTCCCATACTAAAAACTGGATTTTTTTAGAGTATTTTATGTACTGTTTCTGGATCAATAGAGAAAAAAAGAATGCGTGTCTAACAACTCTAAATTCACGGTAAACCACGGCTTCACAGGGCTTATTGCTTATTTATATGTAATTATTATATATAACAGTAAACAGGCAGCAAATAGACAAGTTTTTAGTTGTTTGCACAAATGTTGATATTAGTGCCCTACTGCCCTTATAATAAAGGCCTTGGATATATTCAGTACAGCATCAGTGGATCATGAAAAGATCTGGTACATGTGGTTGCCATTAAAAAAAGTTGTACTATACATTTTTATAAAATGTTGCAAAAAAGGAGTTATTGGTATGCACAATGTATTGGCCAAACCAAAAGCTTATCTTTAAATATACAGTATTTTTAACACATTCTGTGATTTCTAAAATATTACTGAAAAAAGTCTCTTCTGCTCACCAAGGCTGCATTTATTAGATCATAAATACAGTAAAAACAGTGAAATATTACTCCAGTGTAAAACAGCTGTTCTCTATGTGAATATATAGTAAAGTGTAATTTATTTCTGAATTTTTAGCATTCAGACTCCAGTCTTCAGTGTCACATGATCCTTCAGAAATCATTCTAATATGATGATTTGATGCTCAACAAACATTTATGATTATTATCAGTGTTGAAAACAGTTCATATTTCTGTGGAAACTGATACATTTTATGTTTCAGGATTCTTTGATGAATATAAAGTTCAAAAGAACAGATTTATTTGAAATAGAATCTTTTGCAACATTATAAATGTCTTTACTGTCACTTTTGATCAATTTAATGTGCTATTTTTATTTTTTTTTTAATCTTGCTGACACCAAACTTTTGAACCATAGTGTATGGCCAAAGTTTCTAAATCAGTGCATTACTGGGATTTACCTCAAAGCTGTTTAATTTCTACCGAAAACAGATTAAACACTGGCCCAGTTAGACCCGCAGGAAGGGGATTGTGTGAAATGGACCAGAGAAGCATGTAGTGAACTGTGTGTGTGTGTGTGTGTTTGAGATGGAGGAGCTGAAGAGCAGGGATCGGGTGGTGCAGTCGCTGGAGCGAGAGCTGGGTGTGCAGGCGGGACAGACGCAGCGTCTGCTGCTGCAGAGAGAGGAGGCAGAACGGCATCATGGGAGTCCCAAGAGAGAGCTGGTGCCGTCCCTCGGGGAAAACACTGACTCTGCCATTAACCAGGTTTGTTCTGAACATGAACACGAGTAACATGTCAGAGACCTCACACAATAAAGCATGTTTATCCGTTCACAGGAAGTGGAGGAGAGGGACGTACGACGGTTTCAGCTGAAGATCGCTGAGCTGCAGGCCGTCATCAGGAAACTAGAGGACAGGAACACACTGCTGTCAGATGAGAGGAACGAACTGGTACACACACTCACTCTCACACACACACACATTAGAGTCACTGTCACATGTTCTGTGTGTTCCCTGAACTTTTGTCATACTTCCTGTTTTCTGTTCTGCCATCTTTGTAGTTTTTTTTTGTAGTTTTTCTTTTTGATTAGTTCCCTGATTGTTACCTCCTCGCGTTACAGTAACACACAACACTAAAATAATGCAAATACTATTTAAAGGGGACCTATTATGCAAAATTCACTCTTACATTACAGTTTAAACATTGTGTGTCGGCAGTGTGTGTACACAACCACCCTATAATCGTGAAAATCCACCACTCCTCTTTTAATCCCCATAAATCATAAACAGTGTCTCAGAACAAGTGCATATTGTTAGCTTTTGTGACATCACGTATGTTTAGGCTCCGCCCACGACTGCTGACAGACCCTGCCCTATTAACATAGACCACGCCCATGACTGCTGGCAGACTCCGCCCTATTAGCATAGCCCCGCCCCTCAGAGAGCTGTACACAATCCGCCATGTTTATCTCCTCGCCAGAGCATTCAAGTCAGAAATGTGTTCTTATTAAAGCTACTAAAGTCATTCAGTCAAGAGCAGTGAGGGATTTTCTGTTGTTCTCGTTGTTTCTGGAGACACTGGGAATGTTCTTTTGCCATTTTTACACCATAAATTACATGGCAATTCATAGATTTTTCAGTAAAAATTAAAAGAAAAATTTACATTGGTGTAATAATTATTAAACTTGTACTGTATTGAAAAAATGTTTTATTACTGCACATTCATTACAAAGGAAGTTCTAGAGGTTTTAACATCCTTTGTTAATATATTTACATTTTTATGATGTTTTTCATTTGCATTTTATAATATTGGTAGCTGTGATAATGAAAGATTATTATCTTTTTAAATTTGTGACTTTTTAACACAATCTACCAAGAGCAGCGCAAGTTAGCGTCTGGTGTAAGACGTGCTGTTTTTGGGCGGTAAATAATGGAGCAAACACCAGTAAATTGACGAGTAAAAACCTTAGTAAATCACCTCATGATTCATTTAAATCCTCTCCTCCATAAACACTGCGTCTGAAAGGGAAACTCCTACAGATGCATATGCAATAAGGTCAGCCGCAGAAATAACCCTGTCCACGCCTTTTCAGCGCTAATTTTATTTTTTGCATTTAGCATTTTTTCCCCTGCTGACCTCTCACCCGCTACACTGAAAAAAAAAAAAAACTTGGAACAATTTTCCCTCAGAATTTGCTAGTAAATTTCACAAATAATTACAAAGAAATGACAAGTAACACATTGAATTAAATGTGACATTTTGAAGTAAAATTTGAATTGAATAATCTTGTATTTACAGCCTTTAAAAAACATTTCTTACAGTGTAGAGCCACTGTTCTTTACAGATTTGTATTTGCTCTCAAAATATGTTTTTTATTGTTGTTAATATCTGTTAGAACATTCTTTAGGACAGGACTTGAATCCACAGGTCTTGTGTTCTGTATGTAGATCCGCCTCTCTCTGTCCTACAGCTGAAACGAGTGCGGGAGACGGATGGAGAGATGAAGCCTCTCATGGAGAAGAATAAACGCTTAAATAAGAAGAATGAAGAGCTGCAGCAGACTCTACAGCGCATGGAGGACAAGCTGAAGACGCTCAGCCGAGAGAACGCAGAACAGGTGTGTTGATAAAGGCAGAGAGGAAATAATGGGAAACCGTGTAAGATAGGACTGGATTATAACCATCAGAAAAGAAAATTTGTTTCACATGTGGAGAAAGTTACTCAACTTTTCTTTAGGATAATTTTGATTTAATGAACGTTCCACATTTATCCTGTACTTTACTTCAACTGGCCGTCTAGAGTGAATCTCTCCCTGTGTTTCCTCAGAAGGAGAAATCGCAGCAGAACTCGCAGCCGGGCGGCCTGAAGAGACACACCTCTCTGACGGACCTGAGTCACGCTCACGAGCAACAGGAAGTCGAATATCTGCGCTTGCAAATCAGTGAGCAGCGCGGCGTTATAGATGAGCTCACGCAGGTTCGTTCTGTGAGCCATAGATGCACAGTACACACATGTTGATGCAATGAGAGAAAGCGCTTGTGCGAATCTCTTTGAGATGGCACCACAAGGCGCCGTTCACTTGCAGAACACCAGTTTCTGGAGGGCACATAGGTCTGGAGTAATGAGTTTAGGTACAGTGCATCTGGAAAGTATTCACAGTGCTTCACTTTTTCCACATTTTGTTATGTTACAGCCTTATTCCAAAATGGATTAAATTGATTATTTTTTTCCTCAATTCTACAAACAATACCCCATAATGACAACGTGAAAAAAGTTTGTTTGAAATCTTTGCACATTTATTAAAATAAAAAACTGAAAAAAAAATCACATGTACATAAGTATTCACAGCCTTTGCTCAATACTTTGTTAAAGCACCTTTGGCACCAATCACAGCCTCAAGTCTTTTTGAGTATGATGCTACAAGCTTGGCACATCTATTTTTGGGCAGTTTCTCCCATTCTTCTTTGCAGGACCTCTCAAGCTCCATCAGGTTGGATGGGGAGCGTCGGTGCACAGCCATTTTCAGATCTCTCCAGAGATGTTCAATCGAGTTCAAGTCTGGCTGGGACACTCAAGGACATTCACAGAGTTGCCCCGTAGCCACTCCTTTGTTATCTTGGCTGTGTGCTTACGGTCGTTGTCCTGTTGGAAGATGAACCTTCGCCCCAGTCTGAGGTCCAGAGCGCTCTGGAGCAGGTTTTCATCAAGGATGTCTCTGTACATCGCTGCATTCATCTTTCCCTCGATCCTGACAAGTCTCCCAGTTCCTGCCGCTGAAAAATATCCCCACAGCATGATGCTGCCACCACCATGCTTCACTTTGGCATTCAGGCCAAAGAGTTCAATCTTTGTTTCATCAGACCAGAGAATTTTGTTTCTCATGGTCTGAGAGTCCTTGAGGTGCCTTTTGGCAAACTCCAGGCGGGCTGTCTTGTGCCTTTTACTGAGGAGTGGCTTTCATCTGGCCACTCTACCATACAGGCCTGATTGGTGGAGTGCTGCAGAGATGGTTGTTCTTCTGGAAGGTTCTCTTCTCTCCACAGAGAAATGCTGGAGCTCTGTCAGATTGACCATCGGGTTCTTGGTCACCTCCCTGTCTAAGGCCCTTCTCCCCCGATCGCCCAGTTTGGCCAGGCGGCCAGCTCTACGAAGAGTCCTGGTGGTTCCAAACTTCTTCCATTTACGAATGATGGAGGCCACTGTGCTCATTGGCAGGCCCACACGGAATCTGAGCCCGCAGAATTCTGCAGAAAACTCTGCAGATTTCCGCAGATTAGTGCCCCTTTTTTTTTTTTTTTTTGCTCTATTGTTGAATGATATGAAATTGTTTATTTAATGATTTGTGTACAATACAATTGATAAAGCAATATTTTCTCCGTCTTTTAGTGGATATACTATAAGAGAGATCTAACTTTGTTTAAAAAAACAAGTTGTTCTATTTGATTTTGGATTGTAAACCTTAAATTAAAAGTTAAGAAGTGAATCTTTTATATGTAATGTTTTCAGTTCCAATACTCTTAGATATTTTTAACACATTTAAAACCATTCCGCATAATTCCGCAGATTTTTCCAAAAATTCAGCGCAGAAATCACAAAAAAAGTCTGCAGATAACTTGTGGCCCTGCTCATTGGGACCTTCAATGCTGCAGAAATGTTTCTGTTCCCTTCCCCAAATCTGTGCCTCGATACAATCCTGTCTCGGAGATCTACAGACAATCCCTTGGACTTCATGGCTTGGTTTGTGTTCTGACATGCACTGCTAACTGTGGGACCTTATATAGACAGGTGTGTGCCTTTCCAAATCATGTCCAATCAACTGAATTTACCACAGGTGGACTCCAATCAAGTTGTAGAAACATCTCAAGGATGATCAGTGGAAACAGGATGCACCTGAGCTCAATTTTGTGTGTCATGGCAAAGGCTGTGAATACTTATGGACATGTGATTTATTTTTTTTATTTTTATTTTTTATAAATTTGCAAAGATTTTTTAACTTCTTTCACATTGTCATTATGAATTTAATCTATTTTGGAATAAGGCTGTAACATAACAAAATGTGGAAAAGTGAAGCGCTTTCCGGATGCACTGTATATATAGGAAATACCATGTTTCTGAATGACAGATCTAGTGATGAGATGTAGATGGAGAAGAGAAGCGGTCCCAGCACTGAGCCCTGAGGCACTCCAGTAGCTCGAGATGATAGCAGTGATAGGAGAAGCCATGTTTCTGAATGACAGATCCTAGTGATGACATGTAGATGGAGAAGAGAAGCGGTCCCAACACTGAGCCCTGAGGCACTCCAGTAGCTCTAGATGACAGCAGTGATAGGAGAAGCCATGTTTCTGAATGACAGATCTAGTGATGACATGTTGATGGAGAAGAGAAGCGGTCCCAGCACTGAGCCCTGAGGCACTCCAGTAGCTCTAGATGACAGCAGTGATAGGAGAAGCCATGTTTCTGAATGACAGATCTAGTGATGAGATGTAGATGGAGAAGAGAAGCAGTCCCAGCACTGAGCCCTGAGGCACTCCAGTAGCTCGAGATGATAGCAGTGATAGGAGAAGCCATGTTTCTGAATGACAGATCTAGTGATGACATGTTGATGGAGAAGAGAAGCGGTCCCAGCACTGAGCCCTGAGGCACTCCAGTAGCTCTAGATGACAGCAGTGATAGGAGAAACCATGTTTCTGAATGACAGATCTAGTGATGACATGTAGATGTTGAAGAGAAGCGGTCCCAGCACTGAGCCCTTAGGCACTCCAGTAGCTAGACACCTCACCCCTCCACGACACCCTGAAGGTCCTACTGAGAGGAAAGACTTGAACTATTGGAGTGCAGTTGCTGAGATACCCTTCATCAGACATGAGGATAACTGTCAAAATCAGCAGACAAATCCAGCAAGATGAGTACTGTGGATTTAGAAGCTGCTCTTGCCAGTCTCAGATCTAAAGTAACCGAGAGCAGGGCCGTCTCAGTTAAGTGTCTGCTTTTGAAACCAGACCGGTTGTTGTCCACGAGGTTATTCTGTGTGAGAAAGGTAGAGACTTGGTTGAACACGACTTGTTCAAGTGTTTTAGCAATGAATGGAAGGAGGGATACCAGTCTGGATTTAGAGAGGGTTTCTTCAGCAGTGGGGTTACTGGAGTCTGCTTAAATGCTGTGGAAAAGGTACCAGTGTGAAGAGAGGAGTTGATGATGTGAGTGAGTGCGGGTACAAGTGAAGAAGAGATGGCCTGAAGGAGATGAGTGGGGATAGGATCAAGCGGACAGGTGGTAGGGTGATTGGAAAGGATGAGTTTGGAGACTTCTGCCACCGAGAGCGGAGAGAAGGAGGGTAGAATGTGTGTGTTTGTTGTTAAGATGTGTGTGTCAAATTGTGGTGTGGAGAACTGGCCGCTGATGGTTGTTGTTTCATTAATGAAGAATGTGGCAAAGTCGTCAGCTGGTAGAGTTGATGGAGGAGGAGGACAAAGAAGAGAGGAAAAGGTTTGTTGAAATGGTTAATAAATGAACATTTCAATAATAAGCACACAATAAGACCAGAAACTTTTATTAAAAAAGTAAAGATGGTCAGTTTTGATTTCATGTTGTTTTTAAATCTATTTCCAGATACAAATTCTGTCCTCGCCTGTTTTTAGCCTTCTGTGTCACTGTGCGCTTGTTCTCTAGTTGGCCTTACCCTGTAATTACTTGTGTTTGGTAATCAGTGCTGTGTCTGTTAATTAGTTTGTTTACTTCATTAAGACAAAGCCTAATTAGAAATGAATTACAGCCTCATTTTCTCTTCCCTTCCCTCATGGCTTCTGTTTACACATGCTGATATTACAGTATTACCAACAACAGAGCGCTATCGCATGCCCTGAAAACACAGTGCTTACATACAGTACACTACCATTTTGTGTACAGTATGTACACAAGAGTTTGGGGTCCAGAGAGACCAGACATAGTAAAGTTCTGATGCCATTCTTCTGGCCCGATCACTTTATTATCAAAGCATCTCAACTCTTACTGGAGCGTTAAGGTCGCTCTCAATCGCCACTCATTGTCTGGTCTAAAACACAGTCGCCCTCATGTTTCAGCAGTTGAGAGTGCATTTTCTGTCATCTTTGCAGGAATGTAATATGAAGATTGTAAAAAGTAACATGTATCTTTAGCAGCACTGTGAAAGGCAATAGCACTTAGCAGGTATAAACACATATCTGTCTGTACAATATGAGTCACATGACTAAACGTGCCTCAATGCCACAGTCCTCAATACACTGTTTTCAAATTGATCCTCTTGAGAGGGTGCCTTCAAAAAGCTCAGGTTGAGAATGCGTCTCAGTGTTGACGGAAGACCAAAACGGAGAAAAAGATGCAGTTTCCAGATTATTTATCCAGATTAATATAGACGTAGCCTGAGGGGCCGTTTACATAGCACTATTTTCAACTAAGTGGGCCTGAAAACGCAAACTTTTGAAAACGGGTTTCAAAGGGCAAGTTTTTGAAAATAATAGCGTTATCTCCGTGTAAACTACAAAAACGCGAATTTGTGAAAACGGTGACGTCATGGTCATGCGCATGCGTGTTACGTGTTCAGTCTATGGACACGTAGTGTTTCTTTACAGTGACATCGCCACCTACTGGCCTGGCAGCAGAATCCGTGTGAACCAGTGTTCATTTCGTTGACGAATCATTTTCGTCATAATTTTCGTCAACGACCTTTTTTGACTGACGAAAACGAGACGATAACTAAATAAAAACCAGTTTTGGATGACAAAAACTATGACGAAAATCTACTGTCATTTTTGTCAATGAATACAAACGAGAGGAAAATGTTAGGGAGGGAGGATTAGGGAAGAGATCCCGTCAGAACTGATGTCCTGTGTAACAGATGAGCACGCGTGCGGATCTAACAGCGGGAAAACACGGCGCTGTTGAGCTTCTACAGGCTCACGCGAGAGCGCTTCAGAACGGCTCAATCAATGAATAACACACATTTATGACAGGTGATGTTTATGAACTAATGCTGAGGAATAATGACAATGTTTACTTTACCATGTTTATATGGTAATATGATTTAGAAGGTTGTAACAATGCATATTTTATCTCCTCATCTGAACTGCAATAGTAAGGCATTTCAAAATAAGAGTCCCGGTGTATTTCCAGCTTGTTTATAATTAAAAGTCACGCATTATATATACGCTTTTGGTTACACAATAAACTATTTAATTTCATTCCCATTTAATTCATAGTCAGGAGGAAAGACTAAGAACAGTATTTGACACATATTATTCAATAAAGTATCAGGGTTATTATATCTCAAAATGTCAGTTTTGACATGTATTCAAGTAACAGTCGGTTATGTAATGCTTAAATGCTCAATTAATGCATTACAATTTAACTGAACTCATTCGATTTTAGTCGACTAAAATTAGACTAAAACTAAATGGCATTTTAGTCAAAAGACTATGACTAAAACTAAATCAAAATTTGCTGTCAAAATTACAGTGTGATGTCTTGATGTGCTTTCAGGAACGGGACAGGCTGATCATCAACAAAAAGAACCGGCGGAAAAACATCAAGTTACCCAAGGTGAGCAGGTCCTGTCATTCACAGAAACATGTGGAACCCGCTTGAGGAAGTTTTGCTCTTAAAACGAATGGACACTGTCACTAAGCAACGGTATCCTCCGAGGAGCGCGAGCCGCCGCTTACATCGGCACATTAATTGGTCTCTCGAGACCGTTCCTTTCTCTTTTCTTTCTCATGCATTCTCCAGATTTCTTCTCTTGTCTAAAAGGATACGTCAGTCATCCAAACAAACAACTAAAAAGTCTACATACGCAGATGTCACTATCCCTCAGTTTGTGTGTTTGGATTTACTTGCTATAATTTGGGTACAAAATTGTCCCCTGAATCTGACAAAGCCTCCTTTGGGGACGTTTGAGGATGTCCTGAATTTGGAAAAAAAAAGATTCCTGAATGAATGAGATAATGAGTTTGTGTGTGTGTGAGTGATTAGTACATGTAGATGGATATCTGGTCCTGTGTGTTCTGATGGGGGTCAGGTGTGTGTGTGTGTGTTCGAGGCGCTGGGGGCTGCGCTTTTTGTTGTTGGTTTTCCAGAACTGTTGCTAAGGAGGTGGAGTCAGCAGACTTGACTATAAACTCATCAGGCACTGCCGTAACACACACATCTGGGACTGAGGAAGATGATGCTGGTTAGAGAGTGTTTTGGGGGGTGTTTTTGAAAGCATGAGCCTGGACTGAGCAGATTTCCATCCAGTATGCCCGAGTACTTCCTGCTGGTGCTGTATCTGTCCCTGTTCCTGTGTCTGTGCGGTCTGGTGTGTCTGTATTTCTCCGGCTGTCAGGAGATGACCTACAAACACGATGGTAAGAGCCACGTCTGCCGCTCATCTGAGTGACGTGAAGTCCTTGAAACAGTTTCAATGTTTATGGGTTCAGAAACGTGTTCACGGCATCTCTGACAATAACCTTGATTCCTTCAATCTGCAGTAATGCACTTAATGCGAGGAAAGATCAGGTGGTGTAATCCTGAGGCTGTTTTCTCTGTGTAAACTGAAGAATTATGGCACGTCCCTTTTGGGTTTACTGGCGGATATTGTGTGAAAGTTATTTTAGGCTAGTGAGTGATTTATGAACACATGTATATGATGTTTAAGAACTGATTCTCTCTTTCAGAGGCATGTTGTGGAGACATATTTTGGATTTGATGAAGAATCTGTGGACTCTGAAACGTCGTCCCTGACGTCATATAACACAGATCACACCCCTGCCACTCCCGAAGAGGATCTGGAAGACGTATGTCATTATTTACTTCAATACCTGCACTAACACACACTCTAATGTTTCTGAAAGAGTCTCTTCTTCTCATTTATGTGATCATAAATACAGTAAAACAGTGAAATATTACTCCAGTGTAAAACAGCTGTTCTCTGTGTGAAGATTTTGATCAATTTAATGCGTCCTCGCTAAATAAAAGTATTAATTTCTTTCTTCTTTTGACCCCAAACTTTTTTTGAACCCATAGTGGACTATCGATCAGTGTTCCTGAGAAGATTTTATTATAATTATTTTTTGGTCTTACTTTCAAAATCCAGTGGTTTATAGGCAGTCATCACTATTAGTACTGTTTGTATTTAATGTTAGTGATTTGAACAAGCCCTGCACTTTTGTTGGACAGACATGAATAATACATCAAATAGTGTGGCTTATTGAGCAGAAACATGAGATTATTTTGTGCTCAGAATATAAAATCATAGACCATATGTAAGAAATAATCTTGCAGCAACCCAGAACACGCTATAAAGCACGCCTAAACAAGTTTTTCAGCAGCGCCATGAAAATCATTAACAGTGCCTGAATAATGAGATGTTCTTCTGAAAGTATGAGATGGTGAGAGTCAGCCCAGGAGAGTGTTACGTGGCATCAGACGCGTGTTTGTTGATGTGAATCGGGTGTGTTGTTAGGTCAGATGTGCTGTTGATGAGTTCATTAGTTCCTGTAGAGCTGGTTAACGAGCGGCGGGTCATTATCCGTCCCTTAACAGTGTGTTCCTCTAGTGTTCTCCACACGCCCTTCATCTCAGAAGATTGCACTCACTAAATATCTTCAAAATCAGGCAAAATTTTGATTTACTGACTGAAACTGACTCTTTATATTGTTGTAAAGTGTAACCTGTATTATCGGACAGCTCTGTATAAAGTTGTCATGTATATTATATCCAACTCTTCTTGCAAACATGCAGTAAAGCGATAAATACCAAATCTCAACGGCTTGATTGTTTGTATCGTCACAGAATATAAACTATATTACCGTCCATATCTGATAAATCTGACTATAAGGCATGAAGATATTTTATAGATAAGTTATAAACATGATTTTCTGTAAAGCTGCTTTGAAATACTGTGCTATACAAATCAGTTTGACTTGAATAAAAATAACATTTTGTATTTAAAGTAAATTTTACGTGCAAAATTGGAATATTGCCCAAGTAATTTGTGAATAAAGCAACGTTTCCATCTTGTGTTCAAGAGAACAAAATCATCACTTCCTGGCTTAAAATATCAGTAATAAACTGTAAGTTGCTGTTTTTCCCTCCATCATAAATTAGTGTCGTCTCAGAGCGTCAGGTGAAACACACACACACACACTCACTCAATCGTGTGAGACGCTTCTGGAGGGAATTAAACCAAATTATTCTAATCACAGACTTTGAGTCAGGCGTTTCAGAGCCACCAAACCAACATTTGAGATGCTGCGACGCCATTGGTCCAATGGTTAGGCCAGTTATCCAATCACAGCCTCTGCTGAGTTTTGAGGGATTTATTGGGTAAACTTGTTTCCATTGTAGTTTATGTGCATGTGTTCTAGGGCTGCCCTCGAGTGAAGATTGTTCTAGTCGACTAGTAGTCGTTCATTTAAGCGATTCGTCGACTAATCGCGCATTTATATTAATAAGCCATAAATCATAATAATCAGCCTTTAATTGTCTATATATAATACACAGCCTAATCAGCGCTCAAACACACACATAAAGCTCGCCAGAGCGCACCGGCAGACGTGATGATCATGAGTGCGTCATGAAAAAACAGAAGGAGTTTGAACATTTTAATAATTTATTGATGTTTTCTGTGTTCTCGTCTGCAGAGTTTAAGTCGACGATGCTGACTCTCATCTCCGCAGTGGACGTGCCTTTATGTTTCCTACGGATTACATAATCGGAGAATATTTGTTTTCCACTTTAATTTGTTCATTTAAAAGTAGACATTTCAAGCTTTCGATAGATATATTTCTCATGTCTGTGATTCGCTGAGTTTCGGTTCAGTTTTGTGACGCGCTTCAGTTCACAGAGACGGCAGAACGCACATCCTGAGTGTTTTCTTTATTTTACAAAAGCACAACTTTAGTTGTTATTGTGAGTGGACACAAATAAAAGTAGACCCTTTACAGTGTGCATTACTCTTATCAAAATGACGGAGTAAAGTAAATGTGAGTGATCGCGCCGGCGCCTGTATGACAGTAGGCGGGCTCTCCACACAAACACAGATACGTGTCTAATAATAGCACACATTTATCCAGGTTAACATTAGAGCGAGCGGACTTGTAAAGTTGCTGTACTTACATGTTTCAAGTGATAAGCCATATTTGAGGTTGATTAGGCGAATGCTTGGATTTCCTGCTGTTTGCAATCTGTCCGTCACAGGATGCGTGATTTCACCACTTCTTGTGGAGTTTTATAACTAACCGACTAATACAATTTTGGTCGACCAAGCCTCATCTAGTGGACTAACGGTTAGTCAACTATTAGGGGGCAGCCCTAATGTCGTCTTATCGGATAAAAATAAATCCGCCTCATTTGAGGACTCAATGTACATTTTTAGAATTTAAGCACATCTTGCCATTTCCATTCAGCGTTTTTTATGCGATATCCCAAAATACGCATACAAATAGGTGGATGGAAACACGGCTTATTACTCACCCTAATGTTTTTTTATATGCAAATAATAATAATAATAATCAATGTATGTGTCAGTAGTGTTTTTGATGTTTAGGAATTACTAAACTAGTTTTATCCTGATTTATAGCAGTGGCTCTGTAAACGAGTGCATATGTTAATCGCTGTGAATGACAAATTGTGTGATTGGGCAGGGCTTCTCCCGGGAGGAAGCGGAGCTGCGGTTTCGTCAGCTGACGCGCGAGTACCAGGCGCTGCAGCGAGCCTACGCCCTTCTGCAGGAGACCGTCGGCCCGCTGGACCCCGAGAGGCACTTCAGGGTGAGGTCGCGACCCCGGCGCCACAGATGCATGCCTAACCCCGCCCACTCCGGACATCCTGAAGGATCCTTTATTTCAAACCTCCATCAAATCACCCCAATGTTTAGATTGAACTTCAAGACCTTTCCAGAATCCCCCACACTGACACGCCACTCAGCCAGCATTGTAGCAAGCATGGCCGACAATTCCTGCCTCAGAAAATTCCTTACCGAAATTTGTGATTGATTTGAAATTTAAATGAAGCCATATAGACTGTCTATGCGTACGCATGCCCTAGGCTGGCTCTTTGATTGGCTCTGTGCTCTGTCCGTCAGACGCGGGAGCAGCTGCAGACGGAGCTGATTGGCTGTCAGGCACGGATTGCTGACCTGGAGCGGAGCCTGGCAGAGAAGGGGCAGGTAAATGAGAGAGAGACACCCCTGACTCCGGTCACATTGGCCTCGCTGCTTGTCTTTCTGACAGCCATGCTTGTGTGCTGGCGCTGCACAGAGAGGATATGGCACCAAATCATGTGACTTCACCCACAGGACCAGCACAGTCACATTTATTTACATTCACTTCGCTTGACCAATGCAAGACTCTTATGTGTTAATAACAATTATGCAGGCTTTATGCTGTATATTTTAATCAGATCAATCAGCGCAGTTTGTGTAAAGATTCCACTATTTGTGTCCTTTATACCGTAATCTTGTTTCCACAGACCATAGACTGTAAAAAAATATGGACGTAGTGTCCGTGACGTCACCCGTAGGTTTCTGAAGAGCGTTTTTGAAGCCTAAAGTCGGCCGTCGAATAATGGAACACTAGCCTGCTGTTTTTAAAGGGTCATGAAACAGAACAGGAACAGAAACATATACAGTATATATAAATATATACACTCACACAAATATTTATGTATTTTGAGAGCTTGATTGTCATTTGCAGTGCTTCATGTGTTTTCTCTCCGCTACAATCTGATTGGTGGAATTTTTCACAGCATCATGGGTAATGTAGTTTGTCATCATGCATTCTGCTGTTAAACACATTTATTTTACAAATAATTGAAATAATATATACAGATGGCTTCAACAACATAAGCATATAGCATCGATTAACAACCTTGTAGGTCTGCATTTGAAGATTTATGGGTTATCGTTAAACATCTAATTCCCTATAGAGAGAATGAATGTTTTTACTCCCGGTGTTGTGCCGAATTCTGAATGCAGTGTTGCGTTTTTGAGGCGTTATATCAATGAGCTCTAAAGAGCGGTTACACTCACGCATGTGTCGGAGACTCCGGGTCTATGGAAGAGAATTTATGCCACTCAGAAACACAAACGCTCGCTTGCGATCCATGGACGTGTCTGTCACACTCTGTACACATGCATCACGTGCTGCCGTGAATAATCAGGAGAAGTTTCTTCTCATTGGATAAGGACACACAGTCTCATGAATAACCATGAGTCATGTTCTACAGGTGTGAGAAAACATCACGTCCTCTGTTAAAAGCAAGTTTAGCGTTCCATGACCCTTTAAATACAGCATGTAAAACAACTGAGCAATGATTCAAGCGTTGCTTTTGCATGACCTCATCATATTCCACGTTTAATTCGCTAAGTGATGTCCATTCATCATTCCGTGCAGAATTTTAATCCATTTTTTGTTCAAACTAGAGGTTCAATCAAATAATAAGTTTAGAAAAGTTTAAAAATCAAAGTTTATTTTATTTCCAGTTCATCCATCACACTGATAATGGAAATGCATTGCATTGTGGGATGAGTACAGTGTGAAAACCTGATTAATGTGGATCTCAACAGGGGCCCATTAGAGATGACTTAAAATTATAGACACAACAAGCAAATATGCACCGATCAGGCATAACATTATGACCACCTTCCTAATATTGTGTTGGTCCCCCTTTTGCTGACTCGTTGAGGCATGGACTCCACTAGACCCCTGAAGGTGTGCTGTGGTATCTGGCACCAAGATGTTAGCAGCAGATCCTTTAAGTCCTGTAAGTTGTGAGGTGGGGCCTCCATGGATCGGACTTGTTTGTTCAGCACATCCCACAGATGCTCGATTGGATTGAGATCTGGGGAATTTGGAGGCCAAGTCAACACCTCAAACTCGTTGTTGTGCTCCTCAAACTGCGATGCACTGTGTATTCTGACACCTTTCTATCAGAACCAGCATTAACTTCTTGAGCAATTTGAGCTCCAGTAGCTCGTCTGTTTGATCGGACCACACGGGCCAGCCTTCGCTCCCCACGTGCATCAATGAGCCTTGGCCGCCCATGACCCTGTGGCCGGTTCACCACTGTTCCTTCCTTGGAGCACTTTTGATAGATACTGACCACTGCAGACCGGGAACACCCCACAAGAGCTGCAGTTTTGGAGATGCTCTGACCCAGTCGTCTAGCCATCACAATTTGGCCCTTGGCAAACTCGCTCAAATCCTTACGCTTGCCCATTTTTCCTGCTTCTAACACATCAACTTTGAGGACAAAATGTTTGCTTGCTGCCTAATATATCCCACACACTAACAGGTGCCGTGATGAAGAGATAATCAGTGTTTTTCACTTCATCTGTGAGTGGTCATAATGTTATGCCTGATCGGGGTACATCTTTCTAGATATGCCAAGCTCTAAAATATTCTGTTGGGTAGAAACGGGGAGTGAATATTGCCTTGAAGTCAGAAAGGTTGAGATCCGCTGCTCTGTACTTTGTATGGTATTCCACCATCTGTGGCTTAATGATTGGTTGGTTCTCAGTGCATGTCTGTCATTGGTCAGCTGCTCTTGCATGTGTTTCTCTTCTGTTCTCTGCTCGTCTCTCATTGGTTGCTTGATGCTCTTTTTCCTGTAAAATATAGAAATGGACTTTCCTGCATGTGGCCTAATAAATCTCAGCCATTTCTCCATCTTTAACTCCTCATTTTATATTTTTTCTGTGTGTGTGTGAGAGTGTGTGTGTGAGAGTGTGTGTGTGAGAGTGTGTGTGTGTGAGAGTGAGTGTGTGAGAGTGTGTGAGAGTCTGTGTGTGACTCACACTCACACACAGACTCTCACACACACACTCAGAATCTGTGTGTGAGAGTGTGTGTGTGAGAGTGTGTGTGAGTGTGTGTGTGTGTGTGAGCTTTGTTTTTGTTGAGCTGAATGTTTCAGACTGATTATTTGTTATTTGTTGTGCTTTGACACGAGCGGATGAGAGTGTGTGTGTGTGATTAGTGTGTAGTGACGAATAGGAGCATTAAATCAGTATCAGTAGTGTAATTTGTAGTGGTGTGTGTGTATGTGTGTGTGTGTTTATGTGATGCAGGACTCAAAGTGGGCGGAGGAAAAGCAGAATCTCATCAGGGTGAACCAGGAGCTCAGAGAAAAGGTACAGCCGTTGTTTCCTCTAATATACACAAACCCAAACACAAGCACTTAACATTGGTCCGGTGTGTTTCTCTCTGTGTGTGTGTGTGTGTGTGGTAGATAGTATCTCTGGAGCAGTGTGAAGTGCGGTTACGCTCAGAAGTGCGGGACACGCTGGATCAGAACGAGCTGCTCGAGTTCCGCATCCTGGAGCTGGAAGTAAGAGAGTGTGTGTTTCTCCCGCAGCAGCGCTCGAACCCGGCTCACGTCTGCACACACGAGCCCACTGCGTCTTCACACATATTCTAAATGTATTTCTGTTTTTAAAACTGTATATTTATATCACCATTGTTTTGTTAAATATACGTTTGAATGGAATAAAAGTGATTTGAATGAAACTCCTCACCAATCTTTTCTTTTTGACTGCACCTCCCGCATGTTGTGTTTTATTTGTGTGTGACGTTTTTCCCGTCTTGAAACCTTTGTTTACATGCACAGATTCACTATTATTTCATTCAGCACATCATCATCCCAAAATATGTATGCTTCAATAATGTCATGCATCTTTTATGAAATGTGAATATTTCATGCATGTGCCACCAAGTAGAAAGAGCACTTTCAAATTCCTACATACAATTTAGTGAATACTGTTTAACTGCACACATGACATGGTCTTTACCAGTAGTTTCATAAGTACTTCAACTCAAACATATGATTATATAAGTGTGCTTAAAGGGATAGTTCACCCAAAGATGAGCATTCTCCCATCATGCATGCCCTCAAACCTGCATGACCTTGTTTTATTGATAAAAAAAATGCAGAATACCGTCATTTGTCTTTCAGAATCACGCTACAATTTCTATTCTTACTGTTTTTAAACATTCTGATTAGGTCATGTGACGTCGTGATAATGTATCAGCAGTTACATTTACATTTATTTCTGCATTTAGCAGAGGAGATATTCATAGGATCTGCACACATTCTGTTCCATAATAATTTTTGATTGCGTTATGTGATATAATAACTTGTACGGATTCTGCTGTTCACCCAAACATATCACCATAACCCTCAAACCCGTATACCTCTCTTTATTCTGGTAAACACAGATAGTGAATGTTTGAAGAATATCCTGGCCACTTTTTACATGCAAGTGAGAGCTATTAATATATACTTTAATTATAAAAATACACTTAAGTGCGAACTGAATGTAATGATTTCCAACACTTTATTGCATGCTATTCACAATTACATGAAAATGTATAATAGTTGCAATTAGTTTTAGTGCTTTTTGATAAAGTACATCTTCATATGTATTTCCTTATATTGTCTTTGAAATATGGTTAAAGTTACTGCCGAATGTACTGCATTTATGGTTGACTAAAATATAATTGAATGTCATTTGTATTTTTGTATATTTAGATACTTAGATAGATAATTATAATAATGTATGTCTTTAGTATGTTAGTCAACACATCAGAGTAAGTACATCTTTTAAACAAGACAATGGTTTATTAAAACATGATTTAGACTTAAAGGAAAAACTTTAAATTTGACATCATTACAAAGTGCACTTTTTTAAAAGCATATCCATGAAAAATATCCATGAAACTGTGCTCTCTAAGTGCACTTGAGTGGCATTTATACTGTGATGATACTATATTATGTTTTTTAAAAATATACTTTTATTATTTGAAGTACACTACAAGTGCTCATCAGTTAAGTGCACTTTTTTCCACAAGGGATAATGCTAAAATAATTACGAAACATAGACCATTAAAAGTAGGCCATAAAAGTGCATGATAGCTTTGTGTGATGAAAAGACCAAAGTTGAAGTTATTATTATTTATAGTTGTTATTACTATCCACTGTATGGCTTTAGAAGACATGGAATATGGCCCACTTTTATGTGCTTCTTTTTGTAATTTTCGAATTATATTTTTGTATGTTGAGCTGTCAGGATATTCTTTAAAACTTTTTTTGTTCAGCTGAAGAAAGAAAGTTATATTTTTGGTTGAACAATTCCAGAATTTGAATTTTGAGTGAACTATCCCTTTAAAAAACTCTACAGATACTATTACGTCCCGAAAGAGGTTTTGTCTGTATATTTCACCACCAGTTATTTTTTTAACCAATAGGAGAGGGAACGGCGTTCTCCTGCCTTTAACCTGCAAATCTCTGCCTCTGAAAACAACAGTAGCCTACAGCTACACTGCCAACAAGAGGGTGTCAAGGTAAAAACCTGTTCACACACACACACACACACACACTGGCATATAACCATTTGATGCCAAAATTACTAATGTCAAGGTACTTCATTTAAAATATACTAGAAACGTATAAATAATGGCCCTCATTTATCAATCTAATATAGAACTGAGCACAGAAATCATCTTACGACAGGGTTCACGTGTGATTCGTCAATCCCCTTGTACGAATGATTGGACGTTGATCGATGTGTTGGCTGAAAACAATCGTCATTTAAATATCACGCCCATAAATTCACGCGCTGCGTCTGAAATCGCATACTATCTGAATAGGTACTATATTTCAATTTGAACTTGCTTCACAATTCGGACGTCAAGTCAAGTCACCTTTATTTATATAGTGCTTTATACAATGCAGATTGTTTCAAAGCAGCATCACGGGGATAACAGGAAAATAATGCATTTCGGCTGTTGTTCAGCATCCAGAGGCGACAGTGGCAGGAACCCAAACTCCATCAGGTGACAGAATGGAGAAACCAGGCTCAGTCGCTCAGTTCTCCTCTGGCCAACGAACGAACGCGGTGTGATTATGATTCAGACCGTATCACGTCAGAGCATTCAAATATTCCTCCAGTTCCTTTTGCTAGAAGATGGATTCATCACACCGGTATGCAGCCAAAGCTGGTCATAGGGTCTGTGCGGAGGACTTGTCTGGTCTCTGCTGAGGATCTGTGCCGATGGCTGTCAACGTACTACATTCGCTTATCATGTGACCATCCAGCGTCGGTTGTGTCACTTCACTGCCATTCATAAATCCACTCCTTTGGCCTCATGGGAATGCACACTTCAGAATCTCGCTGGAAGTAGTAGGTCATCTGGGGTCTTTTTGCCTACTGTTTTGCGAATACTATTCATTCGGCGTAGCCTACTGTTTTCCCCATACTATATAGTAAGAAAATATTCGATTTCAGACACAGCGACGGATTAGACTGCGTTTAACTCCATTTTTATACATACACTTGTGAACTTCCCTAAGCACTTCCCCTCTGTGGAATCCCAGCCGCCATTTTGAAGTGTGTTCATTGAGATCATCTCTCAAGCGGTTTTGTGTTCTCCCCCCCAACCCCATGTTCAGTTCCGGGCTTGGAGGCGTTGTGTTTGTTGCCAATGCTGGGTTTGCCCCACCAGAAGCCATCCCGGGTGTGTCAACTTGCTCCAGTTTGCTTGCAGACCCCAAAACTTCGGTCTTGGGCAGCGAGGCTCATGTCCTTCTATCCAAAGTGGAGAGCTTGCTAGTGAAAGGTGCCGTGGAGAGGGTTCCAGCGGCCCACAGCGAGTCAGACCTATCCTCGATCAAAGGCATCTGAACCATGCCCTAATTAGATGGCCGTTGTTAAGATGCTAACATTGCATACTTTCATATCCAGATAGTCCCTCGTCACAGACGCTCTCATGTTCTTGAGATTCGCGTTCGAAGGTGTGGCTTACGAGTATACAGTCCTTCCGTTCAGACTGTTTCTGGCTCTGCACATCTTTACGAAGTGCGTGGATGCGGCCCTCTCCCCCTGAGACGGAAGGGAGTGTGCATCCTGAATTACATTGACGACTTGCTTGTTTTGGCCCAGTCGAAGCACGAACTGTGTGCACACAGGTCCCTGCACCTCAGACATTTTGAATGTCCAAAAGTTCAGAATCAACCTGGCCAAGAGTTCGCTGTCTCCCAGCCAACGGATATCCTTCCTGGGTGCGGTTTTCAACTTGGCCTAGATGCCGGCCTGGCTTTCGCCGGAGCATTTTCTGAAAATACAGCGGCTTGCGGCACTGTTCAAGGTCGGTGTCTCTCTTCTCCTCAAGACATTTCAGAAACTGCTGGGCCTTATGGCAACAGACTCTTCAGTAGTTCTTCTGGGCCTGCTACATATGCGATCACTACAGTACTGGCTGAAAGCTTGTGTCCCACCCTGTGCATTGCGGCTGGGATGCTTCAATCTCATGGCTGTGTCAAAGCCCCCGGGAAATCGCCCCATCTGTACCAGTCGTGATTGGATCTGGGGCTAGTCTCCAGAAGGAGGGTAGTCGCGACGGATGCCTTCAACTCGGGTTGGGGTGCCCTGTGTGACAGCAGGCCGGCGTTTGGCTCCTGGTCAGGTCCGGTGCTACGCTGGCACATCAACTGCTTGGAAATGATGGTGGTTCTTCTGGCACCTAAGGGCTTTCTGCCGAACCTGAAGGGGCACCATGTCCTGGACAGCATGACGGTGGTAGCTTACATAAACCACCAGGGGGGTCTCAGGTCGTGCCCTCTGAACAGACTGACAAGACGTCTCCTACTGTGGGCATAGCACAACCTCTGTTCGGTGAGCGCAAGGTTCTATAACTTGGACGTCCTTGCCCTTCATGCACAGATCCTGTCTGCCTGAACCAGTCTATGGCTCCCATGCTCCAAAGGCTTCGGCCTCGAAGGCCTCAGCCAAGGTATGAATTGTTGTTTTGCCTCTTGCTAATGTGGATTCATGGCTAGCCTGTCAAGGGCCCTGACCTTGAGTGCCCCTCGCTAGGCTCGCAGGAGGGCTCTTCCGTTCTGCGCGTTGACTGAACAGCAACTGTGGCAATGCGAGTGATCTGTTTTGAAAGGGAATGTATTGGTTACTAACGTATCCTTGGTTCCCTGAGATAACGGGAACAAGCATTGCGTATGCTGGCCGTACTACTGTGCTATCAAGTCGATGCTTGCCGCTCCTCAGTCGAAAGGAGTTGCAAGCTTCTTTCTGATGAAATGGCTTTCAGTGCGGCTTATATGGGCCGTTTGAGTGCTCTGAAATGCCATTTGTCTGTGCAATTACACAGACGCGATTCGATCAGGTTTCAGCATTTGGGAGAAAAGGAGTTTTACCTTTGTTTCAGCAATTGACGCAATGCTCGTTTACACGAAATGTTTGCGACATGGAGAAACGTAACCTGGCCAAAGAAGAGGAAGTAATCTAATAAATCAATTTCTCTTTCATGAATGTTATGGACAGGCTATATGACACACTGTCAATAGAACATTTTACCATTGGCAACACATTTTTAAATTATGAATATGGCCTCAGATGATTTCATTCTAGTCAAAATGCTCTCATAATAATTGCTGCCCGTAAGTTCACGATAACTCAAAGACTTGCGTACTTGGGTTGAAACCTGACGTGAGCCGCTCACATCCATATTGATAAATGCCACATTTTGTGTGGAAACGACAGCATGCCCAGTTTTCTGACATACGTTCGTTTTGTAAATAAGGGCCATTGTGCAGATGAAGGAATGTGTCGGTTCAAAACAAGTTTAGCTCCATTGATACTCCATAATCAATAGGATGTCACAGTTCCATCCTTTATACAATATAATTATTTAAATACAATATACAATAAACACTTCACACAGTTGCATACATGTACTGTACGATAGCATACTGTACGGCGGCCTCATCTTCACATGTGTTTGGTTTAGGACGTCATCATTCCTGACCTCATGAAAAAGCTTGACATTCTTGGCGATAATGGGGTAAGAATCACTGTTGTATGTGCACGTGTTCCTCCTGTTTCTCACGGTAGAGAGCTGAAATGAACTTTGCTCTTCTCGCTGGCAGAACTTGCGAAATGAGGAGCAGGTGACAGTGATTCAAGCAGGCACTGTGCTGTCATTATGTGAAAAGGTATCATGTCCTTTACAGATGATATGGCTTTTATTTTGTCGGTGGTTCTATTGTATTGTTTTGTCTTTGTGACCAGTGGCTGAAGCAGATCGACAGCACTGAAGCTGCGCTGACGCAGAAAATGATTGACCTGGAGAATGAGAAGGTCGGAGATGAATGTGCTGTTTGTTCTCACAGCCGGTCGAGAGATAGATGAGGCTTGATGACAGTCGATTACATGTGTCGTGTGTGTGTGTGTGTGTGTGTGTGTGTGTGTGTGTGTGTGTGTGTGTGTGTGTGTGTGTGTGTGTGTGTGCCGATGTGATCAACAGGAGCTGTTCAGTAAACAGAAAGGTTTCCTGGAAGAGGAACTAGACTACAGGAAGCAAGCGCTTGATCACGCACAGCTGGTAGGACCCTGAGATTGTCTAGCAATTTTTCTCAACAAAGTGTCAGTAAAAGAAAGTGTCATTTTGCTCAGTTTGATCAACAGAGTGTGTAAGGCGTAAAACATTTGAAAAATGAATTTTGTCCAAACTCATGATGGTCTGTGTTTCATGAACGTGTTTGTTTGTGGTGTTTAGAGGGTGCAGGAGCTGGAGGCCACGTTATACGCCGCCCTACAGCAGGATCCAGACAGCTGTGTGGGCGAGGGTTTGAGTGACAGGCAGCGAGCACAGCTGGCCGAGTCAATGGAGGCGGTGCGGAGACAGATCCTACGGCAGAGTCGCCACGCCGACACGCTAGTCCTACAGCAGCGCATGGAGCTCCTCCAGTCTGCACAGCAGGTCAGGATCTGTGTGTGTGTGTGTGTGTGTGTGTGTGTGTGTGTGTGTGTGTGTGTGTGTGTGTGTGTGTGTTTAACAAAAAGTACCTGTCCAGCTGCTCTTTTCCATGTAATGTAACTGCATGATGGTCACCATCCACTTCCATTGCATGCTCGGACATTCTGCTAAATATCTGATTTTGTGTTTCTCACAGTATTATATACAGTAGGCCATACAGGTCTGGAATGACATAATTACTAAATGATGATTTTGGTACTTTTTCATTTAACTTGCAGAGGATCAGAGAGCTTGAAGATAAGATTGACATGCAGAGAAGACAAATCAAAGAGATTGAAGAGAAGGTGTGTATGGACGTGTTAGAGATACTGTCTCTTAAATCTTCAGTATTTGGGGGAGTTGGATTGGGCAGACATTAATTCTTGATATATAAATGCACACTGGACTGATTCTTCTTCTCCTCTCCTCTCTCTTGTTTGAAATTTGTGTTTATTATAATTTATAGTTTTTGTTCCTTTTCTTGTTTTTCTCCCTAGCTTTTATTCTCTGGCCTTAACCCTCCCCCCCCCCACCCAAACACACACACACACACACACACACACACACACACACACACACACACACACACACACACACTCACTCACACACACACACTCACTCACTGACACACACACACACACACACACACACACACTCACACACACACACACACACACTCACTCACTGACTCACACACACACACACACACTCACTCACTGACACACACACGCACACACACACTCACTCACTGACACACACACACACACACACACGCACGCACACACACGCACTCACACATACGCACACACACACACACACACACACACACACACACACACACACACACACACACACACACACACACACACACACACAGAGACACAGGTGCAGTATCTAAATGAAAGATACAAACTCAATCTTTGGTGACACAAACATTCCTCAGTTTGTTGTACAAAATCATGTTTTTAAATATTTTATGAAATGTTTCCAAAGAGAAACATTTGTATTTCTGAAGTTCCATTTGAAGCTGCTTAATATTGTTTTGTCTGATTGAAAATAGTGTGAACAAATATAAATATAAATGAAATGCACCCTAAATATTTGTTATAATGAGTATTTAAAGACACCTCAACACTTGTCAGACTGCTTTTACTTTCAATAAATAAAGTTGTATTTTTTTCACATGTGCTCTTGAAGACAGTCTTTACTTACTGAAGGCAAACGTTTGCTTAGATCGGCCAATAGGAGGCAGTGGAGAGTAATACATAGTCTGTGTTTGTACACAGAGATTCCTGAGCCAGAGAAAAGGTCTCAGCCAAAGCCTGAATAAACTTGCCTGACGAAAATAGAGTTGGAAAGAAAAACAGAGATTTGATGTAATCAGTGTGAGAGAGATGATTAAACACAGAGCAGATTAACACTCATCTGGAGAGAGGGATGAATGAATGATGGTGTGTGAGGACACCTGACGCAAGCCACCGAAAACAACACATCACAACCACTGAATTCACATACGGTGAACAGATACAGTTATTCTCAGATACCTTTATTCAGACTGTCCCTCACACACATCCTGTCTTCTCTCTGGGTGCCGTCTGGCGGGGTGTATTTTTAGTTCAGAACAGAAGTTTAGTGGGGATGATGAGAGGGAAAGGGTGCAGAACCCTACGCTGGTGACGCAGACGCTTAATCACCCCAACCCATCCACGCCAGCCCTCAGAGAGCACAGTTCACATCATCCTCCGTCTGACTATACATACTACACATACTCACTGGTGTACACTCCGTCTGCTGCATACTCACTAGTGTACACTCCGTCTGATGCATACTCACTAGTGTACACTCTGTCTGATGCATACTCACAAGTGTATACTCCGTCTGCTGCATACTCACTAGTGTGCACTCGGCCTGACGCATACTCACAAGTGTATACTCCGTCTGATGCATACTCACTAGTGTACACTCCGTCTGATGCATACTCACAAGTGTACACTCCGTCTGATACATAATCACTAGTGTATACTACGTCTGCTGCCTACTCACTAGTGTACACTTTGTCTGATGCATACTCACTAGTGTACACTCCGTCTGATGCATACTCACAAGTGTACATTCAGTCTGATGCATACTCACTAGTGTACACTTCATCTGATGCATACTCACTAGTGTACACTCCGTCTGATGCATACTCACAAGTGTACACTCTGTCTGATGCATACTCACTAGTGTACACTCCGTCTGATACATACTCACTAGTATACACTCCGTCTGATGCATACTCACTAGTGTATACTCCGTCTGATACATACTCACTGGTGTACACTCCGTCTGATGCATACTCACTAGTGTATACTCCGTCTGATACATAATCACTAGTGTATACTACGTCTGCTGCCTACTCACAAGTGTACACTCCGTCTGATACATATTCACTAGTGTACACTCCGTCTGCTGCATACTCACTAGTGTACACTTCGTCTGATGCATACTCACAAGTGTACACTCTGTCTGATGCATACTCACTAGTGTACACTCCGTCTGATACATACTCACTAGTGTACACTCCGTCTGATGCATACTCACTAGTGTATACTCCGTCTGATACATACTCACTGGTGTACACGCCGTCTGATGCATACTCACTAGTGTATACTCCGTCTGATACATATTCACTAATGTACACTCCGTCTGATGCATACTCACAAGTGTACACGCCGTCTGATACATATTCACTAGTGTATACTACGTCTGATACATACTCACTGGTGTACACTCTGTCTGATACATACTCACTAGTGTACACACTAGTGTACACTCCGTCTGATGCATACTCACTGGTGTACACTCCGTCTGATGCATATTCACTAGTGTACACTCCATCTGATACATACTGGTGTACACTCCGTCTGATACATACTCACTAGTGTACACTCCGTCTGATACATATTCACTAGTGTATACTACGTCTGATACATACTGGTGTACACTCCGTCTGATACATACTCACTAGTGTACACTCCGTCTGATGCATACTCACTAGTCTACACTCCGTCTGATGCATACTCACTAGTGTATACTCTGTCTGATACATATTCACTATTGTACACTCCAACTGATACATATTCACTAGTGTACACTCCGTCTGATACATACTCACTGGTGTACACTCTCTCTGATACATACTCACTAGTGTACACACTAGTGTACACTCCGTCTGATGCATACTCACTGGTGTACACTCCGTCAGCTGCATATTTACTAGTGTACACTCCATCTGATACATACTGGTGTACACTCCGTCTGATACATACTCACTAGTGTACACGCCGTCTGATGCATACTCACTAGTGTATACTCCGTCTGATACATATTCACTAGTGTACACTCCGTCTGATGCATACTCACTAGTGTACACTCCGTCTGATGCATTCTCACTGGTGTACACTCCGTCTGATGCATACTCACTAGTGTACACTCCGTCTGATGCATATTCACTAGTGTACACTCCATCTGATACATAATCACTGGTGTACACTCCGTCTGATGCATACTCACTGGCGTACACTCCGTCTGATGCATACTCACTGGTGTACACTCCATCTGATACATACTCACTGGTGTACACTCCGTCTGATGCATACTCACTAGTGTACACTCCGTCTGCTGCATACTCACTAGTGTACACTTCGTCTGATGCATACTCACTAGTGTACACTCTGTCTGATGCATACTCACAAGTGTATACTCCGTCTGCTGCATACTCACCAGTGTGCACTCGGCCTGATGCATACTCACAAGTGTATAATCCGTCTGATGCATACTCACTAGTGTACACTCCGTCTGATGCATACTCACAAGTGTACACTCCGTCTGATACATATTCACTAGTGTATACTACGTCTGCTGCATACTCACTAGTGTACACTTCGTCTGATGCATACTCACTAGTGTACACTCCGTCTGATGCATACTCACAAGTGTACATTCAGTCTGATGCATATTCACTAGTGTACACTCCGTCTGAAACATACTTTCTAGTGTACGCTCTGTCTGAAGCACTCACTTATGTACACTTAATGTAATACATATCCACTAGTGTACACTGCATCTGATGCATTCACTTACAGTGCATCCGGAAAGTATTCACAGCGCTTCACTTTTTCCACATTTTGTTATGTTACAGCCTTATTCCAAAATGGATTCAATTCATTATTTTCCTCAAATTTCTACAAACAATACCCCATAATGACAGCGTGAAAGAAGTTTGTTTGAAATCTTTGCCCATTTATTAAAAATTTAAAATGAAAAAAATACATATACATAAGCACAGCCTTTGCCATGACACTCAAAATTGAGCTCAGGTGCTCCTGTTTCTACTGATCATCCTTGAGATGTTTCTACAACTTGATTGGAGTCCACCTGTGGTAAATTCAGTTGATTGGACATGATTTGGAAAGGCACACACCTGTCTATATAAGGTCCCACAGTTAGCACAGTTAGTGCATGTCAGAACACAAACCAAGCCATGAAGTCCAAGGAATTGTCTGTAGACCTCCGAGACAGGATTGGGGAAGGGAACAGAAAAATTTCTGCAGCATTGAAGGTCCCAATGAGCTCAGTGGCCTCCATCATCCGTAAATGGAAGTTTGTAACCACCTGGACTCTTCCTAGAGCTGGCCGCCCCGGCAATCTGGACCTCAGACTGGGGCGAAGGTTCATCTTCCAACAGGACAACGACCGTAAGCACACAGCCAAGATAACAAAGGAGTGGCTATGGGACAACTCTGTGAATGTCCTTGAGTGGCCCAGCCAGAGCCCAGACTTGAACTCGATTGAACATCTCTAGAGAGATCTGAAAATGGCTGTGCACCGACGCTCCCCATCCAACCTGATGGAGCTTGAGAGGTCCTGCAAAGAAGAAGGGAAGAAACTGCCCAAAATAGGTGTGCCAAGCTTGTAGCATCATGGTGCCAAAGGTGCTTTAACAAAGTATCGAGCAAAGGCTGTGAATACTTATGTACATGTGATTTTTTTTTTCATTTTTTTTTTTTAATAATTGTGCAAAGATTTCAAACAAACTTTTTTCACGTTGTCATTATGGGGTATTGTTTGTAGAATTGAGGGAAAGAATAATGAATTGAATCCATTTTGGAATAAGGCTGTAACATAAAATGTGGAAAAAGTGAAGCGCTGTGAATACTTTCTGGATGCACTGTATGTACACTTAATGTGATACATACTCACTAGTGTACACTGTGTCTGATGCATTCACTAGCATGGCAGTGGAGTTTGTTAGTTCAATATGGCCTTATTTGTCCCCAGCAACATTATGTTATTTGTGGTTCAAACTTGATCTTTTTTTAGCCTCTCCCCACATTCTGTTCGCTCCCTAAATTAATAGTGCTAATGATCTTGCAGATGGACTGCTTACACTCATGCTGTCTAAGACACACACACTTGTACTCTCTCAGGCATGACACACGACCGATGATGCACGTCACAGCTACGCCAACACACGTCCATGCAAACAGAACCATCTGTAGCGAGCGTATGAGGAGATGATAAGATTTAGGAAACGAGAGATGAATGAATGGCCGGCTCATGAATGCCTGAATGCTCTAGTGATTGACACACACGACAGCAGAACAATGTCGAACAGAAAGCCTAGAACAAACGGCACACTGTGGGAGAATGGAGCAAGTGCGTCTTGGGGAAGTAGCTTCCGGTTGGTTTATTTTGAAATTTTGTATACACACACATATGGCCATAGGAAAGATCTCTTTACATCCTCTACTGTTACTCCTAGACAGCAATGAG
Source organism: Coreius guichenoti (assembly GCA_039654105.1). Taxonomy (NCBI): domain Eukaryota; kingdom Metazoa; phylum Chordata; class Actinopteri; order Cypriniformes; family Gobionidae; genus Coreius; species Coreius guichenoti. Next base: position 40,895,929 of record CM077173.1, on the reverse strand, counting down.
ATGAGAATACATGGAGAATTCTTCTGTATCTCCTTGTGATGGTCAGACATTTCAGTATAATATATAATCTGCTATCTACATTATTGTACAATTGTTATTTCAGTTCTTTCTCAATTGTTTACTTCTCCTAAGGATTTTTTGGAGACAAAGCCGTTACATAAATTAAACATTAAGTCCTTGACATTAAATGAGCTGTGAAAGAGCAAACGTTTCGGTTACACTTTATTTGACGGTGTCATTGTAAGTACATGTAACATATGTAACAATGACACTGTAAAATAAAGTGTTACCAACGTTTCCTCGAGGGGTTTCAGTGTGTGCTTGATTTGGTGAGGGGGACGTCTAATGACATATCAGGTGAAAAATTGTAGATAATAGAAAAAATGAATAAATGAATTCATATATTAATGTTAGCTTGTGTTTATTATTTAACTAAAAATGTTTTGGTAACACTTTATTTTACAGTGTCATTGTTACATATGTTACATGTACTTACCATAGTAATAACAGTAAATTATGCATAATTACATGCAACTAACCCTAAACCAAACCCTAACCCTATAGTAAGTACATAATAATACTCAGTACTTAAATGTGTAACAAAGACACCTTAAAATAAAGTGTAACCAGTGTTTCTTGCATGCACACTGATTGAATACTCTATTAGGGATTTAATTTTAACACTGGGGTCAGATTTAAAAATCTGATTTATCTCTTCTCATTACCATCTTACTTAAACACACACACACACACACACACACACACACACACACACACACTGCACCAAGAGATCACTCAATAATAATGCAAAGATAATGAATATTTATTCATGTTGATTTTATTTAGAAGTTTTTTTAGACAGAAAGCATGATTGTGTTGTTCTGTAAACAGCTGAACTCTTGCTCAGAGAGACACAGATCTTACACAGATCTCTCAAGTGGTTCTTCAGGTTGAATTAAACATTGACTTCCTGCCCTAACTTCACCTGATATCCAAAGAACCTGGCACAACTCAGATTAACTAACACAACCCAAAGTACTTGACACAGTTTTAACGAATGAAAAACATTAGTGACGATCTCGGTCAGTCCATTCTTCTATTAGCTCATCTGTCCATCAGATCACTTACAGTGGCCCCAAAACACTTAAACCACTCCTAATGTCAGTGCATTATATAAAAAAAATATGAAAACAAGTAGCATCTGCTACCTTTAGTTCATTATATTAACTATATATGCACATCCCACTATGACAACCAGAATGTGTCCAAATAGAATAGCTCTATTGTTTTATGATTTTATAATTGTGAAATGTTTTCTTGAAATTGTAAGTGTAGCTTAAGTAGTTGAAATAGTTTTCGGAGCCACTGAATGTGATGATGTATACCCAAGAATCACCGAAAAGACTAAGAGATCTTGGGGATCCTGTTGGAAAAGTAAGTCGAGATCTGTATGTTCATATTTACACGATGACATGATGCTCATTGATAATTTACATCGTCTCATTTGCTGGTATGAGAGCTTTCCTCTCTGTGCTGAGACCGACCTTTACCTCTGGTTTCCTTTTCCACATCACTCCCTATATTTCTCCCTCGACTCGCCCTGTGTCCTCTTGTTTTAGACCTGAGGTTTTCTGCAGGCATGCAGTCGCCCTGTCTCTGGTGTGTAATGTGTTGTTGTGTGTCAGTCTTGTCACCCTTTTCTGCATGGCTGCTTCTATTAGCATACGCCGATCACAGGAGAAAGGTAGTGGAGCATAACAAAAGAAGAAGATTAGGAGACGGAAAACTCAGCCGAAGAGCAGATGGATGGAGAGAGTCAGGGCTGTGAGCGAGAGGAAGGACAGAAGTGAAGCCGAAGAGGATGACGGGAGAACGGGAGAGTCGTAACCCGGGGGGCATTCAAGCTCGAAGCAGCGGACGGCTGCGTCCTCATTGCCGTAGTTCGCCCAGTACTCTTCGGGCTCAAGCTTGGGTAACGCAGCCTCCTCTGCCGTGAGATCATACTTGGATGACGAAGATGAGGGATGCTTGACGGAGGAGAAGGGAAAGGCCTTCAGGGTCTCGCTGCTCTTGTGAAAGTGGCTCTTGGATGACGAGGCCGGTTTGTTCTTTGAGAACCACCAGCGTGTCTTGGTGCTGAAGGTGGTGGTTGTAGTGCCAGCCAGGGATCCCGGGTCGGGCAACGGGCAGAGGGCGAAGTCCAGCTCCCGCAGGAATCTCAGGTCCTGGCCTTTGCGAGGGGCCGGCGAAGAGCAGGTTAGGTCTGAGCTGGAGATCCGAGCTTTGCGGAACCACTCCCAGAGCGACCTGGCTTCACAGCCGCAGGTCCAGGGGTTGCCATTGAGCCTGAGGAACTGCACCGAGGACGTATCCTTCAGCACCTGACCTGGAAGCTCCTGCAGAGTGTTGTTGAAGAGATAGAGGATGGTCAGCCTGCCCAGGTCACGGAAGGCCCGCCGATGGACTTGCCGGATGCGGTTGTCGTGCAGCAGCAGCCGGTCGAGGTTCACTAGGCCGCGGAAGGCATTCTCGGACAGGACCCGGATGCGATTGCTGTGCAGGAACAGGTGTGTGAGGTTGACCAGGTCGGAGAAGAGGCCGTCGGGAAGGTGGCTCAGCTGGTTCTCCTGCAGGTAGAGGAACTGCAGGCTGTAGAGCTTGTGGAAGAGGTCGGCGGGCAGCTCGGTCAGGTGGCAGCGGTGCATGTGAAGGCTCTGCAAGCGCTCCAGCCCCCGGAACGCGCCCCCGTCCAGCCGGCGCAGCGATGGGTTGTCGCTCAGATCCAGTTCCTCCAGCACACGCAGATTGCTGAACGCCCCTGCTTCGATCCATGTGATGTTGTTGGAGTACAGCCACAGGACCTGCGGATTCAGGAGGTAAAGACGGAGGTAAATCTCGGCTCCCTGCATATCTTCACACAAAAACGCAATGATGTTTACTATGGCAAGCCGTTTTGACTTTTAATCATTCACAGGATATGAATTCTTGATATCAACAATTACATTTTCAATAGTTGAAACTCAATTCTTCATATCTGTAATTGTATTTTCACTAGTCAAATCTCACCATAGGCTGCCATTCAAGTTTAATTGTTGATATCAAGAATTGATTTCTTACTAGTTGAAATTACAAGTTCACCCATCAGAAATACAATTCTTACTAGTAAAAATCATCATTTTTGATATCAATAATTACTTTGTTACTAGTAAGAATATAAATTCCTGATATCACAAATTCAATTTCCACAGTTGATATCTATAAATGTATTTCAACATGTTGTTATTTCTGATATCTGAACATGTATTCCTGATATCAATATAATTTCAGATATCTAAAATGTCTTTCTTACTAGTAACAATCACATCCATGATGTCAAAAAATTAACATTGTCACTAGTGTCGAATTATTGATATCAAAAATGAACATTTTTACTAGTAGCAATTTAATTGTTGATATCAAGAATAGACATTTGCACTAGTAACCACATAATTATTGATATCAAAAATAAAGTTTTTTACTAGTAAGAATTGTATTTCTGATTAGTAAGCAATCAATTCTTGATATCAACAATTGAATTTGAATGGCAGCCTATGGTGAGATTTCATTAGTGGAAATTAAATTGAATTATAGAATTATAGTTTTTTACTAGTGGAAGAAATGTAATTCCTGATATCAAAAATTGACTTTCAACTAGTGAAAACTGAATTCTTGATATCACAAATTCATATCCTGTGAATGATTAAAAGTGAGAACGGTTTGCCATAGTTTACTCATGAATACGCCCTGACCTGTGTTTCGAAGCCAAAGGAGTCGGCTCTGAGCTCGGTGATACGGTTGTTTTGCAGGAAGACGCGCTGGGAGTCGTAGGGCACGCCGGCAGGAACGGCGGTGTAGTTCTGAGACTGACAGCTCACCGTCATGGGTGTATGGTAGCACACACACAGCCTGGGACAAGCCTGACCTGGTGCGCAGCGACATGCCAACAGCCATACCACCAGCCAAAGAGACAAGCCACCTGTGGAGAGAGCAAAGGCTGGGCTTAACGTGATGTTCATCATGCTGGATTAACAGATGCTATTTGAGGTATCATTGCTCGGTTAAGTAACCAAAATGTGATATCCAGATATGTCCTGCTTGACGAAAGCAGTTCTGTCCAGTCAGAGTCCATCCAGGACAGGACAGTGTGCATAAAACAAAAAGCTTGGATTCACTTCAGGTTTGTGAAACCGAACCCGATTCAATTACCGCAGCTCATGAATATTTAAGAGGGGAGCACACGGTGTCCGGTGACTCTACACAATAACATGGCGCTTAAAGACACGCATGGTGTGAATTAATCATGCCGCGTGCATTCATGTGACCAGCACAAGATTTTCCTATTACTTGACCTATGACCTGGTCACTCCACGTCCCTTCTAGAACAAGGCGTACTAATCCATGGCACTAATGTGGAAAATGTAACCGTGTACCCTTTGTGCGTAATTGCGTGCCTGTGTTTTAACAGTTGCTTTATCATTTTCCCATTGTAAACAAATGATTGATTATTCTAAATGTGTCCTAAGTGTTCATAAAAATATTTGGTAACACTTTATTTTAGGGTTTAATTCTCATCATTAACTAGTTGCTTATTAGCATGCATAGTATATTGGCTGTTTATTATTACTTATAAAGCACATATTTATGCCTTATTACTAATTACTTATTACTTATTACATGCCTTATTCTGCATGTCCATATTCTACAATACCTAAACTTAACAACTACCTTACTAACTATTAATACACAGTAAATTAGGAGTTTATTGAAGCAAAAGTCATAGTTAATAGTGAATATGTGTTCCCCATACTAAAGTGTTACCAAATATTTTTTACACTACAATGTATATATATATAAAATATATTTACAAAATACAAAACATGTAAAATTCACAATAGTCTATAAAGTTAGATATGCAATTGAATGTCTTTAAATGTGCATCTATCAAACATAAACACATATAATAATACGTGTCACAATGTAACAAAAAATGCAAAGTGTATACAATAAATGTCAAATATAATTAAGCATAGGGTTGAATTCAGGCAGATTGGGAAACTTTTTCCAAGACATCTCAATGGCAAAAAGTGTCCCAGTCACACTGAATTCACCCCTAATCACAATCACAATTACAATACAAAGTTGGTACTTACTCTTGAAGGTGAGAGTGCTGGAGGCGCGAGCGCTTCGCTTAGCCGCACGAGTTTCCATCCCAAAATCCAAACCGAGAGCGAGTTAGCCTGTGCGCGCGCTGCTATCTGCTCTGACGGTCAGCTTTGGTGCTCGAGTCGACTGCGACTGAGGAGCGACGCTCTCCCGCGGCGTTTATAGTCCAGCACCGGCTGCCCACGGACGCGGCGCGGCGGAATCTCTCGTGCGTAACGCGCGCGCGGGCGAGTGCGCGGAGGCGGGGGGAGGAAACCGGAGCGTGTGTCTGAGTGAGTGTAGTGAGGGGGATGACTAAATAACTTTACCGCTTGTTTTACATACATGACTGTTCTTTTCTCTAGAGGCGTATTAGTAAACAAGCTGGAAAACAGCCTCATTTATGAAATCAGTGTGTAGGATACAGATAAGGTCAACGGAGGAAAGAGTGCAGTATACATTCTAAATACACATTTACATACACAACTAATATATGATAATAATAATAATGACAAACAAGATTATGATAGGAATATATATTATACCAAAGAAATACAAAAATACACTAAATACAAAAATCTGATGTGTTATCGTAATATGGATCATATCCCTAAAGATACGAATGAGATTTTCTTCCTGATTCCAACATAAGTTTAGATGATTTTTCATGTGAACTCAAGTAGTCACAGCTTTTCCTAATGCAGTGGAAGAGGAATAAAACAGTAGTAGTGGTAAAAAATGTGTTCATTAGAGCCGACACTGCCCTTCTAATATTCATACACTAGATGGCAGAGTCCATAATGTATAGTGTAAAGAGTAAAAGATGAGCAGGTAAAGCACATTAGTGACTGATGCTGGAGTCTTTAGTGCCCTTGTTAGTGAACACGCCGCCCATGCTGGATGATCTGAATCTCAGGCGGTGTGAGTAAGATAAGTCACATGCACAGGATATCATTTTGGACCCAGTCCGTCTGCTTCCTGACCTGGGCCCCAGTTAGTCAAGGTTTAGCTCTAAGACTATGTGCCAAATTACTAGAGAGAAGAGCGGCACCACCCCAGGAGGGATGAATACCATCTCTTTTTAACAGGTCAGGTCTGCTCCAGAAACTTTTCCAATTATTTTGTGATTAAAGTTACGTTTACTGTTCACCGGTTCCCACCTCCGTCTTCCCTGAGCCTTTAACATTGTTACCATAATATTTTAGGGAAAATATTTTATAAAAAATATTTTTGATTTTTAAACCCCTATAGCACTCCTTGTGATTTATTTTAAACTTCAAGCAATACAATATTATTATAATCCAATACCATTAGGTTCTGGTAAATATAAAAGCATATTCAATAGGTTTCTAGCGATAAAGATCCTTGTCACGTTGTGTTGTTGTTCCAGTTTAATTTACAAGGTTTTTTAGTTTGTCTTTATTATTTGCTGTTTCTTTTGTTATTGTTACTAAGTATGTTTTCATTGGTTGTCATGGTGATTTATTGGTTCATTGATTATCTCACACCTGTTTCGTGTTCAGTTCATTATCTTGTGTATATATTGCCTTTAGTCCTTTCAGTTCTTTGTCTAGTGTTGTTTGTGCCTTGCACACTGTTTCGTTTATTTCCTTGTATGTGGGTTACTCGCTTTTGTTTATTAAAGTTTATGCTGCAATTGGATCCGCTACACTTACCTCGATATCTTCTTCATCATAACGTGACAATCCTGCTGGATAATCTGAAATTCCTCAATTGGCTCAATGGCAATGCAGAGTTTTTGCTTTCCCTAATTATACACTGCAAAAACAAAAATCTGCTGCATGTGCAAATGATTGTGTAAAAGAACTGTTAGAGATGTGTTTGTGTGTCACGTGTGTGGGCTGCACTGAGTCAGAGTTCTGTTCCCTGACCGTGACTGAGGTCAGTGCGCTCCAACTTCAGCATGACGCCGCCCATCTGTACACACACTCCTGTGTCCCCATGTCATGACACATGCAAACACACACACGTCTTTATGGGCACTTTCCATCGCCTTCACGTTAAACCTGTACACACACACACACTCCGCTTTACCCAAATGCCATGTGCATGTACAGATATGCACACTTAATATGCACAGTTCTTGTGTTCCTCCCACAGTTTTTCTCAGTGGACCTTATGAAATATCACATGACAAACACTGAATATCATATACACACACAAGAGCACACACTTTCATCTGTACCCACAAGCTCACTCATCGCTGCGAATCAAAGGTTAGGGCAAGGGACCATGGAGGGAGGGAGGGACACACAGCCTGCAGAAACATATCGTACACACAGTAGTAGGCCACACCTCGTCATAAGTGCCCTTTGTTCTTAGTGTGCTTTGCAGAGACAACGCTGCCGAGCCTGAGGCTACATACACAACCGTCTTAGCCCACCAGCTCAGTCATCACTGAACATTCTCAGCGCTACAGGGGGCCGTGGGGGAAGACACACACACACACACAAGGCAAAATCAGACAGATGACCACACTCCCCCTCACCACTTGGGTCAGTGACACACGCTTTAAAGAGCAACAGACGGGTTTGGGGAGAGTGTGTACATGCTTGTGTGTCCATGTCAGTTCATATGTGTGCCCTTTGACAGCTGCCAACCTGTACTGAGCAACTCAGAGCGCTTTGTCCTACTTCCATGAGCATGTTTTTCAGCTTTGTACATGTGATCCTTCTTACAGAGGTTGACAACCAGAAAACCTTTATATAAATCTCCCTATGTACAGCATGTGTCATCATTTCAGGTCTCGAAATGTGAAGTGTGTAATTTCTGTGCTAATTGCAAAAAAATTGGAGGGTGTCTGCAATAGAGCAATGCAGGGATGATTTAGTTTTGTGGGCAGGAGGTTAACATTACCCTGGCTCATTGGACAAAAAACAAATAGGATTTTCCCATTCGCTTTTGGATTATTGCATAAAATAAGCTCTGTGATAGTGTTGTCAAAAGTACCAACTTCGGGACACCAAGTCGGTACAGAAATTTTCAAATCGTAAACACCTGTGATTGGCCATTGTGTTCACGTGCTCATCAGATATGTCTGTGATTGGCTACAAGGAGTGTTTGAAAGTGTTTTAAAAGCCGGAGCATTTGTGTGTATCTGTGTAAGCGCTCTGTGAAGAGCGTCATTGATGTATATTTACAAACAATTAAATAGCTTAGCTTTGTTTTTGAAGCTAATCATTGCAGCCAATCACAGACATATTTGATGAGTTCCTTGCCACCGTCGCCTCTGCCACTTTGGCTTTTGGCTTGCTCATTTGGGGACACTAAATGTTCAACTATATTACTGATCTGCCCGCATTGACACTATATGATAATTGAAATGAGCTGGATGACATCACCATTTTCACCAGAGCGGCTGTACAGCCGAATCAAATTCTGTTGCATTATTTTCCTGTTACCACTGTGAAGCTGCTTTGAAACAATCGGCATTGTAAGCGCTATAAATAAAGGTGACTTGACTTGACTTGATGAGCATGTGAGCACAATGGCCAATCAGAGGTGTTTTACGATTCCGCTCAACATCGCTCAAAGCGTCACATTTGTAAAATTTCAGTACCGACTTGGTACCGAAGTCTATACTTTTGACAACACTACTCTGTGACCAATAAAAGTTAATATTCAAAATAATCTTCACAAATGAACATACACTATATTGCTAAAAGTTATGGGACGCCTGCCTTTACATGCACATGAACTTTAATGACATCCCATTCTTAATTCTAGGCTTGCAGTTTCAGAGCAGTTTGCAATCAGTGAATACCGATTGCTTCGATTGCTCTGGCCTGATCGATTGCTCCTGTCTGCCTCCTGTTTGTCCTGCTGACTGCTGTGCTCGCGTGTGCTTTGCTTGCTTTTTTTGCTCTTTATTTGATATCATTCCCTGTTGTTTAAACTGCTAAATATAATTTACCCATCACCATATATTGTCTAATATTGCCTACCACATTAAATCTGACATCGCTAGCTTTTAATCTAAATCACTATCACGCGTTAGCATTTCGCTAGCCTGTTAGCTTGCCATCTCTGCACTCGGGTCTCTTGTTTTCTGAGTTCATTAAACAACTGTGGTGAGTTGGATTAGTAAATAGACTCCATCAAACAACTGTGGTAAGTTGGATTAATCAACAAACACGGTAAGCCATGTCTTCTTCTCCTGTCATTGTCACTTGCACTGCATGTTTCATGTTTAGTATATCTTTCTCCGTTGGCGAACAGGGCTTCACATGTGATAAATGTAAGGAGATAGTCAGGCTGACGGAGAAGATTTCAGAATTAGAGACACGCATCCAGACTTTATTTGAGAGTAGTGAGAATGTAACAGCTTTAGACACTGCTCTGGATGCGAATAGCTTAGTGAACTCTGTACATTGTTCAGTTCCGGCTGTAGAGCCCGTGCAGCAGGGCAACTGGGTGACGGTGAGACGGCATAGTCGCGGATCAAAAAACCACTCTTCTGTTCCGATTAGAACATCAAACAGGTTCTCCCCACTCAGTGACACACCCACTGAGAATCCTGTTGAAAGTGCCCTAGTTATTGGCGATTCTATTACATGGAACGTGAAAATAGAGACACCAGCCACCATAGTCACATGTTTACCGGGAGCCAGAGCGCCTGACATCAAAGCAAGTTTAAAAGTGCTGGCTAATGCTAATCGTAAATTCTCTAAGATTATTATTCACGTCGGCACTAATGATGTTCGACTTCGCCAGTCGGAGATCACCAAAATTAACATTAAAGAGGTGTGTAAACTCGCAAGTACGATGGCAGATGACGTTTTTTGCTCTGGTCCCCTCCCCGTTAAAAGGAGTGATGAGATACTTAGCAGACTATCATCACTCAATGGCTGGTTGTCTAAGTGGTGTCCGCAAAATAACATAGGGTTCATAGACAATTGGAAAAGCTTTTGGGGCAGACCTGACCTGTTGAAAAAAGATGGCATCCATCTTTCCTGGAATGGTGCCGCTCTTCTCTCTAGTAATTTGGCACATAGTCTTAGAGCTAAACCTTGACTAACTGGGGCCCAGGTCAGGAAGCAGACGGACTGGCTTAACCGACCGCCTGCTAGCTGTCTCACATCACAGAAGTCAGATAAATCCCAGCACATGGAGACTCTTTCACCTAGATATTATTACATAGAGACTGTGTCTGTTCCACGAATTAGTAAAAACAAAAAACCATCAAAACCATTCAACGGTAAAAATTTAATTGATGTCCAACAAATAAACAACAGATATAATACAGATGATCAAATGATAAAGCTCGGGCTGCTGAATATTTGATCCCTTTCCTCAAAAGCGCTTATTGTTAATGATTATGATTACATATCATAACCTAGATGTGCTATGTTTGACAGAAACCTGGCTAAAACCTGACGATTACATTACTTTAAATGAGTCCACCCCCCAAGATTATTGTTATAAACACGAGCCGCGTCTGAAAGGTAAAGGGGGAGGTGTTGCTGTAATTTATAATAATATCTTCGGTATTACTCAGAAGTCTAGTTTCAAATATAATTCCTTTGAAGTTTTGGTGCTTTATGTAACGTTATGTAGAGAAATTGATAAATCCCGTTTGACATTTGTGCTGGCTACTGTATACAGGCCACCAAGGCACCATACAGACTTTACCAGAGAATTTGCTGATTTTCTATCAGAGTTAGTACTGGCTGCAGATAAAGTCCTAATTGTTGGTGATTTTAATATCCATGTAGACAATGAAAAAGACGCATTGGGATTGGCATTTAGAGACATTCTAAACTCTATTGGAGTAAGGCAACACGTGTCAGGACCCACTCATCGCCGTAATCATACGTTAGACCTAATACTGTCACATGGAATAAATGTTGATACCATTGAAATTCTGCAGCAGAGCGATGACATCTCAGATCATTACCTAGTATCATGTACAAAGGCTGCAAACCGTCCCCTCGCTTCAAATATGGCAGGACTATCACTGCTGCGACTAAAGATTTCTTTGTAAATAATCTTCCTCATCAGTTTCATCTCCTCAGCATCCCAGATAGCCTAGAGGAACTCGATGTTGCAACAGAAACTATTGACTCTCTCTTTTCCAGCACTTTAGACACAGTTGCTCCCCGGCGCTTAAAGAAGATTGAAGAAAATAGTCCAACGCCGTGGTACAATGAGCACACCCAGGCCCTTAAAACAGCAGCCAGAAAAATGGAGTGCAGCTGGAAGAAAACAAAACTAGAAGTTTTTCGCATTTCGTGGAAAGAGAGGATGATTGCATACAGAAAGGCCCTTAAAAACTGCTAGATCTGCTTATTTCTCGACTCTCTTAGAAGAAAACAAACACAACCCTAGGTATTTATTCGATACAGTGGCTAAATTAACCAAAGATAAAGCTTCAACTTCTGATGTTTGTAAACAGCACAGCATTAATGACTTTATGAACTTCTTTACTTGTAAGATTGATAATATTAGGAAAAAAATTATAACCATGCAGCCGTCTACTACAGTATCACATCAGACAGTGCATTGTAGTGTCACTGAGGAAAAATTACATTCATTCACTGCTATAGGAGAAGCTAAACGAGCTAAACTCGTTAAATCATCAAAATCAACAACATGTATGCTCAACCCCATACCGACTAAACTAATAAAAGAGATGCTTCCAGAAGTCATAGATCCTCTTCTTAATATCATTAATTCATCCTTGACATTAGGATATGTACCGAAAACTTTTAAGTTGGCTATTATTAAACCACTTATTAAAAAACCGCAACTTGATCCTACAGAATTAGTCAATTACAGGCCAATCTCAAATCTACCCTTTCTGTCAAAAATACTAGAAAAGGCAGTGTCCTCACAATTATGCTCCTTTTTAGAAAGAAATGGTATCTGTGAGGATTTCCAGTCAGGATTTAGACCGTATCATAGTACTGAGACTGCTCTCATTAGAGTTACAAATGATTTACTCTTATCATCCGATCGTGGTTGTATCTCTCTGTTAGTGTTACTCGATCTTAGCGCTGCATTCGATACTATCGACCACAACATTCTTCTGAATAGACTCGGAAAATTATGTTGGCATTAGTGGAATTTCATTGGCATGGTTTAAATCATACTTATCTGACCGTTATCAGTTTGTAGCAGTAAATGAAGAGATGTCACACTGATCACAAGTTCAGTATGGAGTACCGCAGGGCTCAGTGCTAGGACCGTTGCTTTTCACCCTGTACATGCTACGACTGGGAGATATTATTAGGAAGCATGGCGTTAGTTTTCATTGTTATGCTGACGATACTCAGCTCTATATTTCTTCACGCCCAGACGAAACTTACCAATTCACAAGATTAACGGAATGCATAGCTGATATGAAAAATTGGATGACTAGTAATTTCCTGCAACTTAATTCAGAAAAAAATGAATTTTTAATCATTGGACAAAAAAACTCCACAAGTAGTAACCTAGAATACTGTCTAACACTCGATGGCTGCTCTGTCAAGTCCTCGTCGTCAGTTAGGAACCTGGGTGTGCTCTTTGATACCAATCTCTCATTTGAAAGCCACGTTTCTAGCATCTGTAAAACTGCATTCTACCATCTTAAAAATATATCTAAATTACGGCACATGCTTTCAATGCAAAAGGCTGAACAGTTAGTTCACGCGTTCATGACCTCAAGGCTAGATTATTATAATGCTCTACTGGGTGGTTGCCCTGCTCGCTTAATAAATAAACTGCAGCTGGTCCAAAACGCAGCAGCTCGAGTTCTTACTAGAACCAGGAAGTATGACCATATTAGCCCGGTTCTGGCAACACTGCATTGGCTCCCTATTAAACATCGTACACATTTTAAAATCTTGCTGATTACTTACAAAGCACTAAATGGTTTAGCTCCCCAGTACTTGAGCGAGCTCTTAACGCATTATACTCCATCATGTCTATTGCAGTCTCAAAACTCTGGCCAGTTGATAATACCTAGAATATCAAAATCAACTGCAGGCGGTCGATCCTTTTCCTATTTAGCACCTAAACTCTGGAACAGTCTTCCTAGCATTGTTCGGGAAGCAGACACACTCAACGCAATGATTTTTTAAAAAGCACTATATAAGATAAACACAATATTGTTACTATTATTTATGGCAGTAACTCAGTCAGTTCCACGGCAGGTCATCGACATGGCAGCACCCATAAAGATGGTCTGGAGTCTTCATGTCATGTGAGTGTACTTTAAGGGTATTTTATTCAGGTGCTGTTACTTCTGTCCAAAAAAGTGATGTCATGTCATTATATCTATGATTAAAGAGAAATTTGTCCCTCAGATCCAGATCCTGTTTAGTACTGTCCACTATGTTTACCTCTATAATTAGCTCTCTGACCTGTTTTTGTCTCTACATTGTCTAAATCAGTGGCTTTGCGTTACTCCTACGATCTTTGCACTTCCTCTAATAGAGATGAGCAGAACCTTATCATCACCCTGTCATCTTTGTCTCACTGACTAATATTTACCTTCATTCCCTTTTTACTGCCTCCCTCATCTGTCTATCTGTCGCCTATTCATTCATACATCTCTATTTTTATACAGAGGCTGTCCCTGTCATATCTCAAGCCATTATGACGCAGAATGAATGATGCAGAATAGAGAGAGATGAAGAGAATATGTATAAGAGAGAGAGAGAATGAGATACAATTGATGGTAAATGCTGTTGGCAGAGCAATGCTGTTTTTTTGTTTTTATCCCTGGTTTATCTCCCAGATCTTTGTAAATTGTGATTAGGCTGTGATCCTTCAAACGCTAGGCTACAGATTGAAAGCAAAAGGAAACAAAGACTTGAAGCCAAAAAGTGCCCGTTCTGTGGGATGGCTGAGCTACAGAATGGGGTAAAGATGAGCAATAGTGACTGGCTACTAAAGAAACACAATGACTGTGATTAAAGGCCTAGATACTGATAAACCAAGGCTTACAGCGCAACAACAACAGAGATACAGAGAACAGAAGACTCTAAATGAGTAATTTCCTCTTTTTCAAAGAGGTGTACTTACATCTGCGACGTGCTAAGAGAACACCTGCAGATCTGAAACAAGTCCACTGATTTCTCTCAATCAATCGGTTAATCGGTAGTAGCATGATTAAGAAGTTTCTGGAAGAGAAATTGAGGTCACGTGGGTAATTGCAGCGCAGTTAAGAAGTTTCTGGAAGATAAATTGAGATCACGCAGCGTGATTAAGAAGTTTCTGGAAGAGAAATTGAAACTGCGTGGGTGATTAATCGGAGCGTGGACTGATATAGTCCAGCTCTGCCTGGCCATTTTTAGGTGAAAGATCGGATCTGCTGGAGACGTCCGACAAATTATTTAGGCACGCCGAAAGAAATCCACAGAGAAAGAGACAACCAGTATGGGGAAGTCCCAGAGCAAGTAGACAAACATAAATTATTACCAGATGAGAAGTTTATCTATGTATCATCTTACTCTTTTAATTCCTTTTATAACTGTATCATCTTTGTATCTCTTTTAATTCCTTTTATAACTTTTTGAATTTTCCTTACTTTTATTTTGTGATTATTTTAATTCCCTTTTCTATGTAAAGCACTTTGAATTACCATAGTGTATGAAATGTGCTATATAAATAAACTTGCCTTGCCTTGCCTTGCCTCAACAGAAAGTAACCTTAAATAGCAGATGTCCAACAGCGGAAGAATGGAACAGCTTCAGGCCCTGATATGACTCAAACCTACTGGTCAATAAAAACTAAAAGCACTAAATTGTTGCCTATTGGTACAGATGATTGATCTCCTACCAGCAGACTGTCAATAGGAAGGTAGGGCAGTGGAAAACTACCAATAACCTGCCTGTCCACAGCATGGACACTTCATCATAGGCATCGTAAACAACAAGCTAAATGAGTGTGCAAGGCTCAGTTAGGAAATGGGAAAAAAACAAAGGCTCAAACCATCAGCAACTGAGTAAAAAACCCAAGACCTGAAGCAGGACAACCATTGTCAGATAATGCAAGATCAATAAGAAAGAAGAAGATGATGAACAGGAGGTACTATGCCAATGTAACCCATCTGGTTCTACTGGCACAGCTCCAAATGGGATTCAAACCGACGTTTCAGGGATGGTAGGCCCTGAAGACCACAGCCTCTTGAGGCCAGGGGAGAGTCACTCCCACCCGGGTCACGGCACCAATGTAACCCCTCCGGTTCTACACGCACCACTCCGAGCGGTATTCTAACCACCATTTCCAGCATTTCTTACAGGCTGGCTTCCGTTACACCAAGACAAGCTCTACCAGTCCCTGGAAATGGCAGGACAGAAGGACAACACACATGAACTAATCACAACAGCACAAACTTGAGATCCATAGACCAGTTTGTAACATAAGAAAAGTTCCAAGGAGAACCCTAAGTCTGTGTCTTAATGCAGGATTCAATGATCAACATCTGTGCCAAACTACTGGCTGAAAACTCCACAATGACAAGGCTTCCTGTACACTGTAAACCCGAATAAATTGGGAAAACTCAAAAAAATTCAAGCAGTCGGTTACATACATTTTTTTTTAAGAAGCAGTTAAGAAATTAAGTAAGCAGAACTTGCAGATTTTGTATTTTGTACTCATACATTTTAATTGCTCTTAACTTCATATATTTGAGTAGGCTAATTCATACATTTAAATTTAAAATTTTTGTAGTGGAAGTCACCTTCATTTATACAGCGTTTCACAACACAGATTGCTTCAAAGCAGCTTCACAGTGATAATAGGAACTTAATGGAAGAAAGATTGTTTTGGCTGTACAGCAGCTCTAGAAGAAAGTTATTGTCCAGCTAAAGTAAGTTTTTGATTGATTCATTTCCGTTGTAAAAAATCATTAGTTATTTTCTTTGGGGCCAATTACACAACACCATTTTAAACAAAAATAGAAAACTTTTAATGCATTTTAATTCATTTGCATGCCAACAGCGCCAGCGGCTAGAGAACACAAACCCCCAAACAGGTTTTGAAATAGTTTTGAAATTGTTCGTTATCATCTTCGTGTAAACTTCAAAAAAACGCAAATCTGTGAACGGGGACTGCATGCACGTAAGTATTATGTGTTTAGTCTATAGGCAAGCACATTTGAATACGTATGTGTGCAGGCGCGTAGTTTTAAAAACAACATAACAGAAACTCTTCTAAACTAGCATAACAAAACATTAAACACTACTAAATCTCCCACTTAACGTTAATCTTGCACAAAAAAATATTATATAACACTTAATGTTGGCATTTACTGTCCCTTTTGAGTGTCATGGCAAAGCATGCTGGGAAATAGAAATCCCAGCCCAGTTTCAGATAAATTTAATGTCAAGATCATGGGTTTGATCATCTACCACAAAATCATCTACTGAATCTATAAATGCAAATTTAAAGACTGTGACACACCAAGCCGACGGTCGGCCATTAGCTGTCAATGTCGGGCTGTCATTGGATGTCTGTCTGTAGTTTTGCAGTGTGTTCTTCATCATTGGCACTAGCCGGACCCAAGGGTGTCCTGAAAAGTGAAGCCAAAGCGTCTTAATCGGCCCCAGGTGGCTGGATGCAGTATAGCTCATAAACCCCGCCCTCTTCATGTAATGTAATGGGACATAGACAAACTAAACAATCAAATTACACTTCAAATACATTTTTTCCAAAGATGGTTTCTGTCATTTTAGGTAGTTTTCATCACGCTGATGTTAGTTCAAGTGTTAGTTCTTTAAATAAGCTTGGTTTTAGTTAGTTCTTCTCAAACCTAGGCTATTATGAATCCGTCTGTGGTGAGCAAGATTGGTGTAAAAATGGTAAGAAAGCACTGCTTTGTTTGCGATATGTATATACAGTCCTATCTCTTCCACTTTCCCTGTTCAATGATGAATACAGAGTACTGCCACCTGCTGGTATGGAGAGTGATTTCCTCTCACACAAGCACAGAAGCCATTTCTCAATATGCGTTCTTGTCTGTACTTGTGTTCTTGTGAAACGTCATCAGTCGCTGCCCTGTTCCAATTCAAAGTTCACATCTAGCCAAGCACAGTTCAGTTCCCTGGATGTGTTTTTGATCCGCCCCTTTTATCGAGGATGCGTCGAGAGGTGACTTGGTGGAGCTTTGCATACAGCTTTGCTTTTGAATCTCTATTTGATATAATTCCTTGTTGTTTATACTGCTAAATATAACTTACTCATCATCATATATTGTCTAATATTGCCTATCACATGAAATCTGACATCGCTAGCTTTTAATCCAAATCACTATAACGACGCGTTAGCACTTCGCTAGCCTGTTAGCCTGCCATCCGTGCATCAGGGTCTCCTGTTTTTCTCTCACGCGCCTTTTACAAGTCCATCAAACAACCGTGGTGAGTTAGATTAGTCAACAAACATGTCATGTCTTCTTCTCCTGTTATTGTCACTTGCACTGCCTGTTACATGTTCAGTATAACCTTCTCTGTCAGTGAAGAGGGCTTCACATGTGATAAATGCAGGGAGATAGTCAGGCTGACGGAGAAGATTTCAGAATTAGAGACACGCATCCAAACTTTTATTGAGAATAGTGAGAATGTAAGAGCTTTAGACACTGCTTTGGATGCGAATAGCTTAGTGAACTCTGTACATTGTTCAGTTCCGGCTGTAGAGCCCGTGCAGCAGGGCAACTGGGTGACGGTGAGACGGCAAAGTCGCGGATCAAAAAACCACTCTTCCGTTCCGATTAGAACATCAAACAGGTTCTCCCCACTCAGTGACGCACCCACTGAGAATCCTGTTGAAAGTGCCCTAGTTATTGGCGATTCTATTACACGGAACGAGAAAATAGAGACACCAGCCACCATAGTCACATGTTTACCGGGAGCCAGAGCGCCTGACATCAAAGCAAATTTAAAAGTGCTGGCTAATGCTAATCGTAAATTCTCTAAGATTATTATTCACGTCGGCACATATGATGTTTGACTTCGCCTGTCGGAGATCACCAAAATTAACATTTAAGAGGTGTGTGAACTTGCAAGTACGATGGCAGCTAAAGTTTTTTGCTCTGGTCCCCTCCAAGTTAGAAAGAGTGATGAGATACTTAGCAGACTATCATCACTCAATGGCTGGTTGTCTAAGTGGTGTCCGAAAAAAATAACATAGGGTTCATAGACAATTGGAAAAGCTTTTGGGGCAGACCTGACTTGTTAAAAAGAGATGGTATTCATCCTTCCTGGGGTGGTGCCGCTCTTCTCTCTGGTAATTTGGCACATAGTCTTAGAGCTAAACCTTGACTAACTGGGGCCCAGGTCAGGAAGCAGACGGACTGGCTTACCCGACCGCCTGCTAGCTGTCTCACATCACAGAAGTCAGATAAATCCCAACACATAGAGACTCTTTCACCTAGATATTATCACATAGAGACTGTGTCTGTTCCACGAATTAGTAAATACAAAAAAACTCACGAACCCATTTAAGGGAAAAAATTTAATTGATGTTCAACAAATAAAAAACAGATATAATACAGATGATCAAATGATAAAGCTCGGGCTGCTGAATATTCGATCCCTTTCCTCAAAAGCGCTTATTGTTAATGATATGATTACGTATCATAACCTAGATGTGCTGTGTTTGACAGAAACCTGGCTAAAACCTGACGATTACATTATTTTAAATGAGTCCACCCCCCAAGATTATTGTTATAAACACGAGCCGCATCTGAAAGGTAAAGGGGGAGGTGTTGCTGTAATTTATAATAATATCTTAAGTATTACTCAGAAGTCTAGTCTCAAATATAGTTCCTTTGAAGTTTTGGTGCTTTATGTAACGTTATGTAGTGTAAATCATAAATCCCCTTTGACATTTGTGCTGGCTACTGTATATAGGCCACCAGGGCACCATACAGACTTTACCAGAGAATTTGCTGATTTTCTATCAGAGTTAGTACTGGCTGCAGATAAAGTCCTAATTGTTGGTGATTTTAATATCCATGTAGACAATGAAAAAGACGCATTGGGATTGGCATTTAGAGACATTCTAAACTCTATTGGACTTATGCAACACGTGTCAGGACCAACTCATCGTCGTAATCATACTTTAGACTTAATATTGTCACATGGAATAAATGTTGATACTGTTGAAATTCTGCAGCAGAGCGACGACATCTCAGATCATTACCTAGTATCGTGTATACTTAATTTAGCAAAGGCTGCAAAGCCGTCCCCTCGTTTTAAATATGGCAGGACTATCACCACTGCCACTAAAGACTGCTTTGTAAATAATCTTCCTCATCAGTTCCATCTCCTCAGAAACTATTGACTCTCTCTTTTCAAGCACTTTAGACACAGTTGCTCCTCTGCGCTTAAAGAAGATTAAAGAAAATAGTCCAACGCCGCGGTACAACGAACACACCTGGAGCGCAGCTGGAAGAAAACAAAACTGGAGGTTTTTCGCATTTTGTGGAAAGAGAACATGATTGCGTACAGAAAGGCCGTAAAAACTGCTAGATCTGCTTATTTCTCGACTCTCTTAGAAGAATATTATATTATTATTTGACACAGTGGCTAAATTAACAATAAATAAAGCTTCAACTTCTGACATTTGCAAACAGCACAGAAGTAATGACTTTATGAACTTCTTTACGTGCAAGATTGATAATATTAGGAAGAAAATTATAACTATGCAACCATCTACTACAGTATCACATCAGAGGAAAAATTACACTCATTCACTGCTATAGGAGAAGAAGAATTGGCTAAACTCATTAAATCATCTAAATCAACAGCATGTATGCTCGACCCTATACCGACTAAGCTACTAAAAGAGATGCTTCTCTTAGATAGATCCTCTTCTTAATATCATTAATTCATCTTTGTCATTAGGATATGTACCGAAAACTTTTAAGTAGGCTATTATTAAACCACTTATTAAAAAACCACAAGCACTTCCTTGTGTTGAGGCAAGTTGGACTGAGTTTGGACACCCCTGGTATAAAGGCAAGACTAGGTGAACAAATCTACTTGCAAAAGTGAGAAACAGTGAGAGTTTACAGCACATTTCAGTAATGATGATAGACCTCGGACTACCAAATGTGCCTAAAAGTGTGTACAGAGATCATTTGAGCACTATACATCACTGAATATACAGCACGTCATCACTAAAAACCCTCTTAAAAGCCAAATTCTCTTACTTTTTGCTTCATTTTTCCAGTCTCACATCTGTCAACACACTAATTTTAGCTGATGTTTTTGTTGTGCTTGCTTAAGTCCTGGCACTTCCATTTATAGTAATTATTAGAGCCTTTGCGTCTTTCTGTCACATTCATCTCACTGACTAAATTTCACTCTCAGTCATTTTACACCGCCCTCGTCTATCTATTTCTGCAAGTCTTTTTTGTTCATTAGTAATTTTAGTGGCGCTGTCAGACCATGTCATATCCCAAACAGTTATCACACTGAGTGGAAGTTCAGAGAGACAGATGGAGAGGAAAATACAACAAAAATGTGAATATATGGTAAATTGTCATTTATTCCTGAATTTTCAGCATCATCATTTAAGCATCATCATAATTTTGTCACATGATCCTTCAGAAATCATTCTAATATGATGATTTGATGCTCAACAAACATTTATGATTATTATGTTTAAAACAGTTCAGATTTCTGTGGAAAATGCGTTACATTTTATTTTCCAGGATTCTTTGATGAACGGAAAGTTCAAAAGAACAGCATTTATTTGAAACAGAATCTTTTGTAACATTATAAATATCACTTTTGATCAATTTAATGTATTCTAATGAATTTTTCTTTAATGTCCTCAAATGTTTGAACGGTAGTGTATATGCATTACTGAGACCAAAAGCTAAATCAATGGCAATCTAATCCAAGATTGAGAATATTTTTTGGAATGATACTGATCTTTTGCCTGGCGACACCATCGCTCCTCTCGTAAGAACAAAACAATCACTTCTTCAACAAGATGACTGGTCTTTTTTGATGAGGTCCGTTTAATCACACTCTCCTCAGGGAGATGAAAGATGTCGAATGACGAAGATCGTCACGCTGAGACCAAATCAATAAGGGCCTTAATGAAAGCCCAGCCTCAGATGAGTCTGACATCAGAGAACAGTAAACAACAGCTGTTTTGGAAATGTGGAGAAGGACAAATAGTTCAACACTAAATCAACAAAAACTACGCCATGTCTCCTGTTTCTTCACCCATACACAGATGCCCAAAAAATATTCCAATTGAGTTATGAAAATATTATTTATGAATGTTCTCTGAACGTTATTTTAAAATGTTTTTTCTTTGTTATATGAATATTAAAGGTGCAGTGTGTAGTATTTATGAGGATCTACTGACAGAAATGCAATATAATATACATAACTATGTTTTCAGTGTTGTATAAAGACCATTAGGTTTTTATTACCTTAGAATGAGCTGTTTCTATCTACACACACCGCGGGTCCCCTTACATTGAAGTCGCCATTTTGCGCCGCCATGTTTCTACAGTAGCCCTAAGCGGACAAACTTCTTCTACAGAGTGCTAGCTACTCTCTGCTGTCTCCGACGACGACATCTTTGTCCTGTGCTTCGAAAGGGAGGGGTGAGCGGTGGGTAATGTAATTCACAACCTCACCACTAAATGCCGCTAAAATGTACACACTGTACCTTTAATGGAACATTCCATTGTGTCATTCTTCAAACATTATGGGAACGTTACTTTTGAATGTTCTCTGAACGCTCTGAAATAAGACACTCTACAAAATGCTGGGTTAAAAACAACCCAAGTTGGGTTGAAAATGGACAAACCCAGCGATTGGGTTGTTAAATGTTTGCCCAACGTGCTGGGCAGTTTTATTTAACCCAACTATTGTTTAAAATTACTATATGGCTGGCTTAAAATGAACCCAAAGTAGGTTGGAAATTAAAACTCAGACACATAATTACTAGAGGCAACAATAATAATCAAAAGGTGAACATTTATTAATAAGCAATTTAATAAATGTTTATTGCTAATTATTATTCATTAAACTTATTAATAATGTTAATTTCCAACATACGTTGGGTTCATTTTACAGTTTTTTACGATTGCTTAAGCACAATTTTAAAAACAAGGCTCATTTTGTCACACAAAACATTTGTGTGACAAGGCTCATTTTGTGACACATCCATACACACAAGTAGCAGAACACCCCTTTGACACCGTATGGCACACACATGGTTCATACAATCTGATTCTGTTTGATTCATTTACACACTGCTGTTCTCAATCTTAAACACTTGTAAAATTTCTACTTTTCTAATTATATAATCTGGGTTTGATTTTTTTCAGAGATATTGTTGAGTAAAGTATATGAATATATTGACCAAACAGTACACACAAGACCAAAACTGCATATTGATGAAAATATTTATTTCTCTCCACATTGTGAAATCATTCGATTCATTCATGCATTTTCAAAGGTTTGTTTTTTATATCTGCTGAGGTTGGGCTGAACTCTCTGTCCAGCCTCTCTCAATGTCACCCGTGGGTACTCAGTACTCATGGTCAACCACGGTTGCGCGAATCACATCTGATAAATTTGGTCCCCGTCTTCTTTGTTCACGTCCTACTCCAGGTCTACCTCTTCCTACCCCCCTCTACCCCTCTCTTCCTCTCTTCCCCTCTCTTCTCCTCTCTTCCCCTCTCTTCCCCTCTCTTCTCCTCTCTTCTCCTCTCCCCCTCTCACAGCAGTAATGGCTTTATGAACTTCTTTATTTGAAAGATTGATAATATTAGGAAAAAAATTATAACCATGCAGCCGTCTACTACAGTATCACATCAGACAGTGCATTGTAGTGTCACTGAGGAATTACACTCATTCACTGCTATAGGAGAAGAAGAATTGGCTAAACTCGTTAAATCATCAAAATCAACAACATGTATGCTCGACCCCATACCGACTAAACTACTAAAAGAGATGCTTCCAGAGGTCATAGATCCTCTTCTTAATATCATTAATTCATCCTTGTCATTAGGATATGTACCGAAAACTTTTAAGTTGGCTATTATTAAACCACTTATTAAAAAACCGCAACTTGATCCTACAAAATTAGTCAATTACAGGCCAATCTCAAATCTACCCTTTCTGTCAAAAATACTAGAAAAGGCAGTGTCCTCACAATTATGCTCCTTTTTAGAAAGAAATGGTATCTGTGAGGATTTCCAGTCAGGATTTAGACCGTATCATAGTACTGAGACTGCTCTCATTAGAGTTACAAATGATTTACTCTTATCATCCGATCGTGGTTGTATCTCTCTGTTAGTGTTACTCGATCTTAGCGCTGCATTTGATACTATCAACCACAACATTCTTTTGAATAGACTCGAAAATTATGTTGGCATTAGTGGAATTTCATTGACATGGTTTAAATCATACTTATCTGACCGTTATCAGTTTGTAGCAGTAAATGAAGAGATGTCACACCGAACACAAGTTCAGTATGGAGTACCGCAGGGCTCAGTGCTAGGACTGTTGCTTTTCACCCTGTACATGCTACCACTGGGAGATATTATTATTTAATACCAATCTCTCATTTGAAAGACACGTTTCTAGCATCTGTAAAACTGCATTCTACCATCTTAAAAATATATCTAAATTACGGCACATGCTTTCAATGCAAAATGCTGAACAGTTAGTTCATGCGTTCATGACCTCAAGGCTAGATTATTATAATGCTCTACTGGGTGGTTGCCCTGCTCGCTTAATAAATAAACTGCAGCTGGTCCAAAACGCAGCAGCTAGAGTTCTTACTAGAACCAGGAAGTATGACCATATTAGCCCGGTTCTGGCAACACTGCATTGGCTCCCTATTAAACATCGTATACATTTTAAAATCTTGCTGATTACTTACAAAGCACTAAATGGTTTAGCTCCCCAGTACTTGAGCGAGCTCTTAACGCATTATACTCCATGCGTTAAGATGGAGTACTCATGTCTATTGAGGTCTCAAAATTCTGGCCAGTTGATAATACCTAGAATATCAAAATCAACTGCAGGCGGTCAATCCTTTTCCTATTTATCACCTAAACTCTGGAACAGTCTTCCTAGCATTGTTCGGGAAGCAGACACACTCTGTCAGTTTAAATCTAGACTAAAAACACATCTCTTTACTATGGCATACACATAAAACATTTTTTCTATTATTCAAATCAGTTAAATGATTGTTTTAGGCTGCATTAACTAGGTCAGCCGGAACCGGGAACACTTCCCATAACACCTGATGTACTCGTTACATAAGAAGAATGGCATCTACGCTAATGTTAGTCTCTCTGTTTATCCCGAGGTTTACTGCAGTCGGCCGGATCCGGGCCGTATCCAGACCAGATGGTGGACCTTAGCTTGGACATGACGACCATATTCCTGAAGTGTCTGTAGAGACCATGTCAATTAAACTCCCCCCTGTAAATGCCGGATCGACACGACATCCTAATTAAACCCGTCCCCGGCGTGACGACTCCAATCTTTCGAATAATCCTACGAATATCTATTGATCTAATATGACTTCTGACCTGTAATGTTGCCAGAATCATAATCATACACTATTTGTTCGTCGGCCAGAGGAGAACTGGCACCCCGACTGAGCCTGGTTTCTCCCAAGGTTTTTTTCTCCATTCTGGCCCTGAAGGAGTTTTGGTTCCTTGCCAC
Organism: Coreius guichenoti; assembly: GCA_039654105.1. NCBI lineage: Eukaryota > Metazoa > Chordata > Actinopteri > Cypriniformes > Gobionidae > Coreius > Coreius guichenoti. Next base: position 40,871,087 of record CM077173.1, on the reverse strand, counting down.
CGTCGCCTTTGGCTTTTGGCTTGCTCAGTTGACACTTAAATTTCAACTATATTACTGATCTGCCCACATTGACACTATATGATAATTGAAATGAGCTGGATAACATCACCGTTTTCACCAGAGCGGCTGTACAGCCGAATCAAATTCTGTTGCATTATTTTCCTGTTACCACTGTGAAGCTGCTTTGAAACAATCGGCATTGTAAAAAGCGCTATATAAATAAAGGTGATTTCCTCTCTACCCCTCTCTTCCTCTCGTCCCCTCTCTTCCTTGCTTCCTCTCTTCCCCTTTCCCCCTCTCTTCCTCTTTTCCCCTCTCTACCCCTCTCTACCCCTCTCTTCCCCTCTCTACCCCTCTTCCTCCACGGGCTCCCCCTCTCATCCTCACTCTTCCTCTTACTGCGACGTTGCCTTCCATTTTTGTTGAAGACAGGTAAACTCACCTGTTGCCTTTTTATAGTGCTTACCCCTGATTGTTGAGTTTACAGTTAAGCACCTAAGTGTCTACACACCTAATGGCTGTGTTTGATCAATTGGTTTATAGGGGTGGTATTTTGGAAAGCAGTGCCTTGAAATGGCAAAGAAGTGACATCAGGTTAGATTTCTGTGTAGAGTAAGTGTGTTTAGTGTTTTGCAAAACACTGTGTGTAGTGTTTTGCAAAAAGTGTGAGGCTGAGAATGTGCTTATAGTTGTGCAGATCTGGGCTGAGGTTAGCAACTGTAAGCAAGCAATACAATAATTTTTAAACAATAGTTGGGTTAAATAAAACTACCCAGCAGGTTGGGCAAACATTTAACCCAACCGCTGGGTTAAAACAACCCAATCACTGGGTTTGTCCATTTTCAACCCATCTTGGGTTGTTTTTAACCCAACATTTTTTACAGTGTAGTAACATTTAGAAAACGTTAGATGAATGTCCAACTAAAACACTTTTTGTTTCATGAATGATGTATAAATAATGTTTTGAGAACATTATTAAAGACTATATAAAGACTGTGAGAGAACGTTCCCTGTCAGCTGAAGCCTTCAAACATCGTCTTAGACACGAAGGGCTCTGGAGTCCAAAAGGTTGAGAACCACTTGGAATAATCTGATGTCTAAATGAAAACAGCTCATAATATTGTAAAGATTATGCATAGCTCATGGCCACTCATCTGACAGGCACCACCAGCTGAAGACAGAAGTGTGTGTGAAAGCGTTTTAAACACTGCACAGTGCGCCATCTGCTGGTGAACACTGGGGAGACAGTTCAGTTTTCAGCTTTACACCACATGATTTACAAAGCTTTTTATGACATGTCTGGCCTATTTCTTTTGTATTTTTCTTCACATTAATTGAATTCAGTTCTCAAACTATTGTTTGGTCATCTGTAACAGACGCTCAAATATAACCACTGTCAAAGTCCATGGCTGCGTCCGAAATCACTGGTGCTGCGTCCCAATTCGCCTACTTATACTATGCTCTAAAAGTATGTACTCTTTTTGTGAAGAAAAAGTACATACTTTTGAGTGTGTAGCAAAAGAGTACACAAGCTTTGGGATATCACGTCATACAATTGCGTCCTTAATGGTTGCTCCCTGTCACATCCTGTCAATCATCTTGCCACTGTTAAAATCCTCCACATTTAATTTCCTGCGGTTTCAGAGAGAAATGCAGTAGCACACTGATCTGCAGCCGCGGGTCTTTCACACGGAGACTCTCCTCATATAACAATGCATTTAAAATGATGCCAAACGGATCTTTATAAAAGTCCACATTGTTATTGCAGATGAAATATAACACGGATAACATTAAATAAACATTTTTTATCAGGTTAAACTGATTATTAGTCACTCAAACCTTTATCTAAACCTCTCAACGTCGGTCGCGCATAGCCCCCATGTTATGTAGTTTTTTAATAGCCTACTTTTACTTGTGTTTGTGGTTCTGAACCGAATCCTCATCCAAAGCGCAATGGGTTTGGGCAATATTAGCCTTTATAGTGTGCACGGATCCACACTTAGAAAATCTACAGGAAATAGTAGACCATCCGAGACCATCCGTAGACCATCCTGGACTTTTGACACACTCTTTTCAATATACTATGCTTTGGGATACACTTATTTCAATCTCATACTATTTAGGATGGATAGTATGGACATTGGGACGCAGGGATAATCTCTTAGTATGAGTGTGTGTAGTATGAGTGTAATCAGGACGTACTACATTCACCATGTTCTCATTATCATGTGATCTACCATTCACAAAACCTCTCCCGTGGCCTCATGGGATAGTAAAGTGTCCATCGTATGCTCACTTCAGAATCTCACCAGTAGTAGATCACCCTGTTTTCACCTGCTCTTTTATGAGTACTGTGAATTCAGACAAACTTATTTTGTCACATACTGTGTTTCGTCTACTATATAGTAGGGAAGTATGCAATTCTGGATTCAACTCATCTTTGCTCATGTGCACTCAGTTCGGGTATTTTTTTTTTTTTGACCCAATGACCTGATCCATAAATGACATGTGACTAGTCACTCTGTCATGAGAACATTGATTGGCTGTTGGCACCTTGAGAACACTCCCACAACCAAACAGGAAAAATGTTTCAGGAAGTTCACACCCTGGCACGGTTCTCTCAAAGATATGAACAAACATGCTAGTAACGTAGATAAAAGGTTCATTCGAAGTTATCTGGTCTTTAATAATGTTGTAAAATGTTAGCACAAGAGTGTTATTTCATGGAACTTTTTTTTTTTGGTGAAATGTTAATTTGATGTTCAACCATTTTTAAATGTTACTTCTTTCAGAACGTTCAGAGAACATTAACTCTAACTCTGTTACCTTAGAGGTTATATTTGTCCACGCCATTAGGGGGTGCTAACCATCTTCCTAGATGAGTATTTAGCCAGGTACTATACCTGAAGAAGTAGGCAAGCATGTGGATAGAGGAAGCAATGCTTTCTTGAGCTATTCCGTTTGACTTTCTGAGGTCCTATGATTGAGAAATGTCTTTCTTTTTGGTCAATCAGTAAGTACTATGTTTTTTTACTATGTTTGTATTTAATGTGTAACTATGGTATTGAGTATGTGTTGAGCATTGAGCTATTCATGCTAATTGTGACCATGTTTTCTATTTAGATGGACCTTTTATTCCTATGCTTTCTTTCATTGAGGAAGGTGTTTTAACGTTTAACGTGAGCACAAAGTGGTGGTGGATTGCACTTGTGGAAAGACAGGAGGACTCCGTTATTTTTCGCATCCAGTTTGACTCGTTTACATCAACTTTGGATTGCCACTAACTGAACTGTGTTTTCTAAAAGTGCTGACTTTTGCAGGGACATCATAATTTCATCCATTACCAAACCTTGTCGGCTTCACCTTCAGCTAAGTTTTATCAGTCTCTTTTCCGGTCCAGATCACCCACACTCTGAGCTTTTCTTGATTGATGACTGATGTAATTGACGCTTTCATGTTTTCTACTTTGTTTATTATTTTGTTTTTGTATAATGTAAAAGTTTGAGATTTGGGTTGTTGAATATATGTGCAATTCACTGCAAATCTTGGGTCTGTTACTTCAGCTACATTGTTGGGTAAACCAAAGCAGATTCTTTCATCTTGTAATAATACCTAAGCTAGTATTAATCCTTTCCGTCCCTACTCTGATATATAACTTAAGCCAAAAAAGGGGTAGCGGTTATAATTAAAAAGTAACGTTCCCATAATGTTTCCAAATTGATAAAATGAATGTTTCCTTAAAGCCACAATATGTAAATTTCCACCACTAGAGGTCTCTTATTCAACAAAAAGGCATGTCTTGACTCCTTGATGTGGCGGAGCTTTTATTCTGTCAGACGAGCGCTTCCGCTTCTTCTGCTCATGCGTATGTGGGGGAACGCAATGCTGTTTTATCATAATACACACATTTGAGTGTGTTAAAGTGATGTTATAATGCTACTCTGTGCGTTCGCTCAGCGCTACTGAGACACTTGTTCACACTGCAGTGAGCGAGATCATATTAGGCATGGTAAAACATGGTACTCACGGTAAATCAAGAACACCAGATCTAAACAATAAGACTAACTGTGTTGAGCTAGAGAACAATGATTAGTTTCTGTCCATGAATGATCCAAACAGTTGCTCACCTGTCTAATAAAACACATCATATATTAAAGCGCCTTTGGGGTTTCCATGGTTTCTACAAAATAAAACTGGAAATCGAGGTCCGTGTCCTGGTTATAACTGATGATTTCTCTGTATTTAAACATTTGGGATAATGTAAGTACACAAGTCAACAAAATATATAACACTGTTCTAGTGGTTTTTGGATATTTTAATCCAAACATCTTACATATTGTGCCTTTAATGCTCACATAACCAAGAATTTGTTTTTTTTAAGCTGGGCAGTTTGAACATTCAGAATAACGTTCAATAGAAAACATTCTGACAAATCTTTGTTAGCCGGGCAGGAATCACTAACACAGACACATTCAGTTGACCACTGCACTTCTTATAAAAATTCCCTTTATTTGGAGTAATACTGATATATTAGTACAGACAGAAGCGTTAGAAGCTCTGAGGAGGATGTGTTTCATGCAGCGTCCAGCAGAGGCTCCCACAGCCAGCATGAAAACACTGATTACAGCAAACATTCTGTGTGTACCTGTCACATTCATTTGCAGACATTTCTCCCCTGTTTGGTCAAAATATCCATGTCATAGTTCCCTTTATGATTATCACTAGCTTTATGATATCTTTAGCGGTTTTCTTTTTTCACAGTGTTCTATCCCAGCAAACAGAACGTTCTCTCAACGTTATGAACAAACGTTCCTCCAGTAACGTTAACAGAACGCTCGTTCAGAGTTATCCGGTCTTTAATAATGTTCGCTAAACATCAGCATAAAAACATTCTTTATACATCAATCATGGAGCGTTCATGAGTGTTTTAATTCCGTGTTTCTGCGTGCCTGAGAAAAACATCCTGATTCAGTATTTGCGGTCAGATGAGATGTTGTCACTGTCATTCTAACGTTATTTTCGTAGCTTATGAAGAAAAAAAAAAGTCTCTCTCACCTCAGAAAACCGAACTTTCTTGTCCTGTGCTCATAGTGCGCACTCTTCAATTGCATGCGCAAATGTGCCAGCGCCCTGGATGAGCGCACACACACACACATCACCCAGAGCAAGAGCGTGTCCATCACTGAGCTTCGTTTGGGTTACGGGAGCCGCTGGCGTTGTGTTTTTAGACCATGAGATCAACAATGTCACTAAAGAAGTGTGTTTCTGGTGTGAGGGAAAGATCACCTTGTTCAGCTTCCCAAATAACCCAGCGTTAAGGGAACAGTGATGCAGTTTGTGTTTCCGGAGTTCTGCAAGTGTGTGTAGTGAAACTGCATCAAAGTTTCTTTGATGCAGGCGGTGAGTGAAACTGCATCAAATGTGTGTGTTTTGTTGGCAATCGGCGCGTAAGTGCATATAATGTGAACAACACCAACGTATAGTGAATCGAGAGTCTTTTATAAATATGATAAAACTAAAGACTCTTATGAGATATGAAGGATGTAATACTACTCTATAGATACTCAAGATTAACACGAGACTGGCAGAAACTGTGTGTGTTATGGACCCTTTAACAGTTCATGTTGGTATTGTGCATTCACCATGGTAACTGCTGTTTCCATAACCCCAAAATGCCACTTTATTTTCACTTTATGTTATTTTGTATATTTTTTAATTAGTGTGCTGGCTACTTTATTGTATAAACAAAAACTAGTTTGGGACTGCTATTTAATAACCTTACCTTATAGGCCTATTTATTCATCAGTATCAGTCATTTTCTATCATATTCCTAAAAAAAGTGGGTCGTGACTTAATGATCATGGGGGTCCCATGGCCAAACCAGTTAAGAACCCCTGTTTTAATTGGACGTTAGTCTAACGTTTTTTGAATGTTGCTACTTGTTTCAGAAGTAACAATTCAATTCAAAAGTACCGTTCCCACAATGTTTGAAGAATGATACAATGGAATGTTTCCATAACGTTTGCATAACCAAGAAAAAAGTTTAGACCATTTAAAAAAAATGGATTTGAATGTTGAATGAAACCATTCAACTGGTTTTGAATGTTCAAAAAACATTCAGAAATAATGTTTCATAACTTAATGGGAATGTTAGTCAAATGTTCTTAGAATATATTTGTGTCAGCTGGGATGTTATGAAGGAATGTTCTGTTTTTCACAGGTGTTTTACCCATATTTTGAACTGCACATCGCATTGTATTTTAGGGTTAAAGCAAATGTCAGTAAACTGAACTAATAATCACCTGGCAGAAATTTACCAGTATTGTTTGTCTTTCCACAGATTTGTTTTTTCTTGCAGTGTATAATATTCTGTGTGAATGTGCATGATCGCACAGCAAGATCCATTAGTAGATTAGTAAAGAGCGTTTCCTGCTGTGTTCGGCACAGATTATACACAGGGTCAAGAGTCGACCTCCACAGAACAGGCCATTGAGAGGTTAGTCACATATTTCTTTCCACTATACTTTGTTTTGTAAAGAAAAACAGAAACCAGTTTGAAAGGTCAGAGGTCAGGTCGATGTTCCCTTGCCTAGAGCACTTATGAAGAGGCTCTGTGGGCCGCCTGACGCCGACACTGCAGGTAAACATACAGCGGGCTGGTGAAGGCCAGGAGACTCAGAACGGTCAGGCCGATGTTCACCTAGAGAAATCAATGACAGTTCAGTCAGCGCTGTTCATCTGAAACCACAGCTTTTTTAAATGGTAGAAATGCTTTAAAGAGGACCTATTATGCCCTTTCTGGCTCTACTAGAGCAGGTTTTCCTGCTTGAATGTTGATTATTCCCCCATATTCTCCATTGTTGTGGCTCCTCTCTTCCCAGTCTGTCAGTAACGCTCTGTTTAGTTCCTATCTCTATGAACCCCCTCCTTCTGGAAAGCACACTGTGCTCTGATTGGCCGGCTGGAGCAGTGTGTTGTGATTGGTGTTTGGAAAATGTCCCGCCCCTTATCATAACCGCCAGTTTCAACACACTCCTAACTCTCAACCAGGCCCCGCCCCTTTATTCTGCGTATGAATTATTATAATGAGGAATATTGTGACATGTTGGTTCCCAGAAGAAACTCAAGACTACAATGGAGGCGTTTCAGGAGTTCAGAAACACTGACACTGATACAGAGAAGAACTCCTGCTCAAACAGCAACACTACACACTAAAGACAGATTAAGATGGGAAACAGCAGAATACGACCCCTTTATATATACAGTTCTTGTGTTTATTTAGATGGCTGTTTGACTGATGAAACTTGAACAGAACAGTCTCAAAATCTCAGAAAAATGACAAATATGCTGAATCTATATCTGCCAAACAAACGCTGACTTTTTATGACTTCTGCCCAGAGATTTCCCAAATATCAACAGCTGTATCTTATCTTGAAGTGGCCTCCCTCCTTTTCCTTCCTAAGAAATGTTTGGCAGACATGATTAGGCTAATGTTGGGAAAACACATTCCAGGGAAAGCATTAAGCCACTGAAATAAAATAAACCCGCTGGCAAAACATACTGTGTGTTTTTGTGCAATAATTTTCTAATCCAAATTTTTGTGTGACAGCGAAAGACGGGCTGATGTTTGAAAGTGACTTCTGTGTGAGCTGTGCTTCATTCATCTATACTATTGCCAACAGACCTCCTGTGCCAGTGAAATGTTCTTAATATGGCTGTACCTTATCCCAACATGCGTGCACCTGTGGGTCAGATGCATTAAGTATGGAGAAGCTTACGTAAAGAGGGTCTCCAGCCAGCGGTCCTTTGATGAGGGCGAAGCAGGGATACTGGAGCAGCGAGAACACGGCCGAGAGAGCCATCACCGTTCCATACAGCTTCCCAAAGTGTACGGACGGAAACCTGCAAACACATTCATGTACACTGAACCACTCTCTTTTCTTTCACTTATGGATGCATTGACGTGTGCTAAAGTCTTCTATTTCACAAGGTAATATACATCTAAAACGCCCTCAATCCAGTTCCAAACCTGTGTGATTTTCTTTTTCTCAAATCTGCAGCCAGTATATTATAGTATATAAGTTATATAAGTTTGTCCTTTAGTGTTCCACACATGACAGAAAGTCCTGCAGGTTTGGACCGGCATGAGGGTGATTACACCTGTGATGTCCCTATGGGCCGGTGAAGACTCACGCCACACTGATGAAGGCAGCGTTTCCTCCGTACAGGAAGGATCTGTTGAGCACCTGCAGGATGAAGGTGAGGTACTGCAGAGGAAGGACGGGGGTGGCGGCACACACGGAGAACAGCACGCACTGCAGCGCCGTCAGCGCTAGGGACAGTATGGTCGCCTTCAGGTCTGCTTCTCGCTCACTTTCTCCTGTAGAGCACAGTGAAGGGAAGAGGTTTGAGGGTTGTGTTCACAAAATGAGGAACAGGGAGTCCGTGAAAGTTTAGTTTGACTATATTTCTGTCATGAGTGATTGGCATGGTAATGAATATGACGATGTAGTTAGTGACGGGTTAGTTAGTGGCAGGGGTTAGTTAGTGGCAGAGGTTAGTTAGTGACAGAAGTTAGTTAGTGGCAGGGGTTAGTTAGTGACAGAGGTTAGTTAGTGACAGAGGTTAGTTAGTGGCAGGGGTTAGTTAGTGACAGAGGTTAGTTAGTGGCAGGGGTTAGTTAGTGGCAGAGGTTAGTTAGTGGCAGAGGTTAGATAGTGGCAGAGGTTAGTTAGTGGCAGAGGTTAGATAGTGGCAGAGGTTAGTTAGTGACAGAGGTTGGTTAGTGACAGAGGTTGGTTAGTGACAGAGGTTAGTTAATGGCAGGGGTTAGTTAGGCAGAGGTTAGTTAGTGACAGAGGTTAGTGACAGGGGTTAGTTAGTGGCAGGGGTTGGTTAGTGACAGAGGTTGGTTAGTGACAGAGGTTAGTTAGTGACAGAGGTTAGTTAGTGGCAGAGGTTAGTTAGTGGCAGGGGTTAGTTAGTGGCAGGGGTTAGTTAGTGGCAGAGGTTAGTTAGTGACAGAGGTTAGTTAGTGGCAGAGGTTAGTTAATGGCAGGGGTTAGTTAGGCAGAGGTTAGTTAGTGACAGAGGTTAGATAGTGGCAGAGGTTAGTTAGTGGCAGGGGTTAGTTAGTGGCAGGGGTTAGTTAGTGACAGAGGTTGGTTAGTGGCAGGGGTTAGTGGCAGGGGTTAGTGACAGAGGTTAGTTAGTGACAGAGGTTAGATAGTGACAGAGGTTAGATAGTGGCAGGGGTTAGTTAGTGGCAGGGGTTAGTTAGTGGCAGGGTTAGTTAGTGACAGAGGTTAGTTAGTGACAGAGGTTAGTTAGTGACAGGTTAGATAGTGGCACAGGTTAGTTAGTGACAGAGGTTAGTTAATGGCAGGGGTTAGTTAGTGACAGGGGTTAGTTAGTGACAGAGGTTAGTTAGTGACAGAGGTTAGTTAGTGACAGAGGTTAGTTAGTGGCAGAGGTTAGTTAGTGACAGAGGTTAGTTAGTGGCAGAGGTTAGTTAGTGACAGGTTAGATAGTGGCAGAGGTTAGTTAGTGACAGAGGTTAGTTAATGGCAGGGGTTAGTTAGGCAGAGGTTAGTTAGTGGCAGAGGTTAGTTAGTGACAGAGGTTAGTGGCAGGGGTTAGTTAGTGGCAGGGGTTAGTTAGTGGCAGAGGTTAGTTAGTGACAGAGGTTAGATAGTGGCAGAGGTTAGTTAGTGGCAGGGGTTAGTTAGTGGCAGGGGTTAGTTAGTGACAGAGGTTAGTTAGTGACAGAGGTTAGTTAGTGGCAGGGGTTAGTGACAGAGGTTAGATAGTGACAGAGGTTAGTTAGTGACAGGGGTTAATTAGTGGCAGGGGTTAGTTAGTGACAGAGGTTAGTTAGTGACAGAGGTTAGTTAGTGGCAGGGGTTAGTTAGTGGCAGGGGTTAGTTAGTGACAGAGGTTAGTTAGTGACAGAGGTTAGTTAGTGGCAGAAGTTAGTTAGTGACAGAGGTTAGTTAGTGACAGAGGTTAGTTAGTGACAGGTTAGATAGTGGCAGAGGTTAGTTAGTGACAGGGGTTAGTTAATGGCAGGGGTTAGTTTGGCAGGGGTTAGTTAGTGGCAGAGGTTAGTTAGTGACAGAGGTTAGTGGCAGGGGTTAGTTAGTGGCAGGGGTTAGTTAGTGGCAGAGGTTAGTTAGTGACAGAGGTTAGATAGTGGCAGAGGTTAGTTAGTGGCAGGGGTTAGTTAGTGACAGAGGTTAGTTAGTGACAGAGGTTAGTTAGTGGCAGGGGTTAGTGACAGAGGTTAGATAGTGACAGAGGTTAGTTAGTGACAGAGGTTAGTTAGTGGCAGGGGTTAGTTAGTGATAGAGGTTAGTTAGTGACAGAGGTTAGTTAGTGGCAGGGGTTAGTTAGTGGCAGAGGTTAGTTAGTGGCAGAGGTTAGTTAGTGACAGAGGTTAGTTAGTGACAGAGGTTAGTTGGTGACAGAGGTTAGTTGGTGACAGAGGTTAGTTAATGGCAGGGGTTAGTTAGGCAGAGGTTAGTTAGTGACAGAGGTTAGTTAGTGGCAGAGGTTAGTTAGTGGCAGGGGTTAGTTAGTGGCAGAGGTTAGTTAGTGGCAGAGGTTAGTTAGTGGCAGGGGTTAGTTAGTGGCAGGGGGGTTAGTTAGTGGCAGGGGTTAGTTAGTCATTATGGTTGTGTAGCTGTGCTTGAGTTTATTCTCAAGGAAGTAGCATGTCTATTAATGGCCAAAGCTACAGTTTTTTTAACTGCTGGAGTGCCAAGAGTAACTTTCATTTTTGGATGAACTATCCCTTAAATAGGTCTTACTGACATCAGAAATTTGCAGAAGTTGTTTTGGAACTTTAATTTAAATGGTATATTTTTAACAAAAGTGGGTTTCCTACAATATGTTTTCATATGTACACTGAATACTTTGAGATGAAGTAAAATAAAGGAAATGAGTGCATGTTTATGTGTTGACCTGGTTCTCGCTGCTTTCCCTTGTGGCGGTCCATGATGAGGCCGTTCCAGGGGGCGCACAGGATCCCACACAGCTGAGTGAACGCAAACGCATTTGTGTATCTACCAACTGTGAGCAAAAACAATAAGACTGATTAAGAACAGAATTCAAGCTCATGAACACATGATGCAGCCTGAGCCTGTTTGCATGTCTATATCTATACATACCGCTCAAAGGCAGGGATTCACCTGATTCACATAAATAGCTGGACATGAGGATAATACAGTACGTGTGTGTGCATACCGAGGCCTGGGTCTCCAGCGGCCAGATGATTCAGCATCGGGTTCAAGGTCCCGATAAACAAGTAGTGTCTCAGCTGCATCACAGAAAGCCACAGCAGATGCCACAGGAAGGACCAGGAGAGGAGACAGCTCTTGAAACTACGCTCTGGCAAAACATACATTCATAGTGTTAATACACTTCACGATCAAGCATTAGAAGTAAAAGGGGAAGGGACACATAATCAGAATAGCAGAAGTTTTAAAATTCAGGACAATAATGTGGCCAGGTGACGATCTGAATCTGAAACTAGACTTTTGACTGTTGACATGTCTCATGCACATTGCAGCTTATTCTAATCGAGACCTGCCCAATGAGACAGGAAGTGACATGTACAATCACCAAACCCAAGACATTTAGCAGGTGAACCTGAAGCGAAATGTTACGAAAAGAGTGTTATAAATAACACATTACATGATTGTTCTTGACTAAAACTCTGTTTATGGCAAAAAACAGCCATAAAAACAATGTGACAATGTTTGATGTACTGTATTATGGGATGGCATTTTGGTGCCTGTATATTTAGGGGCCAAGCACTGAAGCTGCTGTAGCCCCTATTGTAATTGTTATTTTTCTTATCTTTCTTCTATGGCAGGTCTATGAACCGTAAGTAGGAAAATGGTGAAAATTGACACACTTGTAGTGATAGTAATGAATAGTAACCTGACCAACTTTGGGGTCTCTAGGACCAACTCTAGCTCCATCACTAGTTCAATAGCGCCCATTGCAGTAGTGGCCATTTGAAAAAGTACAGTATTCAGATTTTTCGCTACTCAAAAATTGCTTCAGATGATCACTGAACCAAGCCACACAGAAATGATTGAACAGAATATTCCTTTTTGTTCAAAAGTTATGATGATGTGAAGTTAACGATGTTAGATTAGATTAGATGCTATATCTTGGCCAAACTTTGATCAAAACGAAACTCTGTACACTTCATCAGCACCATGATCTGACGTTACCTGAGAAGGGCGATGATCTCTGTGAACCCATAAATCATGAGCAGTTACTGAGATTAAATGTGTCTATGGGTTTTATCTGATCTCTGATCAGTTTTATACATGTGTAGACATTTTAATGAGACATTAGTATAATTAAAATGAATAATAGTAGTTAATAGTCTCTTATTGGCCTGTTTAGCTGAGCCATCCATGATCCATGGAACAATCAAAACAAGCCCTGAAAATGTATTAAAAAACATATTATACAGACACTTGATATTTAATTGTATTTATTTTTATATATTATATTTATATATTTAGTTTTATATTCATTTTATAGATTTTACTTTCAAAAAAATATTTGCAATGGGTTTGTAACAGGTGTTTTATGCATGTTTGTCCTGAGTTTTTGTTGCATTTACACTGTTTTGACCAGTAGGGGTCACCAGCATGTGGCGTTTTGAACGCTTCGAAACAGTGAATCATTTTGCGAAGCAATTGGTTCAATTGATTCAAAGCTTTGAAAAGCTTTGTTTCTCCCATCACTACCATAAGCTACATTGGTGGCTAAGTTAGCGTTGCATGCTAACCAGTTCACATGCTAACTGACACGTTTGTGGACTCATTCTTAGCTTGAACCCTCTCTTCGGTAACATCGAACGTGAGTCCTCTGTGGCGCACCGTTATCAGCAACAAGCCCTGAACCTGTCAGGTCGTGGGTTCGACTCCCGTATGGCACATGCCCAGACCGCAAGAGGTACTGTGACCAGACACTGTGCAAAAGCTGCTTCTGTTCCAGGCATTGAGTCTTTCTGAGAATGATCTAATCTGAACTTATTAAATATAACATGCATTGCATAGACAAAATCTTAAAAGAGTTTTACATTAAAATGCACCATGATAATACAGATGGTAAAACTGAAAAGCACATGATGAATTCATCGTAAGTGGCCTGTCCAGAAACTAAATTAATTACATAAAATATAATAATTTATATGTGATGTGTCACACAGGGACTTCTGGGAATGTCTTTTTACTAGTTTCACCACAAATCATACAGTATTAACAGGTTTTAACTGTAACAACGGTTAACAATCAGACATTATTGAAGTGTAGTTGTGTTACATTGTAGTTTTTATGTACATTGACTTTTGTGCTAAAAAGGGTAGGCTATTTCTACAGTGATCTTTATACGGCACAGGCGTATAGCAGAAACGGCGTATGAACTACAAAAACAAGTGTGTTTAGTGTGCTTGCCTACCCGTTGTGTCTGTGTTTTGGCCTTGGGCAGAAGTCTCTTTAAATGGCATTTCCTCCTCAGACATAGAAGCCTGGATGTTTTTCTCATCAGTCTTTGTAATGGTATAATCCCGAGTTACTCCACAGTTCACCCTATTGGCATAAATAAGAAACAGTCACAGGTAAAGCATTGTTGGAGGAAACATATACTGTATATACAGTGAAGTTAATCTGTGCAGAACAACCCATTAGTATTTTGAAAAAAGCCCAAAGAAACTGAGACTCTTCCTGCTCATTCTGTTGCTAGAGGCTTTCCTGCAGGCGAAGTTCTTGTTATTTACAGCTTATATAAAGATACAGTGCATCCGGAAAGTATTCACAGCGCTTCACTTTTTCCACATTTCCTCAGTAAAAGGCACAAGACAGCCCGCCTGGAGTTTGCCAAAAGGCACCTGAAGGACTCTCAGACCATGAGAAACAAAATTCAATGGTCTGATGAAACAAAGATTGAACTCTTTGGCCTGAATGGCAAGCGTCATGTCTGGAGGAAACCAGGCACCGCTCATCACCTGGCCAATCCCATCCCTACAGTGAAGCATGGTGGTGGCAGCATCATGCTGTGGGGATGTTTTTCAGCGGCAGGAACTGGGAGACTAGTCAGGATCGAGGGAAAGATGAATGCAGCAATGTACAGAGACATCCTTGATGAAAACCTGCTCCAGAGCGCTCTGGACCTCAGACTGGGGCGAAGGTTCATCTTCCAACAGGACAACGACCCTAAGCACACAGCCAAGATAACAAAGGAGTGGCTACGGGACAACTCTGTGAATGTCCTTGAGTGGCCCAGCCAGACTTGAACCCGATTGAACATCTCTGGAGAGATCTGAAAATGGCTGTGCACCGACGCTCCCCATCCAACCTGATGGAGCTTGAGAGGTCCTGCAAAGAAGAATGGGAGAAACTGCCCAAAAATAGATGTGCCAAGCTTGTAGCATCATACTCAAAAAGACTTGAGGCTGTAATTGGTGCCAAAGGTGCTTCAACAAAGTACTGAGCAAAGGCGGCGAATACTTATGCACATGTGATTTTTCCGTTTTTTATTTTTAATAAATTTGCAAAGATTTCAAACAAACTGGTTTCACGTTGTCATTATGGGGTATTGTTTGTAGAACTGAGAAAATAAATAATGAATTTAATCCATTTTGGAATAAGGCTGTAACATAACATAAAATGTGGAAAAAGTGAAGCGCTGTGAATACTTTCCGGATGCACTGTACATATGTTCTCCAGGTGGAGGCACTGGATTTGAGCCGATCAGCATGTTTCTGAAGGAGGAGGGATTGAGCGTGTGGTTTACCCGTAGCTGTAGTTCTCCGGCAGCGGGTACGGGATGTGTGTGCGAGGCATCAGCACAAACGTTCGCAACAGATGAAAGACACTGCAGCAGGACAGGAAGAGGAAAGAGCCTCGCAGGGATACTCCATCCTCAAACAGCAACTGCGAGACAGAGATCGGACCATCAGGATTCAAGGCCTCTCACAGCAGACTCTTAACACAATCTGATGGGAGGGGTTTTATTTGCCTCTTACTTTGACGATGAGGAAAACCGCAGAGGAAGAGTCAAAGGCTCCATTATACAGAGTGATTATAGTGGAGCGGTGAGTGCCGAAGAGATTCGCCACCTAGAGACAGCAGAGGACATGTCGGTTCTTTACACATCATAAAGAGGACACTTATATGTTACTTGTATGTTTGGAGTCGTACCACAAAAAGAACATGAAGGTTAAAGGAGAAGCACCCTCATATTCTGTCATTCATACTCTATATTCTAGCTATCACAAAGGGTTTGAAGCGTGTTCTGGGAAATCCAGTACCTGTATGTTGGTCATGAGGAAGAGGATTCCTCCCACAGCGACGAAGGACAGAGCAGGGAAGAGGAGGATGGAGCTTGCTGCAGGAGGGAACAGCGCTCATGACTACAAACACACTCGACTCTATCAATACACTGAAGGTCAAATAAAGATAAAAACGCTCCTTACCAGGAGTGGAAAAGGCTATTAACAACATTCCTGTAGTGTAAACTGATCTGTAAAGCAAATCATAACACAGAATATGAGAATATGAGAGTAGTGAAACTTGATGGTTTCTGTGTGTGGAACATGTGGATTGTGTTATTACAGACTGAGATTTATGATCTGAGAAAAATATTTGGACACTTAAGCCTCGCGTATTAAAGGATCTCAGCTGCTTGAAAGCTTGGGGTCAGTATAGTTTTTAAAGACACTAATGCTTTTATAAGCAAGCATGCATGAAATTGATCAAAAGTGACAGTGAAGACTTTTACATTTCTATTTAAAGTAAACGCTGTTCTATTCATCAAAGAATCCTGAAAAATAAGGTCATACAAAGTATTTTCAACATTGATAATAATCATAAATGTGTCTTGAGCATCAAATCCTCATATGAGAATGATTTGTGAAGGATCATGTGACACTGAAGACTGGAGTAATGATGATAAATTCAGCTTTGATCACAGGAATAAATTACACTTTACTATATATTCACATAGAGAACAGCTGATTTACACTGGAGTAATATTTCACTGTTTTACTGTATTTATGATCAGATAAATGAGCAGAAGAGACTCTTTCAGAAACATTAAAAACGTTTTACTTTTGAATGGTAGTGTATGAATGTTGTAGTTCACATCACATTAACTATCAACTATCACTATAGAGTTTAGTTCAACATCAAATCACACTATTACCAGAATTATTAACCTTTCAATCTTTCAGGGTAAATTTCCAAGTGTCTGGAAGTTGTTGTTCTCCTATTTAAAAGCAGTGCTCCTGTAATTATAGGCCTATCAGTATCTTACCGTTTCTAAGTTTATTAAGAAATTAGTAGCTGAGCAAATTATCTGTCACTTGAATAATAGTTCATTTGCCATGCATCCAGTGCAGTTTGGATTTAGAGCAAATTATTCAACCGAGACTGCTAATTGTTAAAGAAAATATTAAATCTCTATTAGATAAACTGCCTTGTAAAAATTTATTTACAAGGCAGTTACATGGCACAAGATGCTAATGCACTTACAAATTCTATGGTTCATGTAACAGCTTGCAACTAAACGTGTATGTATG
Source organism: Coreius guichenoti (assembly GCA_039654105.1). Lineage (NCBI taxonomy): Eukaryota > Metazoa > Chordata > Actinopteri > Cypriniformes > Gobionidae > Coreius > Coreius guichenoti. The sequence continues at coordinate 40,854,484 of CM077173.1, read as the reverse complement.
TTTTTCACTAAGTCCAATAGTATCAGTGCAGAGCCATGTCTGTGTCAGGGGAGAGGCTGTTTCTCAATATAAATGTCTTGGAGTTCTGCTCAGGTTAAGAAGGTTTGTAAGCAGGTTAAATTTAATCATTCTAATTTCAGGTTTATTCGAGATTATATGTCTTTAGAGGCAGCTAAGATGTACTCTAAATTGCCAAAAGTATTGGCACCCCTCCAAATCACTGAATTCAGGTGTTCAATCACTTCATGGCCACAGGTGTATAAATCAAGCACTAGGCATGCAGACGCTTCTACAAACATTTGTGAAAGAATGGGTCGCTCTCAGGAGCTCAGTGAACTCAAGCGTGGTACCGTGATAGGTTGCCACCTGTGCAATAAGTCCATTCCTGACATTTCCTCACTACTAAATATTCCACACTCAACTGTTAGTGGGATTATAACAAAGTGGAAGCAATTGGGCACAACAGCAACTCAGCCACGAAGTGATAGGCCACATAAAATCACAGAGCGGGGTCAGCGCATGCTGAGGGTCACAGTGCGCAGAAGTCACCAACTTTCTGCAGCGTCAATAGCTACAGACCTCCAAACTTCTGTGGCCTTCAGATTAGCTCAAGAACAGTGTGTAGAGAGCTTCATGGAATGGGTTTCCATGGCCGAGCAGCTCATCCAAGCCTTACATCACCAAGTGCAATGCAAAGCGTGGGATGCAGTGGGGTAAAGCACGCCGCCACTGGACTCTAGAGCAGTGGAGACGTGTTCTCTGGGGTGAGTTTGGTGTGTGGAGGAACTTGACTGGCCTGCACAGAGTCCTGACCTCAACCCGATAGAACACCTTTGGGATGAATTAGAGCGGAGACTGCGAGCCAGGCCTTCTCGTCCAACATCAGTGCCTGACCTCACAAATGCACTTCTAGAAGAATGGTCAAAAATTCCCATAAACACACTCCTAAACCTTGTGGAAAGCCTTCCCAGAAGAGTTGAAGCTGTTAGAGCTGCAAAGGGTGGGCCAACTCCATATTAAACCCTACGGATTAAGAATGGGATGGCATTAAAGTTCATGTGCATGTAAAGGCAGGTATCCCAAAACTTTTGGCAATATAGTGTAATTCTATGGTTCATCCCAGCAAACATTGGTCCGACGGCAACGTCGTGTCCCTGGCCAAAAATAGTCATGGTAGGACGACATAAATTGGTAAAAATGTAACAGAACATTTCCAAAAAACTGCATTCCGTTCAACTATTTTTCGACAATTACGGGACGTGTCGGAGGGACGTCTTTTCAACATTCATTAAACGTCCAAATGTTTGCTGGGATGTAACAGCATGGTTAAAGCAAAGCTGCTTGAAACTAAATGTGTCTAAAACAGTGTGTAGTCCAACAGTATCAGTGCAGAGTCTGTGTCAGGGGAGAGGCTGCAGGTTCTTTCTCAATATAAAAGATCTGATTCTAAACTTACGTTTAAGGTTCAGGTTAAGAAGGATTGTAGGCTAATTTAATCGTTTTAATTTCAAGTTTATTCGAGATTATATGTCTTTATTTTGTAAATGATTTACTGTCTAACAACCTGGTCTCAGGCAAGCTCAACGATTATTATTATTATTTCCTTATTAATTTTAACAATTGTGTATTTTTAAATCATATATCATGTTTTAGGTTGACTTGTAACATCATGTCCAGGGAGTACAGATGAAAAATAGCCCTCGGCTCACTCTGGCGCATTTACTGAAAAGCTTATTAATGTGCACTGTCCCTGTTAAAAACTAAACGAAGAAAAAACGAATAAACTTGTGTTTTGGTTGAAAATGTGCTTAGGCTATCTTTGTAAATTCCACTTGGTTTTTATATCATCTAATGTAATGACTTGGGCTCGTGGCCACATTCATGCAGTGCTCACTATATTCCATCTATGGAGACTGAAAACGCCCACATTTCCCAATGCACCACAGATCCTTGTGTCCTGCCAAATCTGTGACATCACTCCTCTTTTTCTATGCACTTCTCTCCTAATTGCTTTTGAGGCCTAAACAAGCAGATAATGGGAACACACACACACACACACACACACACACTTAAATCTGACTCACATTCCCAGCAGCCTGGCAACTGTGGTCCCGAAGCGGTCGAACAGGAAGCCGTTTGGCAGCGTGAGGAAGTTGTTCATGAAGGATGCGATGGTGAAGACGAGGGAGAACTGCTCATCCTGTTGGCTGCAGTCTAACACATGAAGCCAGTGTTAACTGCACACATCCATCACATCCAGAGGTGGACAGTAACAAACTACATTTACTTGAGTACTGTACTTAAGTACACTTTTTGAGTATTATTTTTTTTCTGGAAACTTATGACTTTAACCCTTTATGGTACAGCGTTGCCATATGACAACAATTAATTTCTACTCTTTTCCTTGTTATTCAGAAAACAATAAATTGCACTATGGGAATTAAAAGGGCAGGCCTTAAGGTAGCCAATGATGTGCTGTGTTTAAGTCACATGACATTTGAATGACTCTTTCCCACGGTCACTCCAGAAATCGCTCTATTAAACTCATTTCTAATCATCTCTTCTCAAGGGGGATTTTTTTGCAGCATCTTTGATGAGTAAATTAGATATTTTTATTCACAAATCAACTTTGTCTAACACAGTTTTACTGTAAATTGAGAAAATATCAATGTTTCCATATGGCAGCGCTGTCCCACAGTGGATTTGCAGTCATGTCTTTCCCCATTGGGATTTTTTAGATCAACAATATGATTGCAGCTATTAGTGTTTATTGTAGTATAGTTGTATTTATGTATACAAGTAAGTAACAAAATTATTTCTTTTCAGAAAATGAATACAGCAATATTTAACGGGAAGGCCAATAGGAAGAGTGAGGATTTGTTAGCCAGGTTATAGGGAACGATAGGGATTAAATGATGGGGATATACTTATGTTGGGTTTCCATGAGTCCCAAGTACATAAATCTATCAATTTCTAAAATAAATGTGCATTTAAATAGAAAAGAAAATCATAATTTTATAGAAAAACTACTTTTTTGATCATTTTCCATTGTGGTACAGCGTTGCCACATTTGCCACAGTATCCCCCCCCCAACATTTTTTTTTTCAAAACACTTTTTTGGTTTGTATGATTGAAGCTATTTCATGTAATAAACACTTTACAATAAGGTTTCATTAGTTAGCATTAGTTAATGTATTAACTAACCATGAGCAGTACATTTGTTACAGTATTTGTTAATCTTTGTTAACGTTAGTTAATATAAATCCAGCTGTTCATGTTAGTTCACCGTGCATTAACTAATGTTAACAAGATTTGAATAAATAAATGCTTTATAAGTGCAGTTCATTATTAGTTCATGTTAACTAATGAACCTTATTGTAAAGTGTTACCCTTATCTTATTTGAAAAAATATTTCATGGTTAGAACATAATGCGTTCCATATAGGGTTAACTTCACTACTTTTGAAAGACAAATATCATACTTTTCACTCCACTACATTTCTATCAAGGTCCTTGAAGTCGAAAGTCGTTTCTTTGTAGCCGCTTTTTTTTTTTCTTTTTTAAAATGTGATTGGGTTTTTTAATCACTCTTGTAGGGTCACATGAAGTGATTTCATCAATGATTTTTCAGCATTTTTTGAACACTAATGCGCTGATGGCAAAATAGAAGAAGGCGGTTCCTCTGCGCACCCATGGCCATACTTAGAAAGAATGTTTCAGTTTTCTGAAAATATTAAATATTTGTTTCATTTTAAGTGTTTGCTTTGTTTGCCTAAAGCAAACCATATCACAGCCTTCAAAAACTCTCCGTCCAACCTACAGAAGCATATTGAGGGGTCTAAACTTTTCATTTCTGGTGAAAGCTTGAAAAGGAAATTGTCTGTGCTTTTAGAGCTAAAGTTTCTGTATGAAACAGTGTTAATGTTGTTATAATAAAAATGTTAGGAAGGGACGATTTGGGAGGAGATCCAGTCAGATCTGATGTCCTGCGCTGTAGATGTGCACATCTGTGACCCTGGACCACAAAACCAGTCATAAGTGTCCATTTTTTTTAACCTGAAAGCTGAATAAATAAGCATCATTGATGTATGGTTTGTTAGGATAGGACAATGTTTGGCCAACTATTTAAAAATCTGGAATCTGAGGGTGCAAAAAAAGTTAGGGACAGGTGTGGTGGTATGAGTAAGTTTAAGGGTAAAGTTAGGGACAGGTGTGGTGGTATGGGTAAGTTTAAGGGTAAAGTTAGAGACAGGTGTGGTGGTATGAGTAAGTTTAAGGGTAAAGTTAGGGACAGGTGTGGTGGTATGGGTAAGTTTAAGGGTAAAGTTAGAGACAGGTGTGGTGGTATGAGTAAGTTTAAGGGTAAAGTTAGGGACAGGTGTGGTGGTGTGGGTAAGTTTAAGGGTAGAGTTAGGTGTAAGGGAAGGGTCAACAGTGTAATTACATGCAGGTATGTTTTTAAATATAAGTATAATGTAAAAACATGTATGTACACAATAAGTGCATTGTATCAAATGATTAATTTAAATGTTAGTACATAGTAGTTAAGGCCACCTAATATAAAGTGGGTCCATGTGTTTTAGTATAATCTTGTCAAATAAACACAATGTTGAAACCTTTCTTTTCTAGTATGATTCTGACTTTGATAAGAGCTTTGCAACAATGAAACAATAATATAAAATCATGCGTTTACTTTTACTTTTGATACTTAAGTACTTTTAAAAGCAAGTACTTCTGCATTTTTGCTTAAGTAAAAATCTATCTTTACAACTTTCACTTGTAAAAGAGTAATATTTGACCAGTCGTTCTTTTACTTTTACTCAAGTAATGGAGTTGTGTACTCTGTCCACCTCTGATCACATCACACACACGTGTGTGTTTGCAACTGACCTTCAGCAGCAGTTCCATTGATTGTGGCGTTCACACACAGACTGCTGAAGTAGCCCTCGGTCTTCAGCACAAACACCAGCGTGGCCCAGCCGAAGACGGCCCCTGCGAACCCCAAACACTCCAGTAACCCTGAGATCAGAGTGAGCCAGGACCGAACCCTCATCCCTCCGTCCTGACAGCCCAACATCTCTGTCAAACAGCCTCAGAGATCCTCCAGTGTCCTGAAAACAAATACAAAGGGAGTCAATACACAAAACCGCAAAAATGCTGCATGAGCAATAACAGGAAACATGAATGCACTTGTTTACTTCTGAGTCCTCAGCTCAGACACCCACTTCTCTTTCCCTCTCACTCGCTGGCTCTTTATATGGACATCTGAGCTGCTTTTCCCTCCCATTCACACAAATCCCTCCTCTCATTTTCTTCTAGCACCCTCTCAGCGGCAGAAAGCTGGTGTTTGTGAGCATGCAATAACAGAATGGCCTGTTGACTTCTGCATGGAGCATTTCTGATGTGACGAGACCCGTTACTGTCCAACCTGTATTATAAACACATGCTCTTGTACGACCCTTTACACTCAAACTGAACTGAGTGAACTAAGGCCTGAGATATCTGTGTGTGCTTCTCTCTTACATTCCACGTTAAAGCGTGAGACGCAAAAATGCCACAAAGCAAGACTGTCTGAATGGTTGAACTTTTAGGGTGTTGTAGTCGATTGTGAAATGCACTGATGGATTCGTGACTGCGATACCCTATGACTTCTTTTAGAGGCTAAAATTAATCAAAGCAGAAGTTAAACGTGGGATTGGCACAAAACGTACTATTTCCGAGGCTTCCCTTACGGTCTGAGGCATTGAGTGATGCAACAGTGCTCAGAATAAAACGACTCCTAATCGCACTTTCACAGTCCCGATCACAAGACCACCAAAGATTTCCTCTTCACTGTGACCACCGTCCTCAGAAGAGCATGACCCAGCACCAATACACAGCTGCAAGAAAAAGTGTGTGAACCGCTTGCAGAATGTGTGAAAATGTGAATAATTGTAACAAAACAAGAGAGATCATACAAAATGCATGTCGTTTTTTATTTAGTACTGTCCTGAATAGGATATTTTAAAATAGTATGATATTAAAAAATAGCGTTTATAAAAACACACCCTTGATTCTTAATCCTGTGTGTCGTTCCCTGATGATCCACGGCTGTGTGGGTGTGTGTGTGAGTGTGTGTGTCGTTCCCTGATGATCCACGGCTGTGTGGGTGTGTGTGTGAGTGTGTGTGTCGTTCCCTGATGATCCACGGCTGTGTGGGTGTGTGTGTGAGTGTGTGTGTCGTTCCCTGATGATCCACGGCTGTGTGGGTGTGTGTGTGAGTGTGTGTGTCGTTCCCTGATGATCCACGGCTGTGTGGGTGTGTGTGTGAGTGTGTGTGTCGTTCCCTGATGATCCATGGCTGTGTGGGTGTGTGTGTGAGTGTGTGTGTCGTTCCCTAATGATCCACGGCTGTGTGGGTGTGTGTGTGAGTGTGTGTGTCGTTCCCTGATGATCCACGGCTGTGTGGGTGTGTGTGTGAGTGTGTGTGTCGTTCCCTGATGATCCACGGCTGTGTGGGTGTGTGTGTGAGTGTGTGTGTCGTTCCCTGATGATCCACGGCTGTGTGGGTGTGTGTGTGAGTGTGTGTGTCGTTCCCTGATGATCCACGGCTGTGTGGGTGTGTGTGTGAGTGTGTGTGTCGTTCCCTGATGATCCACGGCTGTGTGGGTGTGTGTGTGAGTGTGTGTGTCGTTCCCTGATGATCCACGGCTGTGTGGGTGTGTGTGTGAGTGTGTGTGTCGTTCCCTAATGATCCATGGCTGTGTGGGTGTGTGTGTGAGTGTGTGTGTCGTTCCCTAATGATCCACGGCTGTGTGGGTGTGTGTGTGAGTGTGTGTGTCGTTCCCTGATGATCCACGGCTGTGTGGGTGTGTGTGTGAGTGTGTGTGTCGTTCCCTGATGATCCACGGCTGTGTGGGTGTGTGTGTGAGTGTGTGTGTCGTTCCCTAATGATCCATGGCTGTGTGGGTGTGTGTGTGAGTGTGTGTGTGTCGTTCCCTAATGATCCACGGCTGTGTGGGTGTGTGTGTGAGTGTGTGTGTCGTTCCCTAATGATCCATGGCTGTGTGTGTGTGTGTGAGTGTCGTTCCCTGATGATCCACGGCTGTGTGTGTGTGTGTGAGTGTGTGTGTCGTTCCCTGTGTGTGTGTTTTGTGATGGTTGTTCTTGAGTCTCTTGTTTGTTGTATTGCTGTTTACATTTTCCTTACCTTCTTAGGAAAGTAATTTGCTCTACAAGAGATTAAGTGAAGTGCACTAAAACTTCAGCCTAAGCATTAAATGACTAGGTTGTAAATAGTTGGTTACTTTTAAAATTAAGTATAGTACAGTTAGTGTGCACTTTATTATGCTGCTTGCTTGTTGCTACTGTGTGCAATAGTGTAATTATTTTATTTATGCTTAAATATTTATTTTCAGTATTTTCAGCACTGAACTCTTTTTTTACTTGTTCTACCTCACCTGTTTTTACTATTTGTAAATGTTCCTGTTTTAAACCGAGACTTGTAACATTTGTTATCATCGTGATCATTGTGTCATTTTTATGATGTAAATTGAGGGAGCTAAAGCAGTATCGGCTCCAAATATCGGCTCAAGAAAATCGGCAGCCCGTATTGGTCCGTATCGGCATCGGCACTAAAAAATCCATATCGGTCGATCCCTAACACACACACAGCCTTGGATCATCAGGGAATGACACACACACACACACACAGAGCCGTGGATCATCAGGGAACGACACACACACTCACACACACACACACAGCCGTGGATCATCAGGGAATGACACACACACACACACACACACAGAGCCGTGGATCATCAGGGAACGACACACACACTCACACACACACACACACAGCCGTGGATCATCAGGGAACGACACACACACTCACACACACACACACACACACACACACAGAGCCGTGGATCATCAGGGAACGACACACACACTCACACACAGAGCCGTGGATCATCAGGGAATGACACACACACACATACACACAGAGCCGTGGATCATCAGGGAACGACACACACACTCACACACACACACACTCACACACAGAGCCGTGGATCATCAGGGAATGACACACACACACACACACACATACACACAGAGCCGTGGATCATCAGGGAACGACACACACACTCACACACACACACACACACACACACACACACACAGCCGTGGATCATCAGGGAACGACACACACACTCACACACACACACACAGCCGTGGATCATCAGGGAACGACACACACACTCACACACACACACACACACACACACAGCCGTGGATCATCAGGGAACGACACACAAACTCACACACACACACAGCCGTGGATCATCAGGGAACGACACACACACTCACACACACACACACACACAGCCGTGGATCATCAGGGAACGACACACACACTCACACACACACACACAGCCGTGGATCATCAGGGAACGACACACACACTCACACACACACACACACACAGCCGTGGATCATCAGGGAACGACACACACACTCACACACAGCCGTGGATCATCAGGGAACGACACACACACACACACACAACCGTGGATCATCAGGGAACGACACACACACACACACAGCCGTGGATCATCAGGGAACGACACACACACTCACACACACACACACAGCCGTGGATCATCAGGGAACGACACACACACACACTCACACACACACACACACACAGCCGTGGATCATCAGGGAACGACACACACACACACTCACACACACACACACACACAGCCGTGGATCATCAGGGAACGACACACACACACACTCACACACACACACACACACAGCCGTGGATCATCAGGGAACGACACACAGGATGAATGGGGTCATTTTTATAAATTCAGCTATATTTTTGTCTTGTGGTCTATATGTAAACATCTTTTATGTAAAATATCTTATTCAAGACAGCACTAAATAAAAAATGACATGCATTTTGTATAATCTCTCTTATTTTGTTAAAATTATTCACATTTTCACACATTCTGCAAGCGGTTCACACTTTTTCTTGCAGCTGTGTATCATATATAGGGTGAATGCAGGTAAAGTGGGCCACTTTTTTGTTAAACGTGTAATTTAGATTCCTTGACATCTTTTTCTTTTCTTTATTACTTTTGTTAACGTTAAGGTCCAGCTATAATATTTCAATTTGATTACAGTTGATATAATGTGTTATTTTCAAAGTATATACCAATAAACATGAGGTCAATTCCTCTATTCCTCAATTCCTCCAGAGCCTATTCCTCTGGGATCGTGAAGCCCTTCCTCTGAAACTGCATTGATTTGGACCTTCAACCGTTGGTTGCCATTGAAGTCCATTATGTGGAGAAAAATCCTGGAATGTTTTCCTCAAAAAACTTCATTTCTTTTCCACTGAAGAAAGAAAGACATGAACATCTTGGATGAGATGGGGGTGAGGAAATTATCAGGAAATGTTCATTTTGAAGTGAACTAATCCTTTAAATAGTAAAGGTCGTGAGACTTCCACAGAAGATATATGTACTTCTATTACTGACAAACACATTGCCTACCCTAGCGTTAATGAATATATCCAGCACAAAGGAGACTACAAAAAGCAAAAATATGAATGTAGTTTCCAGTAAAGCTTGTGGATTTAAAGCATGGATGTCTGTGCCCGTGCAAATAAATATATTTCCTATGCATAACATTATATATATTTTTTCTATGTACAACAATACATAAAATCATGTGGTGAAGGATGTGTCAAATGAGCTCGTCAGCAGTTTTATATGTCATCCTTCAGAAAAATCATAAGATTTCTGACTACACTTCCTCAAAAAAGGGCAACGAAACACACACTTTCCCTAAATTCAACATAAAGAGCTGAAACATCTCAGCGGAGTCCAAAGGACTGAAGAGACTGAATGCACAGAAAGATTTATTGACTCTTCTCTTTCATGACTAGACACTTTCAGTCCATTCAGTTAAAGCTCATAGTCCTGAGTGATATCCAGCCCAACACGATCTCAGACTGTGCAGCCATTTGGATCTCATGAGAAGGACACCACAGATGTTTTAAACAGAAGTGTGTTTCATCACACCACGTGCCATCATCTGTAAATACACACTTCTGTTTTCTTGTGAAGGAAATAGCACTCATCCTCATTCTATATTCATATTTCTTTGCTGGTTCATCTCATGTACTGTCTGTTTCATTATGTTATGAAAATAATCATTATGTTCACAACTTGTAATAATCACTTCAATGAACCCATTGTTTCTGCCTTTAATACATTGTTGGTTTGTTTGTATATGTACATTTCTGAAGTCCATAACTTACACTGTAAACCCTAACACTCAAAATAATGAACTGGTTTGAGTAGAGCCGACTCAAATTCAACAAATGAGTTCCATCAAATGAACTTTTATGAGTATTTAGAACTTTCTTTTTCTTTTGAGTTCTCAAAACTGACACATTTTAAGTAATCTGAATTGTTTCATTGTTTTGAGTTTTATGAACTTGTTTCTTTTAATTTAGACAAACTTAAATTTAACTGAAACTGGGCTGGGATTTCTATTTCCCAGCATGCTTTGCCATGACACTCAAAAGGGAGAGTAAATGCCAAAATTAAGTGTTATTTTATGTTTACAAGATTAACGTTAAGTTGGAGATTTAGTAGTGTTTAATGTTTTGTTATGCTAGTTTAGAAGAGTTTCTGTTATGTTGGGTTTTCATGACGAGTGGAGCGTGAGCTCAGTTTGAGAACAGATTTATGTGAAATGTTTTATATTGCTGTCCTCATTCAGCAAGTGCTATGCTAATTCTAATGCTACCAAAATATTGTGTCACCAGTTAGCAAGGTGGCATTTATTGAATTAGCTAGTTAAAACTAGCCAAGTTTCCACTACTAAAAAAATTGAGATTACATGATATTTTTAAGTTCAATATATGAATTAGCTTACACAAATATTTCAAGTTTAGAGCAATTAAAATGTATGATTACAAAATAAAAACCTGCAAGTTCTGCTTACTTAAACGTTACATTTCTTAACTTAGAACACTTGTGGCAACTGATTGCATTAATTTTTTTGAGTTTTGCCAACTGATTCAGGTTTACAGTCTGATATCACTCTAAACTGTAATGGAGACACATGCATTTTCTGCTTTGAAACTATATGTATTGTGAAAATACAAATAAATGTGAAATGAACTGAATGTTGGCGATCATGACTTATAAAGCTTCACTGATGCCAAATTTACAAGCATGTGAATATCATGACAGTAGAAACAGAATAATACTAGCATACATATAACTACACAAAATGACAATGCTTTAAATGGTGTTTTGTTCGCTGTTGGTTATATTACAGGCTGGTAGAATAGCAGGCAACTTCAGATCCGAACAGACAGCAATGCATTACAGATAAAACAGTCTCCATTGCTGAACTGCTGTCGGTCCAGAACAGGAACTCTCTTCTCTTTGCACTGAATGAAGCACTCACCGGGTGAATCCTGAAGGAGATGCCGAGGAAAACACCGCAGTCCCGTACACACTCACTTCTGCGGCCGATCTGTGTAAGGAAACGGAATATTGTCGCTGACTCTGACTCCGGCTTTACTCTCGGTGATCACACCAGCGCCTTATCATCAAGCCACCTTCATTTATATAGCGCTTTTTACAATACAGATTGTTCCAAAGCAGCTTTACAGTGGTAACAGGAAAATAATGCAACAGAATTTGTTTTGGCTGGACAGCCGCTCTGGAGAAAACGGTGATGTCATCGTCCAGCTCAGTTCAAGTCTCATACAGTTCTCATCGATCTGATCAACTCTAAAAGCTTTGAATATTATACTGAATTATATTTTCATTTTGAACAAATATATAATGTGATTGACACATATATCGCAGTCATCATCCTTATGTCGGTTCTTTTTAAGATAGTTTATGTTGACAAACATGTATTTGGCGCCCTCTCTTGCCCTCTAGTGAACGCGCATCCAGTTCTCTAATTCTGTTATGTTAGATCATGTATTTTTCTTATTTGTATTTTTATTCATGTCGTATTTTTGTCATTGCGTCCACTATTCATTCACCCTCACCATGAGCTTGTGTTTTACTGACACACAATAACACTTCAAACATTCATATTACCGATGGTAATATACACCGATCAGGCATAACATTATGACCACTCACAGGTTAAGTGAATAACACTGATGATCTCTTCATCACGGCACCTGTTAGTGGGTGGGATATATTAGGCAGCAAGTGAACATTTTGTCCTCAAAGTTGATGTGTTAGAAGCAGGAAAAATGGGCAAGCGTAAGGATTTGAGCGAGTTTGACAAGGGCCAAATTGTGATGGCTAGACGACTGGGTCAGAGCATCTCCAAAACTGCAGCTCTTGTGGGGTGTTCCCGGTCTGCAGTGGTCAGTATCTATCAAAAGTGCTCCAAGGAAGGAACAGTGGTGAACCGGAGACAGGGTCATGGGCGGCCAAGGCTCATTGATGCACGTGGGGAGCGAAGGCTGGCCCGTGTGGTCCGATCAAACAGACGAGCTACTGGAGCTCAAATTGCTCAAGAAGTTAATGCTGGTTCTGATAGAAAGGTGTCAGAATACACAGTGCATCGCAGTTTGTTGCGTATGGGGCGGTATAGCCACAGACCAGTCAGGGTGCCCATGCTGACCCCTGTCCACCGCCGAAAGCACCAACAGTGGCACGTGAGCATCAGAACTGGACCACGGCGCAATGGAAGAAGGTGGCCTGGTCTGATGAATCACGTTTTCTTTTACATCACGTGGATGGCCGGGTGCGTGTGTGTGGCTTACCTGGGGAACACATGGCCCCAGGATGCACTATGGGAAGAAGGCAAGCCGGCGGAGGCAGTGATGCTTTGGGCAATGTTCTGCAAAAGGGGGACCAACATAATATTAGGAATAATGTTATGCCTGATCAGTGTATACTCATGTCTTGATAAAATTAAAACATTATGTCGGTTCTTTTTGGATAGTCTATGTTGACAAACGTGTATTTGGCGCCCTCTCCTGTCCTTTAGTGAACGCGCATCTAGTTCTCTAATTCTGTTCAGCTGTTAGACTGAATAATCAAATCACATATTTCTTATTTGCATTTCATCTCTTTTATTCATGTCATTTTTTTTGTTGTCATTGTGTCAACTATTCATTCACCCTCACCGTGAGCTTGTGTTTTACCGACACACAATGAAACTCCAAACATTGACAGGTCAGAAAAAACACACTGTATCCAATGGTAATACATACAGATATACCTCATGTCTTGATAAAATTAAAACATTAAAATAATAATAATAAAAACAAGCTATGATATTGCTCAGCTAACAAAATCATGTTCTAAGAATGTTTTGCTAATGTTTCCATTAAGTGATGAAAAAGTGTCCAACTTTAAAAAAAAAAAAAAAAAAAAAAAAAATTCTGGGTCATGTGAACGTTAAGGAAACGTTCCATTGTGTCATTCTTCAAACATTATGGGAACGTTACTTTTGAATGTTCTCAGCAACGGAGTGTCTTTAAAAACACTCTTTTGTGCAGAACTACTTCCTTAAGCCACGGATTCACATCTCAAAATGCCCATTTGACAGTCGAGCCCAAGCCTCCATTACTGATTCTACAACATCACTTTAGAGCGAGTAACGAAGAAACGCTTCATTGAAGATTACTGTATTATGTAGAGTATTATGAGAGAGAGATGGACTAAATGAGTGTATTACCTGCATCTGATATAGTATTCATTCTTCAGGTCCATGTCCATAATATCTATTATAAAAAATCCGTTTGAATGTCCGCTGAGGAAAGCCATATCTTTGTCCTTTTAAAAGAAGCTAAAACAACTTCCTTATTTACAACCAGTCACTCATAAAGACAGTCTTTGTGCTGTAATAGTGAAACTGTCACTGAAGTCCATATCACAATCACTAATGGACCCTTTCTCAATACCAAATACAGCATATTTATATAAAATAATATTTATTGAACAACAATATTTAAATTAACAACAATAGCCATTATAAAAGACAATAGAAAATAAACACAAGCAAACAATTCAGTCAAACGTACAAAAGCAGCGTTTTAGTACAGAATTTAAGATAAACAGCCTAAATATAGAGTAAATACACAGGCAAATTCCCGAAGGTTTTAAACACATTGTAAAACAGGCGCTATGTTTATATATGAGTCACATATTTGAGGTCTACTACATTCTCGCCTAAAAAATTGTTAAAACTACATTCCGTGACACAATAACAGTAGTATTTGTAAAATTATGGAGGTTTGCTGGTCCGCCATGACACTCTCTGAGAAATGTTGCAAGCAGAGTGATACAAACTGTGAAATGGTTAGAGTGCTGTTACTGGGGGAATATGGCATGGCTCTCAGCCAATCAGATTCGAGAACGAGAAAGAACTGTTGTATAAATTTAAAATAATGTAGGCCACTTTTTACTGATAACACAAGACATTTGGCATTATCAGGACCCACAAATATTCCCCCATTGCATTATTACACATTATATATATAGTAGTTTAATGTAGTACTGGCACCAAAACTCTGTAAAATTTAATTAAATTTTTTTTTAATTTTCATTTTGGGTGAACTAAACACAATACAGATTGTCATTATCCACGATACATATTGTTGCATTTTTGTATTGTGATATATTTTGGCACGATATTGTTGCACCCCTAATAAGCACATTCTCAGCCTCACACTTTTTTCAAAACACTGAACACACTTCTCTACATTAGACAGAAATCTAACATGGACTGCGTGTGGAAACTTAGGCAGGGACTGCAATAGTAATTTCTCACTAGAAATGACATCAAAAGTGGAAAACGTTGGTCAAAAACGTACATTCACACACAAACTGACCACCAACCTTTTGATTTGCCTCGATGCCTTCCTACCTGCAATGCTTCCTCCGAAGGCAGCATTATTCAGTTCTCGGACGCAGTCAGGATGTCACTTCTTTGCCATTTCAAGGCACTGCTCTCCAAAATACCACACCTATGAACCAATTGATCAAACACGGCATCAGGTGTGCGGACACTGAGGTGCTCACAGGTGAGTTTACCTGTCTTCAACAAAAATGGAAGAAGGAAGAGGGAGAGGAAGAGGTTGACGTGGAGGAAGAAGACGGCAATAACATTTATCAGATGCGAGTCGAGCAATTGAGCAAATGAAAGGTTAACATGTTTATTAACGTGTATATATATTTCTGTGGCCTGAGTTCATGAGGGAGGAATGGAGATGGCGCTGGAGAGACAGATAATCATGGGCGGCGAGTGAATGAGAGCAAAGATAGCGGGTTATTTTTAAAAGCATCTGCTTTGTGTTGAGGGAAGAGATGCTCCTCTGCGGGATAAGAAGAGCCGTGCAGCTCCACTGCGATAACCAACTGCGGTCGGCTTTGATAAAGAAGAGGACAAAGTGAACCAGGAGATAATGTTCAGAACACTCATTCTCACACTCCTGTAATGCTCACACTCACAAATCCAAAGAGTGGTGTGTATGCATGTACAAAATGTATGAGTATATGCAAATAAATAAGGTCTGCAAAGGGCAAGCCATTTCACATCCAATTCACAGATTCTGTTAAAAGACACTCATACACTATATTACCAAAAGTTTTGTGACGCCTACTTTTACATGCACATGAACTTTAATGGCATCCCATTCTTAATCCGTAGGGTTTAATATGGAGTTGGCAGCTCTAACAGCTTCAACTCTTCTGGGAAGGCTTTCCACAAGGTTTAGGAGTGTGTTTATGGGAATTTTTGACCATTCTTCTAGAAGCGCATTTGTGAGGTCAGGCACTGATGTTGGACGAGAAGGCCTGGCTCGCAGTCTCCGCTCTAATTCATCCCAAAGGTGTTCTATCGGGTTGAGGTCAGGACTCTGTGCAGGCCAGTCACGTTCCTCCACACCAAACTCACTCATCCATGTCTTTATGGACCGACGCTTTGTGCACTGGAGCGCAGTCATGTTGGGACAGGAAGGGGCCGTCCCCAAACTGTTCCCACAAAGTTAGGAGCATGAAATTGTCCAAAATGTCTTGGTATGCTGAAGCATTAAGAGTTCCTTTCACTGGAACTAAGGGGCCAAGCCCAACCCCTGAAAAACAACCCCACCCCATAATCCCCCCTCCACCAAACTTTACACTTGGCACAATGCAGTCAGGCAAGTCCCGTTCTCCTGGTAACCGCCAAACCCAGACTCGTCCATGTGATTGCCAGACCAGAGAAGCGTGATTGGTCACTCCAGAGAACACGTCTCACTGCTCTAGAGTCCAGTGGCGGCGTGCTTTACCCCACTGCATCCCACGCTTTGCATTGCACTTGGTGATGTAAGGCTTGGATGAGCTGCTCGGCCATGGAAACCCATTCCATGAAGCTCTCTACTTCACCGTTCTCCGCTAATCTGAAGGCCACAGAAGTTTGGAGGTCTGTAGCTATTGACGCGGCAGAAAGTTGGTGACTTCTGCGCACTGTGACCCTCAGCATGCGCTGACTCCGCTCTGTGATTTTACGTGGCCTATCACTTCGTGGCTGAGTTGCTGTTGTTCCCAATTGCTTCCACTTTGTTATAATCCCACTAACAGTTGAGCGTGGAATATTTAGTAGTGAGGAAATGTCAGGAATGGACTTATTGCACAGGTGGCAACCTATCACGGTACCACGCTTGAGTTCACTGAGCTCCTGAGTGCGACCCATTCTTTCACAAATGTTTGTAGAAGCGTCTGCATGCCTAGTGCTTGATTTATACACCTGTGGCCATGAAGTGATTGAACACCTGAATTCAGTGATTTGGAGGAGTGCCAATACTTTTGGCAATATAGTGTAGCTTCAAAGACTATTTCTGTCATCAATGTTTGAGACCGTTCTGTATCTAGGATGTGCATCAATACTGTTTATTTCTGTGTGTGTGAGAGAGAGTATGATAGAGTGTGTGTGTGTGTGTGTGAGATAGTGTGTGTGTGTGTGTGTTTGTGTGTGTGAGCCAGAGTGTGTGTTTGTGTGTGAGTGTGTGAGTATGAGAGGGTGTGTGTGTGTGTGTGTGTGTGTGTGTGTGTGTGTGTGTGTGTGTGAGAGAGAGTATGAGAGGGTGTATTTGTGTGTGAGTGTGAGAGTGTGTGTATGTGTGAGAGAGTGTGTGTGTGTGTGAGTGTGAGTGAGTGTGTACAGTGGGGAGAACGAGTATTTGATACACTGCCGATTTTGCAGGTTTTCCTACTTACAAAGTATGTAGAAGTCTGTAATTTTTATCATAGGTACTCTTCAACTGTGAGTGACGGAATCTAAAAAAATCCAGAAAATCACATTGTATGATTTTTAAATAATTAATTTGCATTTTATTGCATGACATAAGTATTTGATCACCTACCAACCAGTAAGAATTCCGGCTCTCACAGACCTGTTAGTTTTTCTTTAAGAAGCTCTCCTGTTCTCCACTCATTACCTGTATTAACTGCACCTGTTTGAACTCGTTACCTGTATAAAAGACACCTGTCCACACACTCAATCAAACAGACTCCAACCTCTCCACAATGGCCAAGACCAGAGAGCTGATGTCCTTACACACCTGTCCACACACTCAATCAAACAGACTCCAACCTCTCCACAATGGCCAAGACCAGAGAGCTGTGTAAGGACATCATGGATAAAATTGTAGACCTGCACAAGGCTGGGATGGGCTACAGGACAATAGGCAAGCAGCTTGGTGAGAAGGCAACAACTGTTGGCGCAATTATTAGAAAATGGAAGAAGTTCAAGATGACGGTCAGTCTCCCTCGGTCTGGGGCACCATGCAAGATCTCACCTCGTGGGGCATCAATGATCATGAGGAAGGTGAGGGATCAGCCCAGAACTACACGGCAGGACCTGGTCAATGACCTGAAGAGAGCTGGGACCACAGTCTCAAAGAAAACCATTAGTTACACACTACGCCGTCATGGATTAAAATCCTGCAGAGCACGCAAGGTCCCCCTGCTCAAGCCAGCGCATGTCCAGGCCCGTCTGAAGTTTGCCAATGACCATCTGGATGATCCAGAGGAGGAATGGGAGAAGGTCATGTGGTCTGATGAGACAAAAATAAAGCTTTTTGGTCTAAACTCCACTCGCCGTGTTTGGAGGAAGAAGAAGGATGAGCACAACCCCAAGAACATCATCCCAACCGTGAAGCATGGAGGTGGAAACATCATTCTTTGGGGATGCTTTTCTGCAAAGGGGACAGGACGACTGCACCGTATTGAGGGGAGGATGGATGGGGCCATGTATCGCAAGATCTTGGCCAACAACCTCCTTCCCTCAGTAAGAGCATTGAAGATGGGTCGTGGCTGGGTCTTCCAGCATGACAACGACCCGAAACACACAGCCAGGGCAACTAAGGAGTGGCTCCGTCAGAAGCATCTCAAGGTCCTGGAGTGGCCTAGC
>CM077173.1:40738544-40831044 GCA_039654105.1 Coreius guichenoti | reverse complement strand
GTGTGTTACCCAGTTGGCGTCTGTCACCATTGGTCGGAGTTTGTTTTCTCCCGACTGAAGCGTTTGTTGGGTCGTGAATGTCTGAGCAGTGTGATATGATTTTCCAATAAACGACAACAAACTCTGACGTAATCTGACCTGGACACGCACCGTTGCCATGACGATGAGGCAAAGCCTGCGTGTAGGTGCTGGGCGTGCTTAGTAAATGATCCTTGTAGTGAAAATGTCAGGTTTCTGGACAAATCAGAAGACAGTTCTAGAGAAAGAGCAAGGAGATCTACGCGAGAACACACTGGACAGTTTGAGCGTGCACATAACATCTGAGCGAGAGCAGAGCCATGTGTGAAACGCGCGTCCAGTAAGTTTTGTGCTAGTGAAAGAAAGAGATTCGTTACATGGATGCACTCTCGCGTTCATTACGATATCGATTCTCATAGCCAGTGATACAATATTTTCCGATACCTCAAAAAGTTCTGCAATACGACTGCGATCCGATCCGATTCAGGGGTATATCGATCAATATTTCGATAATATGATATTATGTGCCTATTTTACACAACCAATTATATGAACTCACAACTGCAACTAAAATATATAAAATAAACATTTATTTCAAAATCTCACATTCTGCACCCTGATTGGGACATCCACAAATAATATATATATATATAAATATACTATACAAATTTTCTTTCTCCTTAGTTGCATTCACTCATTTTCCAAAGTCATCTTCAATGTTATTGTCAATACAAATAAATATTTTGGGAGAATGTCATAAGTTGACTTCATAAATTCATGTTGATTTCCTATAATTGCTCACCATTATGGTGATCAGTGTTCCCTTTGGTTGGGCACTTGGAACTTAATTTACATTATTTTAATTTTCTTCCTTTTGATGCAGCGATGCAACAAGAAATCACAGTACTTGATTTCAAAGGAAGGGAAGTATATATATATATATATATATATATATATATATATATGTATATTTGTGAATGAATGAATGATCTATAACTATATTTCATGTCAAATAATGATCTTTTAACATTTTATTGGTAACACTTATGGCATAAACGTATAATTGGGTTGATATAATCCCTCTATATTTGTGACAATATCTTGCAATTGACCATTCTTGAGTCACACACAGACTTTAACATTCAGCATCAAAACACAACAATGGTAACAAGGTTTTTTGTTTTTTTTAATTAATAAGACCATTGCAATTTTATTTGCTGTCGCTATTGGGGTTATACTGACACAAGACAGCAAATAAAATGGCTCGAGTTTATCTGTGTCTGTTGGGGCAGAACATGACAGTTATTTTTCATAAACTTCTAAATCCAACGGCCATCTTGTTTGTTGGCGTTTGTCTGTGTGGAGTGAATTGGCCTTAAACAGGTGCATTTGTTCAGTAAGTCAGTCACCATTATTTTATAGCGCTTGTTTTCATGCAAACAGAGTTGAGTTCGGCTGTAAAGCAGTGTGATTGTTGAGCTGAAGTCAGTTCAGTGTTGTTCAGTGGTATCTCTGTCTTTAGTCTGAATAGTATATGTTGGCGTGTTTTAGGACTCCGGGTGTCCGACACTTTAAAGCTCAACGGACATCTATAGGTATGGCAGGAGGAGCTTCAATCAAACAGAAAATTCTCAATTGGTGCAGGAACAAAACACAGAAATATGAGGTAAGCTGAAGCTCAGACTTCCTCTGAAACAAGACACTGTAAGCATTCACTCTTGAACACAGAACAAGGCTTTTACAGGGAAACCAAACAGCAATACCTGTGTTTCTATTCAAATTTATCTGGAATATTGGATAAAACATTTGTGAATAAAGCAACATTTCCATCCCATGTGTTCAAGAGAACAGAATCGTCACTTCCTGACGCAGAATATCAGTAATAAACTGTTCGTTTCTGCAATCGGGCTCTTTTTGCCTCCATCATAAATGAGTGTCATCTCAGAGCGTCAGGAGAAACACACACACACACACACACACAATAAACGCTGTCATGTTCTCTTGCGTTGGGATGCTGGTGTTTGGGAACACAATCGTGTGAGACGCTTCTGGAGGAATACACACACACACACACACACTCAATCGTGTGAGACGCTTCTGGAGGAATTAAACCAAATCATTCTGATCACAGACTTTGACTAAACCAACATTTGAGATGCTGCGATGCCATTGGTCCACTGGTTAGGCCAGTCATCCAATCACAGCCTCTGCTGAGGCAAAGTCACCTGAGGTTTTGTTCCATTCATAGTTTTTTATCCAATATCCCAAAATGTGCATAAAAATAGGTGGATGGAAACAGAGAAGCTCAAGAACCCTTAGTCAGGATAGACGATATATTGAGTTTTCCATGGATGAAAATGAGACGTGCAGTCTATCCAATGGCACACACTGTAAACGTCCTGGATCACATGTCATTTTCACAACTTTCAGCTTTTGGAAAGATGTTTCATCAGCTGAACAGTTGGCATGTTGTTAAACTACTACTAAAGAGCCACATTATCCACTAAGATCGAGTTATTTTCATAATCTTGTAAAGAATATGTTACAGTGTATTTCTCTTGTGCTGTTCAATTTCAGTTCATGTTTATTTTTCAGAGATCGTTTCAAAGAAGCTTTACAGAAAATGCACGTTTCAATGACACAATGTCTTCTGTATCGTATCTCAAAGGGTGTCTGCATAGAAAACTTCTCTTCCTCTTGGAGTGACGGCCTGGCGTTCTGTGCACTCATTCATCGCTTCTTTCCCTCTGCTTTTGACTTCTCCTCCCTCAAAGCCAGTGAACGAGAGAAGAACTTCAGTCTGGCCTTCAGCACCGCAGAGTAAGTACACGCTTCAGTGTGTGGGGTATTAGACAAAGACGCATGGGTGTGTGAAGAGCAAAGAGTGATTTTTGGGTGGTTGCTAGGGCGTTGCTAGGCTGTTGCTAGGGTGTTCTGGGTAGTTGCTAGGGCGTTGCTAGGCTGTTGCTATGGTGTTCTGCATGGTTGGTATGGTGCTGCTAGGTAGTTGCTAAGGTATCCTGGGTGGTTGCTAGGGTGTTTCTAGTCGGTTGCTATGGTAACCTGGGTGGTTGCTAAGGTGTTTTGGGCGGTTAATAGGTGGTTGCTAAGGTATTCTGGGTGGTTGCTAGGGTGTTCTGGGCGGATGCTAGGTGGTTGCTAAGGTATTCTGGGTGGTTGCTAGGTGTTTGCTATGGTGTAGCTAGGCAGTTTCTAAGTAGCTATTCTGGGTGGTTGCTAGGGCGATGCTAGGCTGTTCTGCATGGTTGGTATGGTGTTGCTAGGTGGTTGCTAGGGTTTTTTCTAGTCGGTTGCTATGGTAACCTGGGTGGTTGCTAAGAGGTTGATAGGGTGTTTTGGGCGGTTAATAGGTGGTTGCTAAGGTATTCTGGATGGTTGCTAGGGTGTTCTGGGCGGATGCTAGGTGGTTGCTAAGGTATTCGCTATGGTGTAGCTAGGCAGTTTCTAAGTTGCTATTCTGGGTGGTTGCTAGGTGGTTGCTATGGTGTTGCTAGGCAGATGCTAAGATGTTCTGGGTGGTTGCTAGGGTGTTGCTAGGCTGTTGCTAGGGTGTTCAAGGTGGTTGGTAGGGAGTTGCTAGGCGGTTGCTAGAGTATCCTGGGTGGTTGCTAAGCGGTAGATAGGGTGTTTTGGGCAGTTAATAGGTGGTTGCTAAGGTATTCTTTAAGTACACGCTTCAGTGTGAGGGGTATTAGAGAAAGACGCATGGGTGTGTGAAGAGCAAAGAGTGATTTTGATTTTTTGAAACTCTCTCTCTCATATATCTGCAGATCTCTGGCTGACTGCTGCCCTCTTCTGGAAGTGTCTGATATGTTACTGATGGGCAACAAGCCAGACCCTCGGTGTGTTTTCACCTACGTACAGGCTCTCTGCCATCACCTCTCAAAGATAGAGAAGGAGAGGAGGGAGAAGGACACGAGCAGAGAAGAAGATCGAGGGGCTTCTGAAGCCGACGGAGAGAGGGATGAGAGTCCACAAAACCAGGACACGGAGGAAAACGGATCAGATTCTGGCATGAACACAGAACAAGAGACAGATCAGAATGAGAATGTTATAGATGTTGTGGACGAGAAACTTAATGAATGAATGATAAAGAAAGGGGAGTGTAAGAATAATTTATAGTTGTCATAATCTGCTTTAGTGAATGAATTGTCTAAATCGTTAAATCGTTTTGTGTTTGTATTGGCATTTCATATTTTCATTTTGAACCCATGATTTTTTCCTTTTTTGGGCTGTTTTAAAATGTACATTTAGTTTGGTTTGATTCTTCAGATTCTGACTTCAGAAATATGACATGCTGTATGTTTCTGTTTATTGCAAACACAGTAAATTCTGTAAGTTCAGTTTACTTAAAAAGAGTCTGGAAACCGATTGCAAAGTAAACTTAAAGACTGGAGTTAAATAAGTAATGAGTAACTCTAAGTTAAGTAAGTTAACTAATAAATATCAAGTAAGTTTAATACTTCAATTTCATTTACTTCCTAAATAACATGAATTTAATCTTTCATTTGAAGCGATGCAGGCTTTCCAACACTTCTTCAAGTAAAGTGAACTTGTTTTAACTAGTCCAGAAGGCATGCAGCACACGTTTGAAATGATCAACACTTTATTTTTGTAATAAACAGTTTAAGCACATCACAATAATAAAACTGCGTCTAAAGCATCTGTCCATGTTCTTAAGTCACATTTACAGACCTGACTAAAATTACAGCATTAATAACTGGACCAGGAACTGTAAAAACAAACATCATCTACGACAGCTATAACACTGCATTCTTACATTTAGTGTCGTTATTAACAAAATAGGTGGACAGTTATTTAGCATTTTAATCTTTTATAGGCAAACTTTTAAAGTGGAATGTTAAAGATGTCATTGTACTTTTAAAGGACGGATCATGATTTATTTGATGTTTAATTGTTTGAGTGCATAAAGGATACATTTGGCAAGGATTTGTCCATAGGCTCGTCCCTCAGTCAGGTTTTTTTCCTTCCTATCTATTCAAATTAACAAAAATATAATTCTGTCATCATTTACCTCATGTTGTTAAATACTTGTAGCACATTTTTCGGTTTATGAAAGTACACTTTGAAGTATACGCTCAGTAAACTACTCGTTTAGTAGTTTTATACTGCACGTATACTTCTATATGTTCTTTAAGTGAACATAACATACTTATAGTTTACTATGTATATATTATTTTTGCACTTTAAGTATACTACTAATGAATTGTTGTGTAGGCTAGTCCACTGGTAGATACATAGGAATTTACTTGAAATCTACTTAAAGTACAGTTAAAGATATATTTCAGGTATAGAAATGAATACCTAATTACGAACCTATGTTACACGACAATTCACATACTCAGAATTAGGAACATATCTGTTTTCTTTATAAATCAATATTTTCAAACAATGTAGCCTAAGTTTATAAGACAGTATGTGAAACAAGTATTTAATAGGCTACTCAATCAGAAGATTAAACACAATTACAAGCCAAGTGTACTTAGAATGCTTAATTATACGTTTAAGTGTATCTCGATCAAAAGATTGAGTACAAGTATAGGCCAAATATACTTAGACTTTTCTGTCAGTATAAGTCAAGTATACTTAAGTGCAGTGTTAACCCTTTATGGTACAGCGATGCCATATGGCAACAATTAATTTCTACTCTTTTCCTTGTTATTCAGAAAACAATAAATTGCACTATGGGAATTAAAAGGTAAGCCTTAAGGTAGCCAATGATGTGCTGTGTTTAAGTCACATGACATTAGAATGTCCCTCCAAAGCTCTCTTTCCCACGGTCACTCCAGAAATCGCTCTATTAAACTCATTTCTAATCATCTCTTCTCAAGGGGGATTTTTTTGCAGCATCTTTGATGAGTAAATTAGATATTTTTATTCACAAATCAACTTTGTCTAACACAGATTTACTGTAAATTGAGAAAATATCAATGTTTCCATATGGCAGCGCAGTCATGTCTTTCCCCATTGGGATTTTTTAGATCAACAATATGATTGCAGCTATTAGTGTTTATTGTAGTATAGTTGTATTTATGTATAAGTAACAAAATTATTTCTTTTCAGAAAATGAATACAGCAATATTTAACGGAAAGGCCAATAGGAAGAGTGAGGATGAGTTAGCCAGGTTATAGGGAACGATAGGGATTAAATGATGGGGATATACTTATGTTGGGTTTCCATGAGTCCCAAGTACATAAATCTATCAATTTCTAAAATAAATGTGCATTTAAATAGAAAAGAAAATCATAATTTAAAAAACAAACTACTTTTTTGACCATTTTCCATTGTGGTACAGCGTTGCCATATAGCAATGTTTCCCTAATTATATAATTATATATATTCAAACATCTGTTTTGATATGTATGATTGAAGCTATTTCATGTAATACAAACTTATTTAAAAAAATATTTTATGGTTAGAACATAATGCATACTACAGAAGGTTAAGTATACTTCTGAGAAGTTCATAAAAAGTAGACTAATAGCACATTTGAATAAATGTCTTTTTTGTAAGGGTTGTGTACTGAGAATTTACGTACTGTGTACTTCAGGAATAGTGTCATTCTGAACAGTTAATTAGGTTGTTTTTTACGGCAGTGTTTCATAATGACAAGTTATAAGACAGGTCAAATCAACCGCAAATAATATGTGGCAAGTGTGAACTGATTCAGAAAGGCTGAAAGAGTGTAATTGATCCAGTCGTCCACAATAACCCTAAAGAACAGACAGACTGTCTAATCTCTGTTTCACAGAGTGACTTCCACGGCAAACTCTGTCAGCAGTTTTTGTTTTGATGGCTTCGGAACATGAAACCCATCAGGGCGAAGCTGTCAATCACAGCGGTGTAGCTACACCTTGATGTGTTTAGGCTGGAGCGAGCGAGGGGAAGGTACAGAAGGAAGAGAGGAAAATGATTACGCATGGTGCACGTGCTGCTCAACCTTGATGAATTTAAGGCTGTTGACACAGTGAAGTAAATGACTGTTTCGTCCACATGTTCCAGTCATTTGGTGCTATATATACGCACAGGAATCGTTTGCACTCTCTCCGAGTATCTCTCTCAGAGTATCGTATTTCCCTGGCATGAGCGTGCTGGAGTGATCTGATGAGGTCCCAGCAGACGCCAGCCCTACCAGGGCACGCAAACACACACACAGAGTTAGGAGCGCATGAGGAAACTGGCGAATCTGTCTTTGGGCTAAAAGTTCTGGAGTGTTTGGTGTTCATCTGTCAAGATCGATTGATCGCCTCAAGACGCAGAGCATCATGCAATACTTCTGTTGTTGGATGCTTTAATCATTGCTCATTTGGATTTCCTGGGACGATTAGGGAACAGTCAACCATCAATATAAGTTCGCCATGGATTCCATCGATCCAGAGTCCTCCAATTACAATGATTCAGACAACTTCACTTCCAACATGTCACCCTCATCGACGTCCCGTAAGACCACGCACTACCGTGACCATGGAGGTCTCAGTTACGGTGTGGGAGTCGTGTGGATGCATCTCCGACCCTTTATTCCCTTCTTCCTGATCTCCAGCCTGGTGGTGGTCCTGGTCTACCTGCTGCAAAGCATTGTGTACGGAGGGCCCTTCACCGACCCCCTGTTCTTCAGCAAGTTTGACAAGCGCTGGCCCCTGCCCGACCAGCAGCCGACCGCCTCAGAGTCCGAACACGGATCATCCGGGATCCTTTAAACCTGAGAGCCCTTAAACCGGCCTACCAATAAACCCCTGTGAACTCAAGAGATGAGGCTGAGGATATGGACGGAGATTAATCAGATTGACCTGAATGGGTTTCCTGTCCTTTATTGTGGAATCTGTGAGGGGAAAGGATCAAAGCAAAGGCTCCATTGAAATAAATAGCCGAGAACTGAGGATGTTATTTGGCTAAGACTGGGTTCATCTTTACAGCCCGTAAACTGCTGGTCTAAATTCATAGTTTTCACGTGACGTCACACCATTATAGGAACGTCCAAAACAAGGCTTTCCTCCATTGCCCGCCAGTCATGTTTACCAGGTTTGTACTTATTAATGTCGTAAGACAGTGATATTAAAAGACCAAATTCAATATACACCTCATTGATGATGCATACTGTGTACAGGCAAGCAGATGAACATCGTTAAGCGTTTTGTCCATTGAAAACCATTATAAAGAAAATGCGTTGCGTTCATATTCTGGGATCATCTGCTCGCCTGTATATAGTATGCAGAAATTAATTTGATCTTTTAATATCACTGTTTTAGTACATTACGACACTTTAAGGGTGGGTTCATGAATAAGGATTAAGCATCTGCCGTCGGTTTTACGTTGCGTAGTTAATCTGTTTAAAATGAAGTGGTGCAACACAACTCAACTCAAATAAAACCCATATCAACAAATCCTTGTCTGGCGTTAAACTTTCTTAATTTAATCCTGATTGAAAGTGTTTTTCACGTTTAGCGTTTTAGATTCACAGTAAGCCCGAATAAATTGGCAAAACGCAAAAAATTTGAGGTAATCGGTTACATCAGATTTTTTAAGTTAAGAAATGTAAAGTTTAAGTAAGCAGAACTTGCAGATTTTTATTTTTGTATACATACATTTTAATTGTTCTTGAAATATTTGAGTAAGCTAATTTGTACATTTAACTTAAAATTGTCATGTATCAATTTTTTAGTAGTGGAAACTAGTTTTAACTAGCTAATTCAATAAATGCCACCTTGCAACAAACAAACAAACCTACAAACAAACCCAACATAACAGAAACTCTTCAAAACTAGCATAACAAAACATTAAACACTACTAAATCTCCAACTTAACGTTAATCTTGTAAACATAAAATAACACTTAATTTTGGCATTTACTCTCCCTTTTGAGTGTCATGGCAAAGCATGCTGGGAAATAGAAATCCCAGCCCAGTTTCAGTTAAATTTAAGTTTGTCTAAATTAAAAGAAACAAGTTCATAAAACTCAAAACAATGAAACAATTCAGATTACTTAAAATGTGTCAGTTTTGAGAACTCAAAAGAAAAAGAAAGTTCTAAATACTCATAAAAGTTCATTTGATTGAACTCATTTGTTGAATTTGAGTCGGCTCTACTCAAACCAGTTCATTATTTTGAGCGTTTAGGGTTTACAGTGTTGCATCTTGTTCACATTGACAGAGCTGGCGTTCTGTGGCTGTTGTGCCCTCCGTGACAGTCACGTGACTGAAACTATGAATAACCCCCAGACCTGTGTTACTCGCAGACGCTTCCTCCCAAACAGCTGGACTGACTGGCGGTCAGTTACAAACTCTTAAAAACCACTGGTATTATTTAACATATGCCTATGTGTGCATTATAATAATGGGTTTTATTATATAGTGCATAATACATGTTTGGCAGGCGTGTTTCATGTTCTAGTCATAGTTTGATGTATATTTATTTATGCAGTTAATCAGACAAACTCTCTCTCTCTGTGTTCACATTTATCCCACAGCTGCAGTTCCTCTTTTAAATGGACGGTCAATTCTGCACTGAATTTTTTAAGTAGTACATTTTATGTCACAGTAAACTTATTTAAATTCAGAATTAATTAAAAAATATATTTGTGTACCACTGGTGGCTGTTATAATTTATAAGCCGATACCTGTGCTTGTTTGGACTTGTATGCTGTTCAATGTTCCTGTCTGTGATTTTAATAATGGGATTTCAACATAACCTTCCTCTGGTGTCGCTTTTCTCTTACTTTCTGGATTATTTATTAACTAGCTCTTATAATACAGTAGATTTACCATGAAATGGTTTATACTGTCAGTAACACTTTATTTTGTCCTTGTTACATGTAGGCCTACTTATTATAGTAATAACAGTAAATGATGCACAATTGCATGAGTGATCGCGTCTCTGTCTCTGTAGACACGATGTAAAGGTGTAGTAATGCATAGCTAAACCTGGCAAGCTGTAGTTAGTTACCTACACGAGTTTATTTCAGGTAGACTACATGTTGTTGTTTTCGTAGCAGGCTATCACACAACCATCACACAAACCTGTGCACAATTAAAGATAAACGTCATTTACAAGCCTTTTTACTGGTGAGATCCAGCTCATAAGTTGGACAACTTTCACTGTAGACATTTTGGCCCATGTTTAAAATAGTGTATTCATTATAGAGAACGGAACAAAAGCTTTCCATCAAGCCAGTTACACTGACAGATCATCCACCTTTGATCATACCAATAATGAACAAAAGCAGCCGTCCCAGCTAACAAAAAACATGTTCTAAGAACGTTTTGCTAACGTTCCCATTAGGTTCTGAAAACCTTATTTCTGAACATTCAAAACTTCCAAATGGTTTTTCTGGGTTATGTGAACGTTAATGGAACATTCCATTGTATCATTCTTCAAACATTACAGGAACGTTACTTTTGAATGTTTGCTGAACGTTCTGAAGCAACATTTAAAAAATGTTAGGCGAACATTTCAGACAGAAACATTCCATGAATGATGTATAAATGTTTTGTGCTAACGTTTTAAGAACATTATTAAAAGACCAGATAACTTTGAATGAACGTTGTATTAATGTTACTGAAGAACGTTTGTTCATAACTTTGAGAGAACCTTGACATAACATTAGCTCAGGTTCTGTGAATGTCCCTGTTAGCTGGGATATCAGAGCAAAACCCAGTCGCTGTAGAGCTCAGGGAGATGCTTTAGGTTGGGGGTGCTGTGTTTTTGTTTTGTTTTTTTTAATTTAGAAACAATCTAGTACTAACAAATTGTACTTAAGTAAAAGTATTGTTACTTAAGAAACAAGTTGAGTACAAGTAGAAGTACTGAAAAATAATATCACTCAAGTAAGAGTAAATAAGTAGTTTGCTGAAAAACTACTCAAGTTACTATGTTAAAAAGTACTTCAGTATTGTTTTTCTATTTTTACCCACAGTGAGGCGATGTGAGCAATATGGAGCGTTAAACACTCTCGTGTAATTTCTGTTTCATTCATACTGGAAGCCCTGGCGCAGAAAGTCAACAAGTCAGAATCATAGAAGCATTAAACAGGAAATCCCTTATATGGACATCAAATGTTACTTTTTATATACTTCTCAGAAATATACTTAAAATTGCATTTAAGTATACTTGACTTATAATGACATAATTATAATTATCCATAGACAGCCTTTGGTCAAACAGCTCAGGTTAGAGTAGTGGGGAAATGGAATTCCTTACCAATAAACATTCGAAGCATTGACAGCTTCACAGTTTTTAAAAGCAAGCTTAAGCACTGGCTACTATCAGAACAAATTTGCAACCACTAATGACTGTGTTGTAAATTCCTTGTTTTTACATATTACATTCCTGGATATATGTATTGTGATGTTCTATGTGGTGTATATGTAATATTGTATGTTATTTTATTTGTTTACCTGCCCAGGGACAGCAGATGTAAATTAGCTGTTAGCTAACTCTGGTGCAATTACTCTTAATTGTGCATTGTCCCTGTAAAAATAAACAATAAAGTAAGTAAGTAAGTAAATATTGATATAAAACATATATGTCCCTAATTCTGCGTATCTGAATTTTTGTGTAGGCTAGTCCACTGGTAGTGTACACAGGAATTTACTTACAATCTACTTTACTCTTTCCCCACCATTGACTGAATTATCCAGCTATCCGTGTTTTCACTGTTATACGGTGCTATGACACATCTAGTACAGAATCTCCTGATCAAAACACAGGAGAAGAAAAAGCAGAAACAAGCGACAGAAGATTGCTCACGCAAATGTAAAATAACGCGATCATCAAACATTAAACAGCATGTACACTACCAGTCAAAAGTTTGGAAACTGTACTGTTTTGATTGTTTTTGAAAGAAGTCTCTTCTGCTCACCAAGGCTGCATTTATTTGATCCAAAATACAAAAAAAAAAAAGCTGTAATATTGTGAAATACAAACCTGATTCCAAAAAAGTTGGGACACTGTACAAACTGTGAATAAAAAAGGAATGCAATAATTTACAAATCTCATAAACTTATATTTTATTCACAATAGACTATAGATAACATATCAAATGTTGAAAGTGAGACATTTTGAAATGTCATGCCAAATATTGGCTCATTTTGGATTTCATGAGAGCTACACATTCCAAAAAAGTTGGGACAGGTAGCAATAAGAGGCCGGAAAAGTTAAATGTACATATAAGGAACAGCTGGAGGACCAATTTGCAACTTATTAGGTCAATTGGCAACATGATTGGGTATAAAAAGAGCCTCTCAGAGTGGCAGTGTCTCTCAGAAGTCAAGATGGGCAGAGGATCACCAATTCCCCCAATGCTGCGGCGAAAAATAGTGGAGCAATATCAGAAAGGAGTTTCTCAGAGAAAAATTGCAAAGAGTTTGAAGTTATCATCATCTACAGTGCATAATATCATCCAAAGATTCAGGGAATCTGGAACAATCTCTGTGCGTAAGGGTCAAGGCCGGAAAACCATACTGGATGCCCCTGATCTTCGGGCCCTTAGACGGCACTGCATCACATACAGGAATGCTACTGTAATGGAAATCACAACATGGGCTCAGGAATACTTCCAGAAAACATTGTCGGTGAACACAATCCACCGTGCCATTCGCCGTTGCCGGCTAAAACTCTATAGGTCAAAAAAGAAGCCACATCTAAACATGATCCAGAAGCGCAGGCGTTTTCTCTGGGCCAAGGCTCATTTAAAATGGACTGTGGCAAAGTGGAAAACTGTTCTGTGGTCAGACGAATCAAAATTTGAAGTTCTTTTTGGAAAACTGGGACGCCATGTCATCCGGACTAAAGAGGACAAGGACAACCCAAGTTGTTATCAGCGCTCAGTTCAGAAGCCTGCATCTCTGATGGTATGGGGTTGCATGAGTGCGTGTGGCATGGGCAGCTTACACATCTGGAAAGGCACCATCAATGCTGAAAGGTATATCCAAGTTCTAGAACAACATATGCTCCCATCCAGACGTCGTCTCTTTCAGGGAAGACCTTGCATTTTCCAACATGACAATGCCAGACCACATACTGCATCAATTACAACATCATGGCTGTGTAGAAGAAGGATCCGGGTACTGAAATGGCCAGCCTGCAGTCCAGATCTTTCACCCATAGAAAACATTTGGCGCATCATAAAGAGGAAGATGCGACAAAGAAGACCTAAGACAGTTGAGCAACTAGAAGCCTGTATTAGACAAGAATGGGACAACATTCCTATTCCTAAACTTGAGCAACTTGTCTCCTCAGTCCCCAGACGTTTGCAGACTGTTATAAAAAGAAGAGGGGATGCCACACAGTGGGAAACATGGCCTTGTCCCAACTTTTTTGAGATGTGTTGATGCCATGAAATTTAAAATCAACTTATTTTTCCCTTAAAATGATACATTTTCTCAGTTTAAACATTTGATATGTCATCTATGTTGTATTCTGAATAAAATATTGAAATTTGAAACTTCCACATCATTGCATTCTGTTTTTATTCACAATTTGTACAGTGTCCCAACTTTTTTGGAATCGGGTTTGTATTATTAAAATGTAAATCAGCTGTTCTCTATGTGAATATATAGTAAAGTGTAATTTATTCCTGTGATCAAAGCTGAATTTATCATCATTACTCCAGTCTTCAGTGTCACATGATCCTTCAGAAATCATTCTAATATGAGGATTTGATGCTCAACAAACATTTATGATTATTATCAGTGTTGAAAGCAGTTGTGTAAAACATTTTTTTTTAGGATTCTTTGATGATTAGAAAGTTCAAAAGAACAGTATTTATCTGAAATAGAAAGCTTTTGTATCATTGTACTACCGTTCAAAAGTTTGGGGTCAGTAAGAATTTTTTTTTTTTTTTTTTGGGAAAGAACTTAAAGAAATTAATACTTTTATTCAGCATGGACGCATTAAATTGATCAAGTGACAGTATAGACATTTATAATGTTACAAAAGATTCTATTTCAGATAAATGCTGTTCTTTTGAACTTTATATTCATCAGAGAATCCTGAAAAAAATGTTTTACACAACTGTTTTCAACACTGATAATAATCATAAATGTTTGTTGAGCATCAAATCCTCATATGAGAATGATTTCTGAAGGATCATGTGACACTGAAGACTGGAGTAATGATGATAAATTCAGCTTTGATCACAGGAATAAATTGCATTTTAAAATATATTTAAATAGAAAAAAGTTATTTTAAACTGTACAAATATTTCACAATAATACAGTTTTTGCTGTATTTTGGATCAAATAAATGCAGCCCTGGTGAGCAGAAGAGACTCTGTCAAAAACAATCAAAATAGTAGTTTCCAAACTTTTGACTGGTAGTGTGTATCAAAACTAAATTCAAGTGTTAATAAAAAAAGGATGCATGAAGCTATAATAAAATGTTTTTAAAATTAGTTAAAGTACAGTTAAAGGTATATTTAAAGTATAAAAAATTAATATCTACAATTGAACATAGTAGTATACTGAAAGTGCAAAAATAATCTATAAATAGTAAACTATAAGTATAATGTTATGTTCACTTAAAGAAAACTTACAAGTATACTTGCAGTATAAAACTACTAAACTACTAGTTTACTGGGAGTATACTTCAAAGTGAACTTTCATAAACTAAAAAATGTACTACTTGTATTATAAGTATACTAGTAGTTTACTATTTTAAGTGCACTTGTAGTACAAATGAGAAACATAGTTGTGCACGTAAAGTTTACTACTGTTACACTTAAACGTATACTTTTATATACTAAAAGTGGGCCAATTTAGTCCCAAGCAGTATTGAAATAGTACACTTACTAGTACAGTTTGTATTAGTATACTTACAACATAAAGTATACTTAAAAATATACTTGAACATTACTTAAGTATACTTCATAAAATGAACGATGTATACTTTTTCATAAGGGTAGAGACGTTTTCACTGATGAAATATGAAGACAATAAACACACGATTGCGATGATACTGTTTAACTGTGTTCCTCAAGCCATCTCGGGTATTTTCATAAGAACGATCTATAATGCAACGCTAATCAACAAAGCCTTTATCACAGTATAGAATTTTATCACATAATATATTTTCTGTCTCATTCTGTATTAAGAAGCAACATGGAACCACAGAAGTTCAGTATATCGTGATTTTGGAGAAAAACATGATATTAATCTCATAAATTGTGTTTGACATTATGCTAAGCAAACATATTAGCTATCCCTGTTGCCAGGAGTGATTGTTTTATTACTAATTGTGAAAAATAAGTCCATGTAAAATCATTTAAAAGTTTTTTTAAGAAGGGCAAAAGCAAAGAAGGGTCAAAGAAATGAGGGATTAAAAAGGTATGGATAAAAAAGAGCCAGTAAAAAAAAATAAAGTGGGGTACGGGTTAACATGTTAAATAAAATGCTCTTATTCGTTCTACCGAAAATGTGCCGGGAGCCCCCTGTTGCTATAGTAACGAACTACACTTTTACGTGCATCTGATTGACAGATAAATCATGCGATCTTATTTCACTGTTGTTGCTAATGTTGAGGTTATTTCAGCATCGTACATTTAGTTTAACTGCATTGTTAAAGAGGGCAAGATGTACCATTAAACTGAACTGTGCGCATGCACTTACATTTAGACACTTACATTGTTCTTGCTCCGTCCATGCCATAAGTGCATCCTTGTATGAGATGAGTTTTCTATTTACTTCAGCTGCTCAGTGCTCTGGAAATATCAATGGATGACCCATTTCAGGAGCTGCCATAAGTACAATTTAAAATCAGAATATGAGCATAGCTCACTTACATTCACTAAATATTGAAACATTAGCGATACTGATTCAAAACGAGCGCCAGTGTCTGAATGTCAGAGCGGTTTGAACGCCCCGCCCACCGGCTGAACTGGAAGTTTTGATTGGTTTGGCACCCGAGTCAGCTGGAGTTTTTCAAGAAAGTAGAAAAAACTGAAAAATGTACTCAAGTACTGTAACGAAAGTATTTGTAACGAATAATTTTCCACCCCTGGAAACAATATTGAGTCTATAAAACATGTAAAAACTCAAGCGTATCAGTGGGAACACTTTTTGACATTATTGATACTTTTTGCAAGTGTAATGCAACGTCGGTCAACCAGTGGCGGCGTTTCACAAAAACCTAGTATAGCATGATTCCTTCTGACCATACACAACGGCATTCCCAGGTAATCATATTATATCTAAATAACACAAAAATCCACCGTACTAAAAGAATGCAATCGTAATGCACAGACATGCACATAATCTGCGGCTGAAACAACATAAAGAGCAGGGCTGCACGATTAATTAAAAATCCAACCGCAACCACGATTTGGCTTATGTGCGATGATGAAAGCGTAAAGGCTGCGATTTTAATTAAATAAATATACGCCCAGCGTGTGTGTGAAGAGCGGCTCTGTGATCAGGAGTAAACGCTGCTCCGTTATAAGTCGCTTATAAGTCGCTTATAACGTGAGTTTGAAAAAGCAACACGCGTCAAACATCTTCACAAACTAGTATGCGAAGCGTTCAGAAATTTCTGAAATTTCCTTTTTGTGAGCTGATGTGGACAATGTATTATTTTATAGTATTCTATACAGTGATAAAGGCTGTCGATTAGCACTACTTTATTCTTATGAAAATACCCGAGAAGGTTTGAAGAACTCAAATACACCATATCTTGTCGCAGTCGTGTGTTTATTGTCCTCATGTTTAATCAAAGCGCTTCTATCTACAGCGCCAGCTTCACATCAGGGATCTCCTGAAGCGTCATTATATGACTTCTCTCTGAGGTGTGTGTGGCGAGGGCGCCCTCTGGCCTCCAGTGTGAGTGAAACATGAGTGTGTTTAGCACTCAGTGATGCTCACTCCATCCTATTTTGGGTAAAAAATAGGAAAAATAATACTTCTCTCTAAATATATTTATATGACAATCCATATGTTTTTCTCAGGAGTCCCCCCCCCCCCACAGTGGATGCATAAGAGGCTCATATTTCATTTTAAAGACATATACTTGTTCTTGATTTTGCATACCTCCTGACAAAAATTAAGAAATTGATATCACAGATAAAAAGCACAGATTTTTTATAATAATAATAATAATATAATATTTTATAATAAATCCGTAGATCTCTCTAGTGATTTTTAGCCTTAGGCTGCTTGCATGTTAACAGGTAACCCTGCAGTTTTTTGTAAAATAAGTTTTCTGTAAAATATAATTATTATTATTATTATTATTATATTGTTATATTTATTCTTAAATACTCCATTTTTAATTTTTAATAATGAAAATTCTAATAGTAATATTTATTATTTTGTTAAATATTTTTATTTAGCAATAATAATAATCATAATTATTATTAATCATATTAATATATAAGCACAAAATGTTATATATATATATATACACACACACACACACACACACACACACTTTTCATTTGTAAAAAAAATATGTGTAAAAAAAAAAAAAAAAAAAAAAAACATTTTAAATTGCAAATTGCAATTTTAACCCGAATAATCGCAATTAGATATTTTCCCCAAATACAAAGTATCCCTAATACAAAGTATGACAATGATAATCTCAGGTGCAGATTATGTGCTTTATTTAATATAAAAAAAAAATGTAATATGAGTTTGAATATCATTTTTGTGACCTTTATAGACAGCCTACTGAAAGCAACAATGGATAGGCTAATTCACCTCAGATTTTGAAAATAAATTAAAGGAAACAATGTTTAAACAAACTATCATCTCAAGGTGAACAAACAAGTGCAAACAAGTCATAAAAAAAATATTGTTTCAGTCACTCAATGTATTTTTAACCATGGTAAAATGGTGTAGGCTAAGATTTAGGAATTTGATGAATACTTATCCGTTTCCTTGTGAATGCAAGCTCGAGAGACTCCGCCCACACACCCTTCTGATTGGCTGTGATTTTTGATTGATTCTGTCGCGTCTGTTTTGAATGGACCGCTTGCCGCTGGAAATCTTATCGCATCGCGTTTAGTTAGGACACGGCTGTTTAAATGTGCTTTTCAAAGCTGAAAAGTCTGCCAAAAGCCAGCTCAAGCAACAAAACACCAACGAACAGCATAATGAGCTGTTTATTTCCCGTTTTGTCTGAATACCTGGGTATGGCAACTGCCATAAACGCCGACCCTGAGGTCTACGGGACATACATGAAGCCTTTAAATAAGGGATTATTGAGCTGTTTACACTGTCATATACAATGAAAGAGTCTGCACAGCGACAGGAAATAAAAATGAACACAGAAAACCTGCCTACCTTTACACAACACCGCGAGACTTGCGCTCAGAAGCAGAGCGGACGAACTCTTTCTGTCTACGCAACGGTCGCAATATGACGTCACACTCTGCGCTTATGTTTAAAAAACATAATTCAACAAATAACACTTTTTTAATAACCCACTTAAAAGTGTTTATTACAAAAATTAATAAATGTAAATGAATCAAAATTTGCGTTTTCAATCCTGTGAAAACAGCACTACTTCCTGCGCCCGTTCACCAACACGTCTCTAGAGAGGGTTTTCACTGTCATGTTCCTCTCTTTCACTCTCTGTCTCGTGTAGATGATGCTGTTTTTGGCGGCTCTTCTCTCTGTTGTTCCGGGTGCAGTCATGATGATGACCTTTATAAAGCAGGTCAGTGGGATTTACGCCATCTATCCAGCAGGGGACGCTCCTGTCTGGGTTTACGGTCACATGATCTCAGATGGGCAAGATGAAGACAACGGAGGCTGAATGTGACATTAAACACACATCAGAACATACATCATATATTCTATATAAACCCATCACAGGTGTGTGTGTGTGTGTGTGTTTCAGGGTTCAACGATGATATTCGGTAGACCTGAACTGGTGAAATCCATCAGCATGAAGATCAGACCTTTGAAGAAAAGAAACCTTACAGTGTTTCTCAGAAACAAACAACAAAACAATCAAATGAAGGTTTAAGGGTTTCCTTTCCTCTGTTAACTGTGTCAGAATATTTGTGTTTTGTGTATTCTCGTCGATTTTTTTCTTCTTTTTTTTGTTTTGGGGCACTACTTTAAATATACAGCTGAAACTAAACAACAATAAACTCTTTATGTGTCGGTGTAGATGTGTTTATGTCCACAA
Organism: Coreius guichenoti; assembly: GCA_039654105.1. Lineage (NCBI taxonomy): Eukaryota > Metazoa > Chordata > Actinopteri > Cypriniformes > Gobionidae > Coreius > Coreius guichenoti. Next base: position 40,811,865 of record CM077173.1, on the reverse strand, counting down.
TAGACATCAGAAACACTAAATGCAACTGCTCATAAACCAATAAACCTCCCCTATAAACACACCCCTCTGTATGTAAATGAGCAATGTCTCCTTTTCCTCAGTTGCCTGCACACAGATATCCCCGTTTACTTGAGTTTTACATCACATTTCACATCTTCCAGTGGATTTCGCTGACACATAGTGGTGTAATTCTCGTTTAGCAACAGGACTTGGGTTCATAAGCAAAAATATGTTCCAAGAATGTTTTGCTAACGTTCCCATTAGGTTATAAAAACATTCAAACATTCATTTTGTCCATTTGGAAACATTATAGGAATGTTACTTTTTAATGTTTTCTGACTGCGTGTTCTGAAATATGTAGTAACATTTAACAAAAAAAAACAAGGTTCCATGAGTGATATAAGTATTTTAATGTTTTTGTGCTAATGTTTTGAGAACATTATTAAAGACCAGATAACTTTGAACGAATGTTCCTGGAAGAACGTTTGCCACAACGTCCTGAGAACGTTCCCTGTTAGCTGGTCTTAGGCCTAATGTATAATACAAATGCACCATCCCATGGTAGCCTACTTTAATACTGGTTGATTAATGAAATTAAAATGCTTTTACACGCTTGTTATGTAGTATATCTTTGAGCTTTGTAACTTGAAAACAAAATGAATATGAATATGTTAATTTAAGGGAGTGTGTAGCAGACTTTCAAATGTTTTCTGGGTAACTCGGGCACCTGCACATGTTTAATCAGCCCTGAATGACAGATATCACAGAACTGTACTACAGACATTACAACCAAATTGACATAAAATATATAAAGCCTATATGTTTTCAGCATTACATTACATTTATGCATTCTGCAGATGCTTTTATCCTAAGCAACTTATATTTTATTGCATAGTATATATTTTATGAGTTCATGCATTCCCTGGGAATCAAACCCATTATTTTACTGTAAGAACTTGCACTGATGTATAATGCCATTTACTGTTTACTACTAGCTTTCAGACTTACTGGTTTCCAGAATAAAAATGTTCTTACAGTGTGTCTTGGAGAGTGGGGTTATTTACACTGATTTGGCAGCGTCTGCCGTGGTTATGACGTAAAAGATGCACTTGATTTGATCCATCAGTTTTCTCTGAGCTCTCTGTAAACATACGTTATGAGATAAATCGACAATGCTGTATTTTATTCCGGTTGGTTCTCCTGTGGAATCATGCCATTTATATGTTGATACTTTACAAACACAAAATAATCAAGGCAGTTCCCAATATTCAGTTTAAATTATAGAAATGTAATGATTCTTAATACATTGCCAGTTAGAAGAGGACATGGCAAAAATGACAACACCAGGTCAAACCAAATTAGATGATGTAAAATTCATCCCCACTTTAAAAAAATAACCCATTTAGTTATGCTAATGTGACAACAGCTATGATTTTCATCTTTAAAAATGATGAGTTTAATATTTGACCCACCTTTTAAGAAAGTGACAAAAGAAGAAGGGAAAAAGCTCACTCAGATTTCTTTTGTTAGGCCATATATTTCATTTATCATCAAAGAAAGGGATACCTTTATTTTTATTTTATTAGGTTTGTGGGAAAAAAAATCAATAAAATATTCACACTGATGGGCTGTTTCACGAACCATTCCACTGAAATTGTGTTACTTATGTTTATCATAAGGTTGCCTGTAATAAATACGCAATAAATACACATTTCGGAGTTTGTATATATATATATATGATATACAGTATATACAGTCAAACTAAAAATGATTCTAGTGAAAATTTCACTAGTGTGTGCAGGACACTATAGTTCATTTATGAACGTGAGGATAGCAAAATAAAGACATATTATACCCATAAACTCTTCATACAGTGACTACCAGTAAAACTGATAAACATTTGATAAACTTTGAGCTGAGCATGTTTTGCTGAAGTGTTTGTTCTTTAATTGCTAACGTGACCTTTGACACCACAGACTGAACTAAATGAAGCATTGCTTGGTCATTGGTTGAGCTAAACTGGTATTATCTCATTGTGTTCTTAAATTGCTGATTGTAATCCATTACATCCCTTTCTATCAAAGTGATCTGACATTATCAAGATGAATTTGTTGAGTTCTTGTCATGTTTTATTACCATTTTCTAAACTATAGCGAATAAACTGTGATGATGTGAGAAAATGTTGAAGGTGTCATAATAAATTTTGGTTTGACTGTGTGTATGTATATATATGTGTGTGTGTGTGTGTGTGTGTGTGTGTGTGTATTAGCCTATATAATATACATTATTTTAGCCGTTATATTCGTCTGAGTCTGAGAGAAGGCTAAGGCACATACATTTACATGATGCGCGCTAACTTTGATAAAGATGCAATAACCTCAGCAAGACAAATGACTGTTTTAACAATAGCATTGCCTTTCACAACTCAAAATGGCGATACTTTTCAACTACACGATAGGCTACTCACGACACACAGTAGGCTAAGCTTCATATAGCCTACCATAACATCAAGCGATCTCTCTCTCTTCCTTCTCGTTTTTCCGACACGCCCATGTTTGCTTCTGTGCTTATGTATATGAATGCATGAAGATACACAACACACTGGATGAGGAGGAGGAGGATTTCTGGAGGAACCCGTAGTAATACAATAAAACGCAATGAAAATAAGAGACTGCGGTTCATCACCTGTGAATTTGACAGCTCAACTTGCACTTAATGAACATTCGATAAGCAAGCAAACTAATGCAAACATGTCTTTATTTCCTGTCTAGTAAGATTCTCTTTCACTTTTAAATAAAAAGCATTTTTATGCATTTTTGTATTTTTATTTTTGTGTACGTCCTTTGCAAGGTTGAAGATCAAGAAAGAAAAATGTGCGATAAATGCTCTTGACACACAGAGGGCGCTCTCTTCATTACATCACCGGCAAATGTGCAACATAATTAATTTATGTACAATATTTGATCACAGCATATTTTTAAATCATCTTGTATACAGTCACGCTAAATGTATATTGTTAAGCTGATCGACAAGAGAGGGTCGAATAATGATGAAATTGTTTCTACGTCAGTTGAAAAAATAGGCAATGTAAGCGATGCAAAATCTAATTATTTCTTTGCAAAACCTAATTAGGCATTAAAAAAGGTTAACGCCAGCGCCTGAAACCGTTTTTGTTTAATAATCCCATTACTGACGGCTCATCATGTATAAAATGGCGCAGAAGGACACAAACTTTCCACTTGTTAAAGTGAATCTCCCAGAAAAAGACAAGACAAACTCTACTGTTAGGATATGACAGGACAGCGAAGGGAAAGCGCATCGCGGCTCTGTAAGTAGCGCTTCGGGTTTATACCTTCTCCAGCTCTCGCGTGCTTAAATCCTCTTGTTTATATAGTGCAATCTGTTGGATATTTTGTGCAATGCTGAATGTTTTGCAGTGTTTTCTCCTCTGAGATCAGCCTACGTGTCGGAGCAGCTGCAAACAGCGCTTATTCTCAGAGGAATCGCGGTCTTTACCGGCAGCTCATTTTCATAAAGAGCGAATATAGATATCTTGCAGTGAGTGGTGCAAAATGGAGAAAAAACAAATCAGTCAGATTTCAGTGTAATGCTTCACTTTGTCTTTGATTTTATTGCACACAACATTTTGGTTTATTCAACATGTGAACGCGCTTTTAGCGCTGTTTATATTATTTCGTTTTTAATGAACCATATATTTCTTTAAGTGAACATTTGAACTTGGACAATATATTTCCAGTTTAATTATTCCAGTTTAAGTCCATGCACTTTTGATAAATAAATACATAAAGTTCGCAGCTTAGCCGCTGAAAAAAAAAAAAGCGACTAAGTAAAGCATTTTCGTAAAACCGGAGAAATTACCAGGGAAACCCTTTCACTTTTCCACCCTTAACCTTTCCCTATTTCGAAACGGATCCATCACATCGGCCGATGGGCTGCATAGAAACCAGAGCTGAACAAAAGAGCCGGACTGACAGCTCCGAGTCAAAGCCTGTGTGAAGCCCGAGAAATCAAAGAGTCCCGATTAAAGGAATGCGCTTGTTATCGGAGAGGAAGACTGTATTCTCTCCGCAGCTGTGTATCGAGCACAGGATAAAGGGATTAAACAAACAGCATCAGAAACAGAGCGAAACCAACCTGATTCTGGACAAGCGAGGAGAAAAGGACAAAAGAGAAAAAAGGCTCTCTCAAATTATTGATCAAAAGAAACATCGCATAACTACACAAATATGAGCGCGAGCGGTTAACACGGGAATGTCTTTAAAATATTTAAATATGCCTGCTTTATTTTTATTTGTAATACAAATTGATTACAATTAAAATTGTTTTTGGAATTTATGAAGGTCAATCGCGCGTTTTTTCAACCTCCTAAAACATTTACGGACTTTTTTATTTATTTATTTTTTTTAATTAAATTAGCGGGAAATTTCTTCGAATGGCTTTGACCATTTGTATCGAAATAGGAGTAAACACACACACTGGAAGAGTGTTCTTTATTCTGACTTGAGCTGGAGGGATCATGACTGTCAGCGCAAATTGCCGAGGCGTTTCGCAGATTTCAGGATGACCCGATCTATTGTCACCGCAGTGATCTTTAACGCTGCGCTCAAACGGGTGTGGAGTAATGCTTGGGATCCATAAAATATCCACACACACACACACACACACAAAATTAAAAGCAGCTAATAAATGAGATGACGTTTATTCTGAAGTTAAAACGAAAATGTATTTTATTTCGCCGAACAGTTTTTGGGTTTCATTGTCCTCCTTTTATATGTGTGTATATATATATATACTGTAAAAAAAAAAAGTTGCTGCCTTAAATTTTCAAGTACAATCAACTTGGATGTTTAAGTCATTTCAACTTAAATTACATTAAACTGACTAAAAAAAATTGTATCTTGTATAACGTGTAAAAAAAAAGTTGAAAATTGCTTATTTTGATGAGTTAAAGCAATGTAAAACTATACGTTGTCATAGCTTATTAATCATATAATGTTTGCAGTGTATATGTGTGTGTGTGTGTGTGTGTGTGTTATGACAAAAAATGCATACACTTTAATCAAGTAAAATGGTATTTTTGTCTCTGACAACGGTATAAATTGGCTGATTTCGTTTGATAAACCACTAATGGCAACACCACAATACATTCATAGGACACGCTAAAGCACATCTAAATAACAGCACAAAAATGAACAAATAACACTGGCTCTAGTGGTAAATCATTACAGTAAATGTCATGCTGGATGCCAGTTCTGCAATAAGCCGTGCATAGGAAAACAACCCTCCTGAAAGCTGGGACTAATGCGCAAAAAACAAGCAGAAATTAAAACATGACAAAGATGCCAGTTTCACGAGAGATCTAGCAAGCCGCGTGTGTGTGTGTTAATTATTCTGATATTGGTAATGATTCTCCAAGAACCGTTTAACGTAATGTGTTCACATTTTGGATAAACTTTGTATTTTATGAGGCGTTTTAGAGCGAAATAGAGACATCAAATTAAAAATGAGTTATTGACAGGTTGAGGCCGAGGTCTGCACACAAAGAGGCGCTTTTATAACTGCCCCGTGGAGAATTTAATGTCAAGAGGACCATAACAGTATCGTTATTAACTATCAGCTACAATCTCGCCACGACTTAATCAAACACAAGGAGCTCGAGTGGGAGTACGGGTGTAATAATGGCTTTAAAATATGACGAAATTATTTCCCGTCATTGCAGAAAACAAATTGAACATTTATTGCATATATATTAAAAATTATAGGCTGGTGCTTGGAGCTCGTATCTCTTTTATTGAGGCGCTCCTAAAGGTGAATCCTCTGAGGAAACATTTTTTCCTGTCTTGTTAGTCCCGCTGGAGAATGTTGCGAAATTGCGTCGAATCTGCTAAATTAATTCAGAAAATAGCATGCGTGAAGAACAAAACCTCGCCCTTTTTAATGAGCTGACAAGTGCGTTAAAACTGGGCTACTTTTGCTTTTGTTCGTGACCTTAAAATAATAAAACCAGGACATGACTGGCAGTCCTGTTTACTTGGCCCGCATGCGGTGCAATCCGAGAATTAAAAATAAAAGAAACCTCTCATACTTATGATTGGTTTCCTAAACATAACGATTGCGGAGCTACAATGCGTGCTTTGTGGATTAGTTCTGAAAATAGCGTCGGCATGGCGAAGAGGCCTGCTCTTTGTCTCTGATGCCAGATGAATGCTCGGTGTCACCCACATGATTGGTTTGCACTATTAAATTGTCAAAAAGAACGGATTTCCCTAATAATGGTTTTTATGAAGAGTTATGGAATGTGGCGTTTCTGGGGACTAACAAGGGTTAGGAGGGGAGGGAGGGGCAGTGCCCAAGGTCACGCAGAGTTTCCATCACTGATTATGCTTTGACCTCACTGTGTGGTCAGAGAAGTTGCACGCATTTATCCCTCAGGTGAGGATTCTGCCTCTCTAAAGATGTTTAGTCGACCATTGCTGATATTTCGGTACCACCTGTTTACGTATATAACATATAGTGCAATGTGCACGTATTGAACAAAACCCGCGTTGCTCAAATTCAACAACCTTATATTTCCAGCGTTTTTGTGTTAAATGTTAACAGCTCGGATCAAGCCATTCTTTCTCTGTTGACTTGAACACTCGGCTCTATTGTGTGCATTGTGCTGCTGACCCCAGTTGAAGATTTATGTATTTTTGATATTAAATTCCGCCTGTCATTAACACTGCTCTCTTGTTGACTTTTCTTGACCCATCGACCTGTTCCCCAAACTTTCCCATATTTAACTCGGGACCCCTCCTCCTCTTGTTCTTCGGGGTCGCTCGCCTCCTTTAGCTGCCGTCGCCCGTTTTTGGCATGTGCTGTTTGCTCTGTTCTTGAACTTCAGTGCATTACACAGGCCTCCTGTACTTTGAACTCTAGATCTTCCCCTGAGTAAATGCCTTGTCCTACAAGTCTCCCCCTGGCTGCCCAGCTTGCTAATTAGTTAAACAAACGCGTCTGCTAATGATTCCCTGGGCCGGCCGGGCTGGAGTCGTTTTGTTCGGCTCAGCTTCCGCTGGCGAGGGTCTTTGCTTGTCCTGTTAGAGGCTTGGCCTCTCTGACCCAAACTAACGGCGGGTTGTTAAAGCTGCTGGACCGCCCTGTCCGAAGGTCCATCCCCCACCAGGCCAAAGGCCACAGGGCCGAGACAGGCTCGGATGCCCACCAGCTGTTAACGGTGACAGACACGACAAAGCGTCCAGCGCTCGAGAAACCTATATTATTTTACATCATCTGCCTTTTTTTAATTATTATTTTTTAGTTCCATAAAACGTGCATGTTGTTTGGAGTTTACATGGGGCAAGCCATAATTTGTCGTCGCCTTAGTACTAGGCATAAATATGTGATCCATTGAGTTTTCTTTGCAGTGCTTTGCCATTTGCCCGCGCTGTGTCTGTGCGCTCCGAGGAGGTCTGGACAGAAATGGATACTAATTGCGGGACTGTAACACTGCTGGCCTCAGGCGATCCCAGACCTGCTCGTCAGCGGGTAATTGACAAGGGCTTGTCTGTTTTTGAGAGCAGCTGCTCCTAAGCACTGGCACACAAACGCAATCTTGACACGGCCTCTATATTCGCCCGAAGGAGTCTGAGGAAAAACGCAGTTAAATAGAGGGAGATTTATTAAAACTCCCTTTGGGTGTCGCGAAGTAAGATATTTCCGATGTTGCCCTTGCCTTATACCCGTGTTAATAATGGAGGGCAGTAGCTAATTTAGCAGGTGGCTGCTGTCTTGCGTGATGGGCAAACAAGCACGAAAATTGTATGACCAAAAAATAATAAAACAAAAAAAAAATTGTGCTGTCAAATCGATTAATCTGTGTATAATTATTATGTTTATATAAATGCTGGGTTGTTAAATGTTTGCCCAATGTGCTGGGCAGTTTTATTTAACCCAACTATTGTTTAAAATTACTATATGGCTGGCTTAAAATGAACCCAAAGTAGGTTGGAAATTAAAAATCAGACACATAATTACTAGAGGCAACAATAATAATCAAAAGGTGAACATTTATTAATAAGCAATATAATAAATGTTTATTGCTAATTATTATTCATTAAACATATTAATAAATGTTCACTTCCAGCATACTTTGGGTTCATTTTAAGCAAGCAATACAGTAATTTTTAAACAATAGTTGAGTTAAATAAAACTACCCAGCAGGTTGGACAAACATTTAACCCAACCGCTGGGTTAAAACAACCCAATCACTGGGTTTGTCCATTTTCAACCCAACTTGGGTTGTTTTTAACCCAGCATTTTTTTAGAGTGCACATCATAATTATACACGTATATATGTAAGAAATATGTGCATGTATATACTGTATATGTATTTATATTATTTATATTAAATATAAAAAGTTTTCCTATGTATTTTATGAGCTGGCTAATTTGTACGAATTTGTACGACCTTACTCGTACGGATTTTTGCTAAATCGTAGGTATTTGACAAGTTGCCCAATTCGTATGATTTCGTATGAATGACCTAACATCAAACCCCGCCCCTAAACCTAGTCACTGCGGTTTAGACAAATCATGCAAATTCATGAGTGAGGTCTACGAATTTGTACGAATTAGCCACCTAGTAAAATACGTCTTGAAATAGCATTGCAAATATATACATGCATGTGTGTGTATTTATAATAATTATACACAGTACACACACATATATTATGTAAACACGAACTTTTATTTGGGATGCGAGTAATCGCGATTAATCGATTTGACAGCACTAAAAAAAACAATATATCTATAGAGCTCAAACTCTCTGACCCAAATGCAGCAATGATCTTTATTTAAAGCAAATTCATCCACATAAAGCAACCCTAATGCCCAATAAAACCTAATCATATCACCGTGATATTAATGCATTAATGCGCCATAAACCTACTCTATAGTGAGTTGAATTTTAAGCGCGGACTCTAAAAGCAACACCCTGAAGTCCATCACGCTGATAAAAAGGCCTTTCTTGAGATTTGAGCCATATACTGCAGGGCTGTGTGTTGAAGCAGTCAACAGACACTGAGCTGGTATTGTTTGCTTATAAAATGGAGAGAGTTTCTGCAACTTTCCCACTGCCGGCCCGGATGAATGTAAAGAAATCCCTTTCTGTCCGCTTTTTACACTGAAATCGCGATTTTTTCGTGTATTCTCACGAAGCTCCCCCCTTATGTCACAGCAACAATGCCTGGAGTGAAGCACCCCGTAGGAGCTCCACAGTTGGGGATCTCTGGGATTGTTTTAGACATCTTTAGATTTCATCAATCAAAATGACTGCAGTTTTCCATAAAAATGCTGAATTTAGGACAAGGTCTGAGAGAGCTAGGTAGAAAATGCGACGCTGTCTCGATCGATGATAAATGGCCATCCTTTGACTCAGTAAACAGAGAAATACGTGCTCGACTCACTTGTCCTGCAGGTTTTATTTTTTTATGAATAAAAAGGGTTGACAGTGACATAGGAGCTCATTTGGATTACATTATTGTTTTTTAAGACTTCAAAATTATAGTATAGTTCTAAGTCTAATATTTGCTTTAATGTGTTTCAAGAGAAAATAACACTTCCCCAGACTTAGGTCGTTGAAAAATGTAGATAATTATTAGGAACTATAGACCTGAAAACAACTATATGAGTAAATACGGACCGGAAAGTTTTACAGCGAATGTCTAGGATATTATAATGATAGGCTATAGCATGTGGAACATGTGGAAATAATGTGACATGCTGCTTGATTGGCGCTCATTAAAACAGTGAATTATCATTTTATCTTAATTTACCTGCTCATATTAGATCGGCGACCTGTAATAATCCAGAAAGAGATTAATGTTGTGTAGCCTATCGGGAAACTGATTTAAGAGAGCTCTAATGTAAATAAGGCCCTTATTTTAAAATTAAGATAGATAGATAGATTATTCTGAAAAAAGGCAATGTATTGTAAACATTTGTTTTTATTGCGTTTATTGCTGAACTGCGACATTTGCATGCAATGAATGGGGTAATCCAGTCCTTATTACTATATTGATCATTAATACTTCTTGAGAAATAAAGCGTTAAGTAAAATCATTTGTTGTGAAAGAAAGGCATCTACGGTCTGAATTGACCTTGTCGACTTGAAGAATTGTTTAATTTTGGCTGTTGGTTGGAGTCGGGTGGGCACTGGATGCTAATAGAGATCTAATTGATGGGTGAAGTGGCGTTTGTGCTCTTATTGCGCCCCGCGTCTGCTGTAGAATAGAGCCGTAATCGCATTGCGCTATTCCTGCAGGAGACGCGCGCGAGCCCGCGGCCGGCGGGGAAATCGTTATTAAAAAAGTTAGGCGCGGAGAGAGAAGTTCCACATAGTGTTGAGGGGGGATGGGGGGGGGGGGGGGGTGTCATCGACAGAGCTGACGAGATATCATTCTCCATCCTGTACACTTAAAAATGTGCTTGTTATTTTAACGGAGAAAAGGAGAAAAATACAATAAAACCTATTCATTGGTTCAATGTAAAACATAATATATATATATATATATTATAAAAGCAATAGGAGTACATGTAAATTAACTGTAAAATATTGTAAAACATTTATACATTTAAGAATGTAATTCGTATAGCGTATATTTACATTAAAATGTTTTTAAGGTGTCCTTGTTACAGTGTAATTACATTTACTGAGTAATAATAATTAACCACATGTAGGCCTACTTAGTATAGGATTAGGGTTTGGTCGCATTTTGGTTAACACTTTATTTTACAGTGTCATTGTTACACATGTTACATGTACTTACCATAGTAATAACAGTAAATTATGCATAATTACATGCAACTAACCCTCAACCAAACCCTAACCCTATAGTAAGTATGTAGCTCATTATTATTACTCAGTACTTAAATACATAATTACACTGTACAAATGACACCTTAATATAAAGTGTAACCCATTTTATTTTATAGTGTCACTGTTACACGTTACATGCAGTTACTGTAGTAATAACTATAAATTATGCATAATTACATGCAACTAACCCTCAACCAAACCAAACCCTAATCCTAACCCTATAATAAGTACATGTAGTTACTTAAAATTGCTCAGTACTTAAATGTATAATTGCAGTGTAACAAAGACACCTTAAAATAAAGTGTAACCGTATTTTGTATAATTTAGTAATTACTACAGTAACTACATGTAACGTGTAACAAGGATCCCAAAATAAAGTGTTTTTAATAACTGGCCTTATAGTTTATGGGGGGAAAATGGGTAACCATGGCACATTTTTAGATTTCTTTAAAAATAAATAGCATTTTAGTTCGTTAAGTAGTTGAATTTTGAATGCTAGGCTACACTGGAGTGTTTTATATTTAGTTCATGAAATTATTTTACCTTGATAATGTTTTGTCTTCGTGTAGGTTCATCTTTGTTATTATTATTATTATTATTATAAACTTTTTGGGGAAAAAAGTTTCCAAAAGAGGTGATGCAGTAGAAATACAGTTTCCCTTCAGTGATCAGTTCTTAAAAGTCCTTTTCTCCTAGTGTGAAGAACATTTTTATAATCCAAAGAACATTTCCCACTATAAAGCACCTCTTGTGGAATTGAAATGTTCAGGGTTTTCATTGAACCACAGATACCAATAAAGAGCCTTTATTTTTAAGAGTGAAGTTACTGTGCTAATTGAGTGATATATTTTACAGTAGCCATCCGATTTGAATATCTCAATTTGGTTAGTATGTTCACATTATATAATAAATGCCATCCCGCCATTCCTGTAACACCGTCACTCATTACATTAAAGTCCTAGGTGTCGGGTTTCTACCATAAATAATAAAAACACACTTTATAGTGTATAAAAGGAATTCAAAAGGGTTTTAAACGTATTGCTCCTTAAAAAAAGTGACATTTTAGGCAGCAGTTCAACAAAAGAAAACTGTCGAACTAGAAAACATTTCTGGTTCTTTTTTGAATGTATTGGGAAATTAGAGTTCTAAAAATAAATAAATGTATAAAACATAAGCTAAAAAATAACGTGCTGGGAAATTTTAGCATGCAACAAATCTACAAAAAAAAAAAAAAAAAAACTGCATCGCGACTAAAAACAGTGAGGATCACGCTGAACTGTCTTAATTTTTCAAAATGTTTGTATTGCGAGACAACGTTTCAGAACAAATGCGCGATTGATTTGAGTGATCAGTCTCATAGTAAACATTCTCCCTGTCTCTCCTTTCTCCTATAGAGATGGTTGAATCCTGTCTGTGCTCTGAGCTCGGATGATTGATGAGGGACGAGGGCAAGGCCGAGCACGCACAGCATAAAGACCCATACACGGCTCAATAGCGCCGGGCCGGAGCGGGACCGCGCGCGCTCAATAGACGCTGGCGCGAGGAGACCGAGGCCGCGGCGGAGAGGAAGGTGCTCTGTTGTCCCATAATCCAGTTAGCCATTGAGCCACCAGCCGTCTGCAGCCCGATAGAGAACAGCGAAGGATGGCCGAGGGGGGTTTGGAGAGAGAGGCACAGCTCGCCCCTGCTGAGAGAGCCTGAAAGAGCGAAATAAAGCAGTCCCACGTCAAAGAGAAGGTTGAACTAAAGGACTTTTATAAATACATAGACATTGGTTCTGATCTAACGCACAGATGAAGTTTATAGATGAATGTATTATATAATTGCACACATTATATAACCGCAACCCAACCTGTGGACTGATGATAATTCTCTCTAGTAGGACTTTTCAGTTGTCATTGTTTCATTCAGCGTTGTTTTGCTGTAAAAATGTCCACTGCCACTGAGACGTGTATGCCATCAGGATCCATCATACGTGCTCTGCACACCATGTTCTCCACCTCATCATTTACAAACACAGCATCAGTCAAAAACACAATTAGTCGTCTCGAATCCCCTGCCAGGACTGCCTTTCATCCGGCCAAGGCCACAGACAAGGTATCCTGCAGAACGGCCTTGTTCCTGGAGGCCAGAGAGACAGAGAGAAGCGGAGGGATGAAGAGAGACAGAGCGACGGAGAGGGATGAAGCTCTGGCGCCTGCTGGGACTCTCAGCGGGTTTCTCACTGCTCGCTTTTCTAAGCTTTCGCTCCTGTTTTCGGTAGTTTGTTAGACAATTCTCAAGGTGCATACTTGATTATTCTTGATTACTGAATGCTTCCATTTACACAAATATATTTACAGAGACATATGCATGTTTACATCAGACCGATGAGTGGAGGACACACTGTAAAAAAAAAAAAAAATCAGTTAAATTTATGGTAAAAAAATACGGTAGCAACATTTTAGGTTTTACAGATTTAAGTTAAATTTACAGTAAACAAAACAAATTTCATTAACTGAAATAATGTTAAATTACCAACCTATTGAAATACTAATATCTGTTATGTACCTTTGATATATACTGACAACCACCAATCACAGTGGAGATGAGAGTCACATGATGAATCAAAGCTCAGAAGGACAATACTAACATATAGAAGGTGCACAGTGTCATTCACACAAACACTAAACACCATCATGGTAACGCATGAAATTTAAAAAATGCAATAAACATTAATTTAACAACATTAGACATAACATAAAACCCTAATGTACATAACTGATTAGAAAAAACTAAGAAGAAACAGTTATTTCAACGAAAATACATCAAATGTGAAGTGTCATGCAGGGAATTCTGGGAATGTCAATTTACGGTTTTTCACTGTAAATTACACAATGACTTGTTCTTTTTCACTTCCAAAAACTGTAAAAAATTACTGTAAATGTAAGGTTAGCTCTATTACAGTTATTCACTGTATATAGTACAGAAACTTTCTGTTAACTGTTTTTCACTGTAGTCTTTTACCGTTAAAATCACGATCATTTTTCATCGCCACTGGTTTTTAAGCAGTGTATCCCAGACGGAAAGGTTTTGATTTTGTTTCGTTACATTGTTTGGTTGTTGATGAAGGGCCTCATTGATGCATATGTGTTGGGAAAATATTTCTGCTATTTGTTTTATTTTACTACATCTAATTTTAACATCTTTTAGACCGCTATTGAAAGACATTATTTTTTAATAAAGTATTCAAAATTTTACCTCTTGAAGACTTTTTTCCCCCCTCAATACTGTCAAAATCCCAAAAGGCAGGGCGGTTAGCAGGTTGAAGTGAGGCTGGTTGAGTACGTCTCCATGTATTTGTGATTAGAGCAAGGGTGGGAAGCCATATTTGGAGCCACAGGATCTTGTTAATTCAATTCCAACTTGGGTTTTAATTGCTCAATTGAAGTCATAATTTAGCCATAGGAATCCCTTTCACCTGTTCTCCAAGATTTGATTCTGTCATGGTTAGAGTTTCTTAAGCTGTCCGTTCGATTCATAGAGGGTTGGGGTTGATGCAGAAAATTGCACTGTTGCTATAGCATCCATTTCCAGCTTGATGCAATGTTTTATACACTATAAAGCCAACCAATTTCAGCTACCTCTTGAAATCACACACACACACACACACACACACACACACACACACACACACTTAAAAACAGACATGTAAATAAATTAATGTGCCCAAAAAATAAAGGTTCCAAAACCAAAGAACCTTTCAGTGAACAGTTTTTTAAAGAACATTTTGATAATCTAAAGCACCTTTTGTGGAATGGAAAGATTCATCAATGCCAGTAAAGAACCTTTATTTTTAAGAGTGTGTGGATTGTAAAGTACTCGAGCTGAAATGCCGTAATTAGGACTCTGATAAAATATCATGCAATCTTAGTTTATAGAATTGCAATGGCCATCACCTAACATCTAATGTAACTGATGTACAATATTCATATTAATAACTTGTCAGTCGTTCCAAAAACAACAAGTAATTTGATGCTAAAAACCTGATTCCCCTTATTTTTGATATTTTGATAGCAGAATACATTCAGAAAGAATGCATTGGCTATATACTGGTAGAGCATCTTTGCCAGATATATCACTTCTGGGATATGAAACGCAAGACAGACGGGAAAGAGAGAGAGAGAGAAGCCTCGGCTACATGTGGGAGTGTCCACAAGCAAGAGAATAATCACAATGTAATCAAATTGCCCTGTTTGATAATGGACGGCGGGAAAACGAAGAGGAATTCCAGGCAAATTTGTGCAAATAAAAAAAGATTCCTCCTGACATGATGTGCCGGTGAGAGCCAGGATATAATGAGGTGTAATTTGTCTAAGAGCATCCTCCCCCCCGCTCGCCTCCTCCCAGCCACCGTATTCTACTTAAGAATCAGAGTTCATTTCATGGACTGCCCATCATTCACTCTCTCTAGTCTGTCTCCCGCCAACGAGTTCGACTCGCCTCAAAGTACGTACGAGTTCTTTCTGTGTGTGTGCTTTAAACCGAGGCTCATCCATTTCAGGTGGATGTTGCAACAGAGAGCAATAGATGGAGTTGTCTGGTGAAGTATGAGTTGTGCTGCTGGCGGGAATGATGATACAGTCAACATGTGTGTGTGTGTGTGTGTGCGCGCACGGGCTCCTCGACCGTATATATTTCTGCAACATAAGCAGCCGCACTCAGTCTCTCTGCCGGTGAGATGACTCTTCCTCTCCTGAGGGGAGAATTACCTACCACCAGCCAACGCTTCCCCCTTGCCCCATCCCTCACAGCTCCCATAAATTATTGGAGATTTTCATATTTCAGATTTCATCTACATTCATCTAGCGCAGCTGGGTGGCACTGGGCAGGGCTGATGGAGGAGGAGGGGGCAACAGGGCGTCAGAGAGGAGAGCTGAACGTTTGGCAAGCTGGCTGTGGGGCCCCTGAGATGGCTCTAATTGAATTGCGAGGCCCTTGATTAGATTAGCCTTGCGGCAGCTTGCTGCCAATCTGAAGTATGGGTGCCTTCCATCCTACTTAACCCCTCTGGCCCACCCCACTACACACACACCCACAGCGGCCGACGCACACCGTGCCGAGCAGCCAGCCAGGCGGAGTGCCCCCTATACTTTTAGAGCATCAGAGTTGGGCGCTTTTGTGATTTTTCTTTCTCTTTGTCGCTCCTTGTAAAAGAGGCGATCTTTCACCGCCAGGTCCTTCTACTGGAACCCCCCACGCCCCACTCCAGAGTAACTACTGCTGGCCAATCCAGTTACTCTAACTACAGTCAGTTAGTTTGTTTTTCAGTTAGAAGTGTTTGTGTGTACATGTAGTAATGCGTCTACAGTCAACATTTACTGTATAACAATAGACTATGGGAAATCAAGTAATATTTGTATAGCGCTTTTCACAATACACATTGTTTTAAAACAGCTTTGCAGAAAACCTTGATGTTAATGTTTATAACTTATCTTTATAAAATATCTTCATGCCTGATAGTCACATTTAGCGGATTACAGCTGGGCGATAATATAGTTTACATTCAGTGTTGGGGAAAGTTACTACTGAAAGTAATGCATTACAATATTGCTTACTGTTACTCTCTAAAAAAAAGTAACTATATGCATTACTTAGTTACTTTTTATGTAAAGTAATGTGTTATGTTACTTTTGCATTTAATTTTCAGGGTTGCCAGGTTTTCACAACAAAATCGCCCAATTGCTACTCAAAACTAGCCCAAAACAAGCCCAATCGCGTTTCGGGGGCTAAATATCACATTATTGGGGTCGCTTCAACCCACGGACATGAAAAATAGCCCGCAGCAACAGTGTTAAAGTAGCCCAATTCCGCGGGAAAACATTTTTTCACCTAGTCTGGGCTTGCTTGTTTTTTTTATAATAAAAAGTTCTATTTTTGGCAAATGTAAAGGCCCTTTTACACCAGAAGTGAAATGAATAAGCCTCAGGCTGAAGGAAATGCTAATTCACGCCTGTACAGTAGAGGGCGCCGCTCAAACAAACCTTTCACCTGTGCTGCCATTCCGGATCACAAAAGAAGAAAGTTCAACACTCTTACTTCAGCAATAAAAACAAATAAAAGAAAGACAAATGTAATGTTTATCTAAAGTCATTTTTGCACATTGGTATGGTTAATTGGATCATTGAAGGTCTGCAGCAAAGAAATTGGTTAATAAAGTGAGATTAAATACATAAAGTACATTTGTGTTATTTAACATATTTACTTGCAGGTTTGCGTAATATTCTGAGTTTGCATTTCACTGTTTTTATTCATTTTGATGAATACTGAATCTGTTTTTGTGCAAGTGAGATGAGTAAATGCTCACATTTAGTGTAGAACTACAATACCCATCATGTTCACACACAGCGCACACAATGGTTTGAAAATTATTTGAAAAATATATTTTATTGTAAATTTAAAAGTAATACATTACTTTACTAGTTACTTGAAAATGGTAATCTGATTACATAAATTGCGTTACTTGTAATGTGTTTCCCCCAACACTGGTGAAGATGCAAGCAATCAAGATGTTGAGATTTGCTACATAGTATATATCTGTCACAATTATTCAGTTGTGTTTATTCTTAGTTTCATTTTCATGGACTTTTAGTTTGTTTTCATTAGTCACATGTGTTCCTTTGTGTGAGTTTCCCGCCACTCATCAGTTTCCATGGACACTAATCATCATCACAACTGTTCGTCATTTAGTTCATCACCTTGCATATTTTAGTTCCTCACGTTCACTCTGTGTTGGTCTGGTCTCGTTTTGCGTTAGCGTTTGTCTATATTACCTGTTGGATGTTTATTAAACTCAGCATTTTAACTTTATTCTTGATCATCATCTGTCTGTCTGCACCTTGCTAACAGAAGACTGGACCTATAGTATGGATTATGCAGCAAAGTTTGCCAAAAGGGTGTTGACTTTTTTCTTTACACGGAACAATTCTGTCGTCTTGCCGTCACCTGGATTGGGGCCAACTACCACCACCCTGTAGACCTCCTAGACACCTCCGGACTTTACTGGAGGGAGGTCCTCATCAGGTGTCTGGAGAGCATCTGCCCCCGATCCAGGACAGGGAATACTGGTGGATTTGGACACGTGGGACTGGCTGATGGATTTGGACACGGAAGTACTTCCTCCAACCATATCCCAACCTGTATTATCTGTCTGTTCTGAATCATTGCTGTTTCAAGACAGCACTGAGACTGTTCTGTTAACCTGTCGGGAATTGGAATTACCATCTTTGATCTTGTCAAGCTTACCTCTGTCACCATCACTGCAGAGCTCAGCCATTCCTCTAGCCCCGCCTCTGCTGGATGCCTGCAGCCCTTCATCTTCCCCGGTGATGCCTTGCTATGACATGGAGCCTTAGGTCATGCAACCACTAGCCTCGCCCCAGGCGAGAGGATCCTGTGGCTCTGCCTCCGGCCTCTGATCCCTTCACTCACCCTCGGCCCATCGACCTGTCAGCTTCGCTTTGGCTCCTTTCACCTTTGGCTCCACCAGAGACCCTCGACCTTGCGGCTCTACCGGGTTCCCTCGTCCAATCGGCTCCCCCTTGGTGAGTCCTCACTCTACTTCTGCCACGGACTTGCGAGCCTTCCGCTGTGCTCAGCCTCTCCACCCCTACGGCTACAGCGGGTTCCTCCTTCCCTCCGGCTACGCCTTCGCCTAGGTCTCCAGTGCCAGCGATGTCGCTCAGTACCATTGGCTCTCCATCCATCGGCTTCGCGTCCGTTGGCCGTCACCAGGATGTCGTCAGCCACAGCAACACCTTGGCTCCTTCCTCCCTCGACTCCGCCATGGGCTATCACCATCCCTTCGCCACCTCCTCGTCCACCTCCTAATCCTCCTCCTTCTGCGTTGTGTCACACTTATTCAGTTGTGTTTATTCTTAGTTTCGTTTTCATGGACTTTTAGTTTGTTTTCATTAGTCATGTGTTCCTTTGTTTGAGCTTCCCGCCACTCATAGGTTTCCATGGACACTAATCATCATCACAACTGATTGTCATTTAGTTCATCACCTTGCGTATTTTAGTTCCTCACGTTTACTCAGTGTTGGTCTCGTTTTGCATTAGCGATCGTCTGTATTACCTGTTGTATGTTTATTAAACTCAGCATTTGAACTTTATTCCAGAACATCATCTGTCTGTCTGCACCTTGCTAACAATATCCCTTCACATATACATATGCATATACAGTGGGGAGAACAAGTATTTGATACACTGCCGATTTTGCAGGTTTTCCTACTTACAAAGTATGTAGAGGTCTGTAATTTTTATCATAGGTACTCTTGAACTGTGAGTGACGGAATCTAAAACAAAAATCCAGAAAATCACATTGTATGATTTTTGCATTTTATTGCATGACATAAGTATTTGATCACCTACCAACCAGTAAGAATTCCGGCTCTCACAGACCTGTTAGTTTTTTTTTAAAGAAGCCCTCCTGTTCTCCACTCATTACCTGTATTAACTGCACCTGTTTGAACTCATTACCTGTATAAAAGACACCTTTCCACACACTCAATCAAACAGACTCCAATCTCTCCACAATGGCCAAGACCAGAGAGCTGTGTAAGGACATCAGGGATAAAATTGTAGACCTGCACAAGGCTGGGATGGGCTACAGGACAATAGGCAAGCAGCTTGGTGAAGAGGCAACAACTGTTGGCGCAATTATTAGAAAATGGAAGAAGTTCAAGATGACGGTCAATCTCCCTCGGTCTGGGGCACCATGCAAGATCGCACCTCGTGGGGCATCAATGATCATGAGGAAGGTGAGGGATCAGCCCAGAACTACACAGCAGGACCTGGTCAATGACCTGAAGAGAGCTGGGACCACAGTCTCAAAGAAAACCATTAGTAACACACTACGCCGTCATGGATTAAAATCCTGCAGCGCACGCAAGGTCCCCCTGCTCAAGCCAGCGCATGTCCAGGCCCGTCTGAAGTTTGCCAATGACCATCTGGATGATCCAGAGGAGGAATGGGAGAAGGTCATGTGGTCTGATGAGACAAAAATAGAGCTTTTTGGTCTAAACTCCACTCGACGTGTTTGGAGGAAGAAGAAGGATGAGTACAACCCCAAGAACACCATCCCAACCGTGAAGCATGGAGGTGGAAACATCATTCTTTGGGGATGCTTTTCTGCAAAGGGGACAGGACGACTGCACCGTATTGAGGGGAGGATGGATGGGGCCATGTATCGCGAGATCTTGGCCAACAACCTCCTTCCCTCAGTAAGAGCATTGAAGATGGGTCGTGGCTGGGTCTTCCAGCATGACAACGACCTGAAACACACAGCCAGGGCAACTAAGGAGTGGCTCCATAAGAAGCATCTCAAGGTCCTGGAGTGGCCTAGCCAGTCTCCAGACCTGAACCCAATAGAAAGTCTTTGGAGGGAGCTGAAAGTCCGTATTGCCCAGCGACAGCCCCGAAACCTGAAGGATCTGGAGAAGGTCTGTATGGAGGAGTGGGCCAAAATCCCTGCTGCAGTGTGTGCAAACCTGGTCAAGAACTACAGGAAACGTATGATCTCTGTAATTGCAAACAAAGGTTTCTGTACCAAATATTAAGTTCTGCTTTTCTGATGTATCAAATATGTATGTCATGCAATAAAATGCAAATTAATTACTTAAAAATCATACAATGTGATTTTCTGGATTTTTGTTTTAGATTCCGTCTCTCACAGTTGAAGAGTACCTATGATAAAAATTACAGACTTCTACATGCTTTGTAAGTGGGCAAACCTGCAAAATCAGCAGTGTATCAAATACTTGTTCTCCCCACTGTACATGCAAATAAAGTTGGATATAATATATATCCAACTGTTCTGTTCTGCTTAAATGTAATGTATCGTACAGTAAACAAAGTAATAAAGGAACAACAACAATAATCTGTTATACTTCTTTAAAGTAATGGATTATTCTGAATAACAATCATTGACAATACCATGTTTGTCAACATAATCTAAAAAGCCCCTGATTCAGACCTCCAGATTCATTTAATCTGTGCTGTTGTACAGTATATTGCCTATTGACATTAAATGGATTTTTCTGTAGTGGATAGCCAATTTTTTAAAGTATGAATAATCTATAGTTATTATATAACAATAACTGCTCCCTGTCATAGTGTGTCACCTCTGCACTAGTATGGCTGAGCCATATTCTTCCTTTCTCTCGACCAGCCTATCTATAACTTCATCTCATGGCCTCGCTGTCTTCACCTTCCTTCTGGCCCAGCCTTGCCTCCCTCATGCCACATCAGTGGATAGATAAGGTAGATGAATATGCGCTGTTGTACGGCAAAGAGAAATCATGTTGTGATGCAATTATCATCTATTGTACCCCTGTAATTCTATCAGGTCTCTGTTTAACAATAACCTCATGTAGAATGTCTGGGGCCAGGTCTCTTCTCTCTCTCTATTGTTCTCCACTCCACTGAAAAACCCAATCCAATTGGAGGCTGCGCTATTGGATTTTTCTCTGTAGAATAAACTGGAATCATATTTTTGCAGGAAATTATCAATACATCTTTCCCAGGGAACTCGAGGAGACACACAGATAAAGCAAAGCTCGTGGAGAGGAGGACGAAGAGATGATGGAAAGGGACAGGCATGGGAATGGCTGGTGTCTGAGGAGACAGTGAGAAGAGACGTTTGCAGAACGCTGCAGGACAAAATACAGACAAAGAGAAGGACAATTTCTTTCCCATGAAAAAACCTGCAATTGTGATTTTCATTACACACCTCTGGAAAGCATCTAGGAGTCACACATAATCATGGTAGCATGTTCTTCTGAGTACAAAAAGGCCTGTTTACATGCATGAAAGGACTCATTCAAATATACTGCATATTTACACTAGTACACATACTATGTACAACATATTTACATTACATTTACTTTTACTGGTATTTCAAATTTATTTTATTTTTATTTCATATTTATTTATTCCAACCTGAAATTAACACTTCAAGATTTTCGTAATCGTAATAAAATTAATAATATATAAAATGCTTCTTAATCATCAATCAAAGCACATTTGAGCACAAGATTCTTGATGCTGAATAATGCCTGCTGCTGGTAATAAGACATTCTGAAATTCAAGCTAAATTCATGTTTCATTTCAACACATATGATTAAATGTTTGTTCCATTAGAAAAATGCAAAACTGAAGCACTCTCACTAGTGGTCTCAGACTTTTGGTCCCCACTGTAGCGTTGTGTGTCCCCACCTGTTCTGAAGAGAGTGTCTGTCTCCTCCGCTCTGCTGCCGCTCCAGACAGACCCGGAGTCATCCATCCAGCCCGCCATGTTTCCCTCTCCCCTCTCCCCACTCTCTCACTTTTCATAATTATTAAATTACGCTCTGCGGCTCCCATTAAAAGGGGGACATTTTCTTCTTAACCACCTGCTCTTCCCCCACCACCATGCGTTTTACACCATCAATCTCTCAGCGTTACCGGACCCCTAAAAGCTTTCTGAATCCTCTATAATGGGGAGGCAATGTGGGGTCAGTATCAGAGGGGAAGGGGGATGCTGGTCATTTTGTGTTGTGATGCCTCAGCACTAGTGGTCTTGTGGTGGTGGTGGTGGGGGGGCATGTTGCTTATTCTATCAGTGAGAGGCATTGTTTGGTATTGCTGGTAACACCAGGTCACTAACTGTGACCCCACAAAAGACAAAGGAAGGGGTGCAGTAAGAACACACAAACCCACCCAGTGGGCTGGTCAGTCTTCTGCCCTGACGGGTTGTGTGCCTTGGGGCACAATGGGGCAAGACATTGACCCCAGTCAGACGAGCCAAACAAGGCTAGAATTAAAACATGGTCTTTCAGGATTCTATCTATCTATCTATCCATCTTCTATCTATCTATCTATCTATCTATCTATCTATCTATCTATCTATCTATCTATCTATCGACACTATATTGCCAAAAGTATTGGGACGCCCCTCCAAATCACTGAATTCAGGTGTTCAATCACTTCATGGCCACAGGTGTATAAATCAAGCACTAGGCATGCAGACGCTTCTACAAACATTTGTGAAAGAATGGATCGCTCTCAGGAGCTCAGTGAACTCAAGCGTGGTACCGTGATAGGTTGCCACTTGTGCAATAAATCCATTCCTGACATTTCCTCACCACTAAATATTCCACGCTCAACTGTTAGTGGGATTATAACAAAGTGGAAGCAATTGGGAACAACCACAACTCAGCCATGAAGTGGTAGGCCACGTAAATTCACAGAGCGGGGTCAGCGCATGCTGAGGGTCACAGTGCGCAGAAGACACCAACTTTCTGCAGAGTCAACAGCTACAGACCTCCAAACTTCTGTGGCCTTCAGATGAGCTCAAGAACAGTGTGTAGAGAGCTTCATGGAATGGGTTTCCATGGCCGAGCAGCTCATCCAAGCCTTACATCACCAAGTGCAATGCAAAGCGTGGGATGCAGTGGGGTAAAGCACGCCGCCACTGGACTCTAGAGCAGTGGAGACGTGTTCTCTGGAGTGACCAATCACGCTTCTCTGTCTGGCAATCCCATGGACGAGTCTGGGTTTGGCGGTTGCCAGGAGAATGGTACTTGCCTGACTGCATTGTGCCAAGTGTAAAGTTTGGTGGAGGGGGGATTATGGGGTGGGGTTGTTTTTCAGGGGTTGGGCTTGGCCCCTTAGTTCCAGTGAAAGGAACTCTTAATGCTTCAGCATACCAAGACATTTTGGACAATTTCATGCTCCCAACATTGTGGGAACAGTTTGGGGACGGCCCCTTCCTGTTCCAACATGACTGCGCACCAGTGCACAAAGCGTCGGTCCATAAAGACATGGATGAGCGAGTTTGGTGTGGAGGAACTTGACTGGCCTGCACAGAGTCCTGACCTCAACCCGATAGAACACCTTTGGGATGAATTAGAGCGGAGACTGCGAGCCAGGCCTTCTCGTCCAACATCAGTGCCTGACCTCACAAATGCGCTTCTAGAAGAATGGTCAAAAATTCCCATAAACACACTCCTAAACCTTGTGGAAAGCCTTCCCAGAAGAGTTGAAGCTGTTATAGCTGCCAACTCCATATTAAACCCTACGGATTAAGAATGGGATGGCATTAAAGTTCATGTGCATGTAAAGGCAGGCGTCCCAAAACTTTTGGCAATATAGTGTATGTTCATTTGTGAAGATTATTTTGAATATTAACTTTTATTGGTCACAGAGTTGTGTTGTCAAATGTACAGACTTCGGTACCAAGTCCGTACTGAAGTTTTAAAAATGTCATGCTTTGAGCGATGTTGAGCGGAATCGTAAAACACCTCTGATTGGCCATTGTGCTCACGTGCTCATCAAATATGTCTGTGATTGGCTGCAAACCCTAACCCTATCTATATGTGTCTATCTGTCTGTCTGTCTATCTATCTAATGTGTCTGTCTGTCTCTCATCTGCCTATCTGTCTATCTTTCTATCTGTCTGTCTGTCTATCTGGCCATTGGTAAACGTTATGAAAATTACTCATTGTTTCAACAGTGATTTTAGTGTGAAAAACATGCATACTAATACAATTATATTAAATTTCACAAATTTGTTGCCATGACAAAGTGGGTCGTGTTTCAACAGAAGAATTCTGTTCACATCAAGTGCTTTTATACAATTACATGCTTTACATTCCTGCTTTCACGATAATACTCCAACAATTGTCTATTTCACTTCAGTTGTAAGTGTCTCACCATAACCTCGATTTTTGCATTTTTTTTAAAGTCGAAATGTTTTTGTGGCGCAATTATCCTATAAATACTGTTGATTGAATTTAACTTGTATTGAACCCAGAATATTACATTTGATTTGTGAAAAAGGCAAAATAGAATGCGTATATACTGTACATTTAAATTTTCTGTTTGAGTGTGTATTGACGAATTTACAGAATTTTAGTATTAGTGAACATAGGTAGCATGAATCTGTGTGTGCGCATGTGCATAGTGAATGTGTGTGTGTGCTGTAATCACTGTGTCAGCACAGATGGAAGACTCTATGCAGAGAGCTGGTGCTGATCGCTCAGTTCCCAGCATGCCTCTCATTACCTAATGCTCATAAAGCCACTCATATTATTCATCTCTGACAGCCAGCCTGCTCTGCATAACCTAAACAAATCCTTCGCACTCACACACAAACACACACACTTATAGACACACATAAACTAACATGTGTTCTGGCAAACACAAAATGCGATGTGCACACACAGTTAACAACACAACTAGTTTATACAATTGTACTCACATGCACATACAATATACTTAATGTGCAGTTACAGTTTGTAAAAAAACGAGGCAGACGCACACAATCACAAATTACCATAAGCTATATACTAAACAACATAACAAACAGTCATGCACACACAAGGACACACACACCCAGACAACACAAAATTGCACAAGCTGTATGAGAGATGAACAACCTTAATAACACCTTAAACTTTTCTCCCTTCCTCTCCCTCCTCCCCTGCTTGCCTTCACTTCCCCCTTTAACGTGCAGTAATATGATTAGTGTGCGGCTAATGGCCTCTCCTTCTGGTGCTTGGAGACATTCTGCCCAGACCTTGGAAGGCACACCAGGCCTGCTGCAAAGAGAGAGAGAGAGAGAAGCTACCCCTCCTCCCCCAGAGCAAATCTATAGGGAGAGAAGGCAGAGACAGGTGCATTTCTGCACAAATCGAGTTAGCCAAGACATGCCACATCCAATTGGGCTAAATTGATGTGAGAGTTTGTGATGTCTGCCGTGGGTACTACAGCAAAGGTCAGTGTGCCGAGACAATGACATCAATCTGCCCTGCACGTGGCTTAGAAAAACTCTCTTCTTTTCCACCCAATTCCACGGAAAAAAAACCTTTAATATAAAACGATGGGTAATAAAATGAGAGCTGAAGTCATTTGTTTTATTAATGGCTGCATTTTTTATTTTTTGCAAACAGGAACGAAGCCATTACTTGATTAATGACAGACGTGTCGAACGCAAAAAAAAAAAAAATACAATCTGCATTTTTTGTCATTTCTGCTTTTCATAATTCATACACTGTCATATAATCTATTAACAGACATCTGCCTTTTGTGCCTGATCAAAACCTCAGCATACATTCAAAACATGAACTAAAGTTTCTCTGAGAGAAACAAGTCTGGCACAGGTTTCGCTTTCCATAACTCTTTCATTTTAGCCCAGGTCTGAAAATAGATATTTCTGGCTATTGCTTCCAACCCACCTATATTCAGAAAACCACTTTCTTTTATCACATTAGCGTTATTGCCACTCTCGGGCGTTGTTCTGACTCTGCAGCTCAATATCTTACCTCAGGCCTGTAGCTTCTGTTTCCAAGATATGAGTCTGGCCGGAACTCAACACCTGAAAACTGAAAGCTGTGCTTTACCCCTGAAGATCATCCTGCATTTAAACAGGCACTCTATATGAATCTCTTAACTCTTGAGTCAGTGGTCTAATGGAAGGGGGAATTATCATGATACAACATCACTATATTATAATGATGTTTATATATATAAATACAAGACTTAATCATATATGTGTATATATATATATATATATATATTAGTGCTGTCAAAATTAGCGCGTTAATGCATGCGATTAATATTTCCAGTTTAATGTGTTACAAATATTTAACGTAATTAACGCAACATCCGTTTTTTTCTCTCATCCTTTGGCTAGCATTACATTATATGATCACGCTCTTATTCATGCAAATGCTTTTAAACCATTCAAGCGCGACAAGACAGAAGAGAACGTGCTGTCTGTGAATGTCCTGACTATGACACACACACACACAACAAGACAGAAGAGAACGCGCTGTCTGTGAATGTCCTGACTATGACACACACACACACACACACACGACGCTCAGAAAGACAGAAGAGAACGCGCTGTCTGTGAATGTCCTGACTATGACACACACACACGACAAGACAGAAGAGAACGCGCTGTCTGTGAATGTCCTGACTATGACACACACACACACACACGAGGCTCAGAAAGACAGAAGAGAATGCGCTGTCTGTGAATGTCCTGACTATGACACACACACACGACAAGACAGAAGAGAACGCGCTGTCTGTGAATGTCCTGACTATGACACACACACACGACAAGACAGAAGAGAACGCACTGTCTGTGAATGTCCTGACTATGACACACACACACGACGCTCAGAAAGACAGAAGAGAACACACTGTCTGTGAATGTCCTGACTATGACACACACACACACACACACATGACGCTCAGAAAGACAGAAGAGAACGCGCTGTCTGTGAATGTCCTGACTATGACACACACACACACACACACACATGACGCTCAGAAAGACAGAAGAGAACGCGCTGTCTGTGAATGTCCTGACTATGACACACACACACACACACACACGACGCTCAGAAAGACAGAAGAGAACGCGCTGTCTGTGAATGTCCTGACTATGACACACACACACACACACACACGACGCTCAGAAAGACAGAAGAGAACGCGCTGTCTGTGAATGTCCTGACTATGACACACACACACACACACACACGACGCTCAGAAAGACAGAAGAGAACACACTGTCTGTGAATGTCCTGACTATGACACACACACACACACACACATGACGCTCAGAAAGACAGAAGAGAACGCGCTGTCTGTGAATGTTCTGACTATAACACACACACACGACGCTCAGAAAGACAGAAGAGAACGCGCTGTCTGTGAATGTCCTGACTATGACACACACACACACACACACACGACGCTCAGAAAGACAGAAGAGAACGCGCTGTCTGTGAATGTCCTGACTATGACACACACACACACACACACACGACGCTCAGAAAGACAGAAGAGAACGCGCTGTCTGTGAATGTCCTGACTATGACACACACACACACACACACACGACGCTCAGAAAGACAGAAGAGAACGCGCTGTCTGTGAATGTCTTGACTATGACACACACACACACACACACACGACGCTCAGAAAGACAGAAGAGAACGCGCTGTCTGTGAATGTCCTGACTATGACACACACACACACACACACACGACGCTCAGAAAGACAGAAGAGAACGTGCTGTCTGTGAATGTCCTGACTATGACACACACACACGACAAGACAGAAGAGAACGCGCTGTCTGTGAATGTCCTGACTATGACACACACACACGACAAGACAGAAGAGAACGCACTGTCTGTGAATGTCCTGACTATGACACACACACACACACACGAGGCTCAGAAAGACAGAAGAGAACGCACTGTCTGTGAATGTCCTGACTATGACACACACACACACACACGACGCTCAGAAAGACAGAAGAGAACGTGCTGTCTGTGAATGTCCTGACTACGACACACACACACGACAAGACAGAAGAGAACGCGCTGTCTGTGAATGTCCTGACTATGACACACACACACACACACGAGGCTCAGAAAGACAGAAGAGAACGCGCTGTCTGTGAATGTCCTGACTATGACACACACACACGACGCTCAGAAAGACAGAAGAGAACGCGCTGTCTGTGAATGTCCTGACTATGACACACACACACACACACACATGACAAGACAGAAGAGAACGTGCTGTCTGTGAATGTCCTGACTATGACACACACACACGACAAGACAGAAGAGAACGCGCTGTCTGTGAATGTCCTGACTATGACACACACACACACGAGGCTCAGAAAGACAGAAGAGAACGCGCTGTCTGTGAATGTCCTGACTATGACACACACACACACACGACAAGACAGAAGAGAACGTGCTGTCTGTGAATGACCTGACTATGACACACACACACACACACGACGCTCAGAAAGACAGAAGAGAATGCGCTGTCTGTGAATGTCCTGACTATGACACACACACACACACACATGACAAGACAGAAGAGAACGTGCTGTCTGTGAATGTCCTGACTATGACACACACACACGACAAGACAGAAGAGAACGCGCTGTCTGTGAATGTCCTGACTATGACACACACACACACACACGAGGCTCAGAAAGACAGAAGAGAACGCGCTGTCTGTGAATGTCCTGACTATGACACACACACACACACACACGAGGCTCAGAAAGACAGAAGAGAACGTGCTGTCTGTGAATGTCCTGACTATGACACACACACACACACACACGAGGCTCAGAAAGACAGAAGAGAACGTGCTGTCTGTGAATGTCCTGACTATGACACACACACACGACAAGACAGAAGAGAACGCGCTTTGTGGAGTATTCTCATGAGAGCCGTCTTAAATGAGTTAAATAATGTCTAAAATGAACTTAATGAGATGCGCGTCAGATCTGTGTCATGTTCGGCAGCGGCAGATCTTAAAGGGACAGCAGCCACTAATGATGTCTGTCATTAATGCTCATCACAGAACAAAAGGGAACAGAGAATATTGTAGCTTTAATAAGGATTAATCTATATTTAATTCATAATTTATGCAGTGCAGACTGTAAAGTATTTGATAACTTTATTTAATTTCTGTATTTCTGTTAGACAGGTAGGAAGGCCACAGGTAAATATGACATTTATTATAATGGGTTTATGTGAAGATTGTTTTAAGTTCACTTAAATTAAAAGTTATTTTTAAAGCCTAATAAATGTTGAAATTTATATAGCTTTCAATTACACTATAATGTTGAATGTCTGTCATTAATGTTTTACAGAGACATCACGGTTAGTATTAGTGATACTGGCCTTCATTCATAAAAAGATGCCATTAAACAAATATTTAAAATATACTATAAAAATAAGTTATTAAATAAAATATAGGTTATTTCTACATTAATTTAGAGAGTAACTGTGAAATTATAACAACATAAAAATATTAAAAACGCAGATGATTTTAATTGCGATTAATCGCGATTAATTACAGAAATAATGTGCGATTAATTCGTTAATTTTTTTATCGGCTGACAGCATTAATATATATATATAATTACAAGACTTAATCACATCAATAGGTCCATGTTATTTCACAATGACAAATTTCCATGACAAATACATAATTTAGTAATTAATCATTTTAATAAAGATAGGGTATATAAAATTAAAAGTAGTAGAGATATAAATGAAAACAGTTTCGTTTACTGTTAAAAGGACTGTATGAGGTGTAGGATGATTTGATTAAAGTGAATAATCATCCTAAGCCACTGTCAAATAGAATAGATAAGATTCATGTCAACAGGTTACTAGTTGCACGGCGTATTTCTTTAGAACATTTGTGCATAATGTATATATATTTAAAAAATAAAGCTATTAATGAGGAGAAGTTGCAGAGAGCAGGTGGAGGGAATGCAGCAGTGATTCATCAGCTCTCCTGGCAGGGCCATTCCATTAAACCGCGTTAAATAAGTCTGGGTTGATCAAACCGCGTCGAGTCCCAGAGCAGCTCCTCACTCACACTATTCATTCTCATCTGAGCTCTTTCCGCCATCATCACCATCAGCGCGCGCTCGTGACGCTAATGAGACGCAAGACTTCGTCTAACACACTTACCAGTGCAAGGGTTTTTAAAGCGCGGCACCTCAGGAAATTATTAAAACAGGTGGACTGTGCATGGGAGGAGTTTCCAAACACCCACTTGTGGAATCTTGCGCCCGTATAATGTCTAGAGATCATGGCGAAATGCAATAAATATTTTATAACAGAGAGAAAGGAGGAGGAGGAGGAAAGCTCTGCCAGACCGTCCCTGGGTTCAAATGTTCACCATCGCTGCTTCTGTGACCCATAATATCCGTTTTCATTCATCAAAAACATTTCGTTCATTACAAGACAAATGCAAAACTCCAAAAAATATGACGCGGGTCACATATGATTTATTGACACGTATGGAGACAGAAGAATGCCGGCCATTGTTTTCCCAATGAGAGACACAGTGTGCATCAAGGCTACCGAGGGGACATAGAGCCACACACACACACACACACACACAGCAATATATCGAGAGCTACTGAGTAAGATGACGAGAAATTATTCGATAATCACGGTTTTATTTTTGTATAATCTATTTAGAACTGTGTTGTATTAGAAATTGTCACTCAGAATATTTTGGGTCAAGAAATACACGAGAATATACACTCTAAAAAATGCTGGGTTAAAAACAACCCAAGTTGGGTTGAAAATGGACAAACCCAGTGATTGGGTTGTTTTAACCCAGCGGTTGGGTTAAATGTTTGCCCAACCTGCTGGGTAGTTTTGTTTAACCCAACTATTGTTTAAAAATTACTGTATTGCTTGCTTAAAATGAACCCAAAGTATGCTGGAAATTAACATTTATTAATATGTTTAATAAATTAACATTATTAATACGTTTAATTAATAATAATTAAACAATAAAACATTGATTAAATTGCCTATTAATAAATGTTCACATTCTGATTATTATTGTTGCATTCTCTCTCTCTCTCTCTCTCTCTCTCTCTCTCTCTCTCTCTCTCTCTCTCTCTCTCTCTCTCATGTACAGCACTTTGGCCAACCAAGGTTGATTTTAAATGTGCTTTATAAATAAAATTTTGATTTGATTAATAATTTTGTGTCTGACTTTTAATTCCCAATCTATTTTGGGTTCATTTTAAGCCAGCCATATAGTATTTTTTAAACAATAGTTGGGTTAAATAAAACTGCCCAGCACGTTAACAAACAAACATTTAACCCAACCATTTTGTCCATTTTCAACCCAATGCTGGGTTGTTTTCAACCCACATTTGGGTCAAATATGGACAAACCCAGCCGTTGGGTTAAATTTTTACATTACATTTTTAACCCAAATGTCGGGTTTGTCCATATTTGACCGAAATTTGGGTTAAAACAACCCAGCATCTTTTAGAGTTTAAGGGAGAGAGAAAGGGCGCATTTAGCATTTGATAATAGGCCTAGATTGGCCTACAGTAATTGCGGTTCAACTTGAGGAGCCCCAGAGAGATTTTTTAAACATTAAAAAACACTCAATCATTCTCGATGTGCTGGTCATTAATCGCTTAATTCCAGTAAACCTCCGCTCCGTACAATAGGCCGCTGTCTGGCGCTAATGCGTGTGTGATTGAGCATTTATCGGGCGATATGAAGCCAGCAGGTCCTGCGGAGCCCCAGATGCCTTCGGGGGGCCGACAGCGCGCCCGGGACGCCTCATGGAGACGGGCGCTGGTTAATGACACTGACCCGAGCTCCAGCGGCCATTCTATTCACCCTGCCGGCTGATTTATGAGATCCAGGATAATAATTGTCAATTGCTTAATGTGGACAACAATGCCAGTGTGTTAAATAAAATATGCCCCCTCTCACTCGTTTGGCCTCGTTTGTACGAATGACCCCGCCGGCCTTCTCAAGCCATGCTAAAATAAACAGCTATGCCTGCTAAACAAGAGTCACTTAAGCGCTGAAATAAATCAGATTTACGCATCTTCATCAAAACAGTGGCATTAGCGTGCAACTCATTAAAGCGTGAAATAATGCGGCAGTCCAGGTACGCTCTGGAGAGCACAGGTGAGCACGAGCAGAGGGACATGCAGTCCCGGATTCTCCATCTAATGAGGGTCACTGTTAAACCGGCCCTACACAGCACGGGATGAAACGATGACAGGGGACTCCGATAAGAATTTAATTCCATCTCATTTTAGACGATTTTATGAATCAGATTCTTAAACACTGGCAAGAGATTAAATAATCACATCTTTTCAAAATCTTATTTGGGTCCGGTCGATGGCATTTCTTCTCCCGTTAATGTCGACTTAGAGGTTGGAGTAATTTCGTAATTGATTCCGAGCACAGGATCTCGGCGGGGCCAGAGCCGCGTTAGAGGGTAATATGTTTGCTAATACTGTCCCCGCAGAATAAGATTTCTATGCTAATCCGCTGCTCTGAAGGCCTGGCATGATCCTAGTCACTTGGGAAGGGGGAAAGGGATCGCCATCCCGGACACACACCGCCTGTATGGGCTATATGGACAGCTGCTCACACCAGACAGAACCGGGGCCTATTCCCAAAAAGGCAAGTGATCATGTATGTATACTTGTCAATATAGATTATTCTTCAAAATAAATGTTTTGGGATGATATTTATATAATTCCGATGTTGTGCTTAAATGAATGACTACTCACTATTAACCTGTCATCGATGCGAAGCTTGATTTAATGTGTGCGCGTGAACAAAAAAACCCTGCGCGCGCTCTTCACGCAGTCAACCACAGGCGTAATGCTCTCTATTTTACTGTACATTATAATACAACCATGCATTTTACAGGTATGCTAGCATATTATGGAATGCCCTTTAATAAAGTTGTTGGAAAGTAGCCTATTGCAGTATATTTAAACCACGGGTGTTTAGGAAAATAATGGCCAATGTGCGTAATTCATTTAAATAAATACAGAGTTTGAGGAATAAAACAAGATTTATCAATATCTTTGAAAAGAAATAAATGCATTTTGTTTTCAATATAAAAGTTAGATAGAATTCAACGCAAAATGCGTAATTATGTTAAATAAATAAAGAGTTAGATCCAGGAATAAACCAAGATTTATTGATATATTTAAAAAAAAAAAAAATAAATAAATGCATTTTTTAAATCTAAAAGTTCAATAAAATTCAATGCAAAACTTAGCCTATATGCGTAAATAATTTAAATTTGGATGCAGGTATAAACCAAGATTTATTAATATATCTGAAAATAAATAGAAATAAATGCATTTTCTTTTAAATCTAAAAATTCAACGCAAAACTTAGTCTAGATGCGTAATTATTTTAAATAAATAAAGAGTTAGAGTCAGGAATAAACTAGATTTATTAATATATTTGAAAAAAAAAATCCAAATAAATGCATTCTTTCTTTAAAAAAAATCTAATAGTTACTGTAAATAAAATTCAACTCAAAACTGAGGCTAGAGGCGTAATTAATTTAAATAAAGAGTTTGATCCAGGAATAAACCAAGATTTATTAATATACTTGAAAAGAAATCCAAATGTATTTTTTAATCTAAAAGTTAAATAAAATTCGGAAAAAAAGGAGAAAGTACTGAACCATATCCCAGCGCGCGCCGCATAACCTTTGAATGCACATATTAATTTCTGCTCTGATAATGCGCGGATTTCCTTCACATTAAGTGAGACGTTGTGTTGGATCTGACAGCAGTCCCACCCCTCTGTCCTCCCCTCTTATTCACTCCTCTTTTCTCTATTCTTTCTGCGGGACTGATTCGTCTTATCCATCCGCACACAAAGGCATTTTGTTTTCCCCTTTGTGACCCGCATTCCTCCAGCACAGAGTCTCCGCCGAGCCCAAACTCACCGCCCTATTGTCGGACACTTCCACCGGAGATTTAGGTCCCGCGGTTCTGTGATTTATTTAAGTGAGGCCATACGGACGCTGTTATTTAGAAGTCATTAAATCACAAATTAAACCATTATCGCACTGTTAATCACTAATAGCGTACAGTTTTACGGTTTGCTGTTAGAATAGGGCTTAATTTAGAACGAGGATTTAACTGATTTATAACAGGTTATAGTCAAGTGGATCCGAACACATCCTTGAGGAGAGCGCGCGCGCCCGTGCGCGTGTGCACGCGTTCTTTTAGGTCGCTCATATCAAAGGTTTATCGCTGACATTTCAATCCGCCCAACAGATCGCAGAACCAGTTGATAGTATGAAAGGAGATGTTGAAAATATAAAAGATGGGCGTTTCGGCGGCTGGTGGAGCACAGAGCAGCGGAATAAAGAGCTGTTTGAATGGGGGAAACGGATGGCAAAAGCTATAATTGTATTTGCCTCGGCAAAATATCAGAAAGGACTTTTCTCGGCCCTTTGTGCGTTATTAGATTAATTCCTTCTCTAGGCGCGTGGAGGGAGGACGGTGGAGCAGTTGGTCTTTGGTTTCAATAATCAAATTAACCATTTGCTACATCTTTTAGTCACAACTCGCGTGTAGAAAGAGAACATTTACATAATAGGGGCCGGGATGTATCAAGAAAGACTGAACTTTTTAATCGTCATTTATCTTTCTCACACAAAAAAAAGACGAAGGACAAAAAAAGAGATAATTTAAAGGGTGCAGAAATCAAACTGGGAACGCGTGATGCTTTCATTCGAGTGACACCATGAATTGTAATCATCGCTTTTATCCCTGTGTTGCGTTTGACACAAAGCGTGTTTTCCGAGCATCAATTCTGCAGTTAAACGACAACGCGCAGAAGGTATTTTTGCTCATTCGTTGTTTTATGTATTGATGATTTTCATGTTCGATTTTTAAATATAGAGCATTTGTCTCATATACACACACAATCAATAAAACGAGGGCCTTGAATATTTGTTTTTACGGTGAGAACAATTCTTTGGCTAAGACTATTTTGGATAGCCACAGATACGAAATAATTCTTAAAGAAATGTATAGTTTAATAACAATTAATTAAAACATGTGTGCAGTCTTACCTAAACATTGCGCATGATTTAAATATAGTATGCTATCCCCAAGTTACAATTCTAATTATGTTCTAAGGCAATCTTGCAAGATTAGAGGGTTGATGATTAAGCTATTTTGCGAATTTGCTACCCATCCTCATTATCAAAACGTTACATGCCCTTGAACAGTAATCACGGCAATAATAAAAAAAAACATTGCAGGATTATTTATAAATTAGATGAGCAACTTGATCAGTTTAATTTAGAAATTGAATACCCGTGCATGCGGTAAACCTAAAGCCGTGTATATAGTCAAATATTCGAGTATATTTACATGCAAGCTTTTCAGTTGCCCATTGCACGTAATTGTTATTACTGTTATTGTTGTTGCGCATCACGAACATTTGCTCAGCAGTCATTTCCGGCTACATTCTTCAGAACGACATCGCTCATATAAGTATATCCTGCTAAATTAAGCATGCAACTTCTATGATATAACCGCAATAGTCTCAATAGCTCCTGAAAACCAGTGCCGAGTAAAGGAAAGGAGAAAATGAGAGATGAAAAAGTTAAAGGAGACGGGGAAATACTATCGAAAATTCAGCCCAAGGTATACCACCGGTTTAAAGGCTTAAAAGCTTGGGGAAAATTGGATCAGGGAGAATCGTCACCCAACTTTCATTATTTCCAAGTGGTGTGATTGAATTAAAGGGCAAGATGGCGGTTTGAGCGCGAGGGCTGGGCTGGCGCGTAATGGCGGGGTATTAAATTCTAATTAGAGATGCAGGGGATCAATGATAGGGAGGTTGGACAGCCCGATCCCCCAGTGCCAGCCCAATAGACTGATGAGTTATTGTCATGTAAAAAAGCGCTAGCAATAAGACCCAAACGCCGTGCTATTGTCCAAGCGGAAAGAGCCAAGTTTATTATGAGGACTATATGCTCTAGAGACCTGGGGCTAGGCGGCTCCTTGGGAGGCTTTTCATAAAACAAGGCTCAGCTCCTATAAAGGAGGGCAGTTTTTGAGCAGGCGCCGAGCAGTGCACATCTACCCACGGCACGAGCCTCCTTCAAACCAGTCAAAATTCAGCCCGAGTCACGAGCTGAGCTCCCCGACTCCGTGCCGCTTCGCCTCGCGTCTGTTTTTCATGCGCTCCTCGCCGTTTTAATCCAATTTGTGTCTTTTTCCTTGGGAGTGCAGCTTTCCTTCTCCACTGAGCCTTTTCAATGTATAAAATGGAGTATTCTTACCTCAATTCCTCTGCCTACGAGTCCTGTATGGCCGGGATGGACACGTCGAGCCTGGCGTCAGCCTATGCGGACTTCAGCTCCTGCAGCCAAGCCAGTGGCTTTCAGTACAATCCCATCAGGACGACGTTTGGGGCCACCTCCGGGTGTCCGTCGCTCACGCCGGGCTCCTGCAGCCTCGGCACCCTGCGGGACCACCAGAGCAGCCCGTACGCCGCAGGTAAGCAGCCGACAGGCGCGAGAGCCGCGGTATATAGGACGCCTTGATTGCTTTCGAAAATGGAAATGTGTTTAGTATTTACCAAACGAAATTTGCTTACACAAATGAAAGAATTTATCACGTTAGAAGCGATTGCAGGCAAGAGGTAATTCGGTTACGGGGTTACACTATCCCAGTCACACCCTAACCGCCAACAAAATTATCTTAAGCTGCCAAAATGATAGGCATAATTTATTTACTTTGCGATGAGACATAAACCTTCGAAAATAATGAAATAACCAGGGACTTAAGCTCATTATTGACAGTGAATTGAAGTTGCACTAGCAACAATATCAGCATTTATGACAAGTTTCCAATAACATTCAATTAACAGCATTTCGCAGATAACCGGATTACAGCTGACTCGGGATTTTCATACCCCTATCTTTTATCACGATTTGATCTTATCCTGCGACCGTAACCACTGGATACACTTAGTTTAGAAACTTTATTGGGATTATTTCATTTTCCTTGTTTTACATCAACATGACATTTTCTTGCACCTGCACGAATGACCGAGCCCGTGTCTTCTTCGAACAGTTCCCTACAAGCTGTTCACCGACCACGGAGGACTGAACGAGAAGCGGAAGCAGAGGCGCATTCGGACCACTTTCACCAGCGCGCAGCTCAAAGAGCTCGAGCGCGTGTTCGCGGAGACGCACTATCCGGACATTTACACGCGAGAGGAGCTCGCGCTGAAGATCGACCTCACCGAGGCTCGAGTGCAGGTGGGACATCCTACACTCGCTCCCTACATTTACCGCAGCTTTTTCTTGGCTTAAAACATATGTTTAAATCAAGTGCAATAGTAATAATAATGGCAACTTTTCTTTTGTTAAATAAGAACATTAATTTCTGTATGCAAGTGCAATGTGACCAAAAAATGCGCGCTTTTCCACAGGTGTGGTTCCAGAACAGGCGCGCCAAATTCCGCAAGCAAGAGCGCGCGGCCGCCGCCGCAGCTGCCGCAGCGAAGAACGGGTCCGGGAAGAAGTCGGACTCGCGAGAGGAGGACAGCAAAGAGGCGAAGGCGACCGATCCTGACAGCACTGGTGGGCCCGGGCCCAACCCAAACCCTACCTCCAACTGTGGTGGCCCGAGTCCCACCGGCGGACAGGTGAGCGGCACGGGGACCGGCCCGGTCGAGCAGGTGAAGACGTCCGTGCCTGGAATGGGAGGCACCGCGCCGAGTCAAGGCTGGGCCTCCGCCCCGGGAACCATCACCTCCATTCCGGACTCTCTGGGCGGACCGTTCGCCAGCGTTCTGTCCTCATTACAAAGACAGAACGGAGCCAAAGCCACTTTAGTAAAGACCAGCATGTTCTGAGTTACAGCAAGCGACGAGCGCGAGATTCAACAAACCAACAAGAGTTTACTCGAGTGACTGTGGGAAAAGGAGAAGAGAGCCCTGTATCTCCACTGAAGAAAGAAGACGCCACCCGACGACTACCACAAGCTGGATAATAATAATAATAATACCACATACATTATGTTAACATATCCGGACTGTTTTGTTTTGGCTGTGGTCGTCGACATAAGTAAAGAGACTGCGATGCGCGCTCCCGCTGCAAAGAACACTCACGAGTCATTATACATGTCATTATATCTTGGCGCCATGATTATTTGTTTACATTGACTCTGTTCAGAATCCACTCTGTTCTATATTTTTACCTATGAATTCCCCAAGCCTTAGAGCCAGGGGCTCTGCAGACACTCATCCTCACATGTACTATTAACCTAAGGCGAGTTGTTCTTCAAAATGGCACAAGTACATACTTCACTGTTGACAGGAATACGTAAACGTTTGTGTGTCTTTCTACAGCTGTGTTTTTGTGGCTCAGATTGTATAGTGTTAACGCGTATTGACGTCCTAGATAAACATAGACCACATCCCCCTTGTAGTTCATTGAGTCTTTATAATGTTTTACAACCGGCGCAAAAGGGAATGGATGCAAAACACTGTATTTATTTTCTATATTATTTGCATGTCGTCTTCTCCGTCCGATTTTATAATGATTTTCACCTATTTTGTGAGCATAATGTAACACGTTTTTTGTCCAGGATTTGAGAATTATTTATATGTAGGTAATGGATGCTTATATTTAAGAAGGAAATATTTCTACATGTGCACATAGTTTTTCAGGTGTACCATTGACATGGCTGTTGATGATAAAAACGATTATGATGCTGAAAATAACACTGTCCCGTTTTCTCTTTAAACTACCCACTTCATCCAACAGAAAGTGGCCAAAAGATCTCCTACATATTCATGCAAAAGATCTTTTTTGGCCGCGCGCGAGGGCGAGCGTCCCGTTCAGCACCTCGGACAGCCGCGCGACCACGAGCACAAGCACAAGCACGAGCACGGATTCTCTCCGGTAAACGACGCTGAAATATATCGACGCTACTAAACACACAGACTAACTTCATTAGAGTTTTACTTCGAAATTCACATCTTTAAACATCCATAACTATTATCTTTACAGATCGATTTTGCGCAGAATACCTTTGCTTTCTACATACGATAGGCTATTATAAAAATAACTCACACTATTAATAGATGCATTACGACAATTTAAAGCAATTTGATTCTTATTTTAAAAACTCAGCATCTGAGGCGTCGCGTAGGCATATTAAACTTTAGAAAAAGAAAGAAAAAAAAACGAAACCACTCTATAAATGATGGGTTGTTTTAACACAATTTTGGGTCAAATATGGACGTTCCCACATGAAAAAACACTATAGTATATTATAGTAAAATTACTATAGTGCTTTTGAACCACACTATAGTAAATTGTAGTATATTGTAGTAGGCTATATTATAGCATTTACACTGTTAATTTATACTACAGCATACTCTAGTATTAACTATAGTCAACGGTTAACAACTATAGTAAATACTATAAATACTACACTGTAAAAAAATTATATGATCAATAAGTTATCACAACATAAGTTAAGCAATTTTCAACTTTTTTTTATGTTATACAAGATACAACTAATTTTTAAGTTGTCAGTTTAACGTAATTTAAGTTAAAATGACTTAAACATTCCAGGCTTTTTTTTGTTTACAGTGTAGTATATTTACTATAGGATGGTTCAAAAACACTATAGTATTTACTAGAGTAATTTTACTATAATATGCTATAGTAATTTTTAATGTGGCTTGGGTTAAAATTTGTATTTAAAAATCATACATAGCTATTAAACTTCCTTTTTTCACTATAGATGCTCTGATGCAGAACATATCCAAACAATCTGTTCGAAAGTGCATGCCTGAAGTCTCACAACGGCAGAAATAAATCAATAGCTGTAGTTTTCCGATAACGATGAGATCATTTTTATAACATCGTCTACGTTATTTTATTTAAAGGCAAACGTCTTTTTTTAAAAATCAGCATGAAGATGGCTTGTTATTAAGTAGTATTTAGGAGCAATAAAATAAATGGTTGAAATAGCTATTCTTAACTTCATAAATGTAAATGAAATTCGGTTATTGTTCAGATGCGCTCATCAGCGCTTTAGGAGCGATCCATAAACACATAAAGCTCTTCGTGCTCTCCTAAATCATCTGGTTTGAAATGTAAGCACTAACTGGCAAATCATGCAATCTGTGATTTCCATTGCTCTACAGACTCTAGAGCTGGAAGAAGAGGATGAGTTTCACACACTCTTACTTAAACTGAGGAGGTAATTGTATGGTTTAATAAAGTCAGTGTCGCTTTTCCCTGTATAGTGGCGATAGAGAGGGTTTCTCTACATGCAGTCGCTCTGTTTCCCCGTCGAGCTGGAGATGCGTGAGAGTCGCTGTCTGTCCATCGAGTGCTGAAACATCACATCACCTTCACTGAGGCATGATGTTAGATATATAGTGAGAGCTGAGCTGCAGGGACAGTCGCTGATCCAGCAGCGCTGGAGGAGGAGGAGGAGGAGGAGGAAGAACATGTCAGGCGTCTTGACAACACGTGCAATATATGGCCGTTTTCATAGCAGGCCACACACATCTGCACTCCTCTGAATCAGTATCTGCACAGTATGTCCTCAGCTTGTCACCACTTCGTACTAACAACGTGTAGGTTACTTTATTTATTTACTAATCAATCTAAACATTCATTTTTCACTTTAAAACACTTTAAAATCTGTGAAAAAAGAAAAGAAAAAAGAAAATGGCACAATGTACTGTATTAATCTAACAGAATTTTTATTTTTTACAGGTGTTTTACCTGTATTTTGAATTTTGCACTTCATTGCGCTGTGTTTTAGGGTTAACGGAAATGTCCGTGAAATTACTGGATAATGTCACAGTACTTATTCTGTTGTTTTATGTAGTGTTTTTTGTATTAATTTCAGCTAATTAAATGACATTAATCATCAAATAAAAATAAAATCTAAAGATCCTATATTAAATTCAATGCATGCCACATAAAGTATAACAATAGCAGTAATATGTTTCGGTGTAACTTCATGAGGTAGTTCTGAATCATCGCTTTATAAATCTAATTAGGCTCACGACTCTTTTGGAAAACCTCATATCCTTGTTCTCGAATGCAACATTTCGTTAGAGTTGAATCTTCTGCTTCACATTAAAGCGTTTGATATTTAAAAGGCTTGTCTGACCGTCATTTACAAAGATAAATTCAGATCTAAATTAGTTTTACACATTTGGCAACATAAAAGAAATAGGCAATGGCGTAATCACACACGCTTTAAACCTTCAGGTCGGGATGGGCATGTTTAAAACACAAAATACTATTTATTATTATTATTATTATTATTATTATTATTAAAAAAGAAATGTAATCTGTATCTCAACTATAGTTGCGCTGTGTGTGACTGTGCGCCGGTTCTGTTTCTGCAGGGAAATATGGAGCACGACTGTGACTCAATGATAAAAAAATAACCGGTTTTACAATTTCGAGTCATTCAGAAAGTCGCTTCCGATGTTTGGAGTGGATTCCATCCTAGAGAGTAGAGTCCTCAGAAGATCTCAGTTCATTTCTACAGCATCACTAATATTCCACACGTTCACACGCAACTCGGGAAGTTCTGGAACTCAGATAAGGTGAGGATGTGATGGTTTATTCTTGTTGAAGTGATATAATAATAATAATAATAATAATAATAATAATAATTGCTGATAAATGTTATTTAATGTCACATCTACGACACTCCAAACAGATAATTAAGGGGACATAAAAACTAAAGTTTCTATAAATTTCAGTTTAATAGTAATACTTGATACTTAATTGAATTTCATACTATTTTCCACACATTATCTTGTATGTTATTTTGATATATGCCTATTTAAATTGGGGCATTTTGTATGTTTATGTTAAATACATTTTCACGCATTCGGTGATTTCAGGTACAACATTATTAAATATATAGGACAGGGGAAAAACATGCATGCGTAATTATAACTTGGTGGAAGAATGTGTCTTTCTGCAGTGATGAGTTTAGCTTGTATTGTAGATGCTCAGGTTCAGATGTCAAGCACAACATTTGTATAAGGAAAAATAACAACTCGTGGCACAGTGTGTGTGTGTAGGACTCACTGTGTGTGAGGATGTAGCACTGATGATGACTGGACAGTTCTGTAGGTTATTCTGGATTATCATGGTTTATTCTTGTGGTGGCGTCATCCAAACATTTCAGATTCTACAGGTCGACAGAGAGTAAAAGAGAGACAGAGAAGAAGAGAGATAAGTACAGCTCAGTTTTCTCTATGCAGCAGACACACACTAACAGTCAGATATGAAGGGTGGGGCCAGTTCAGCTCTTGAGTTGAGCGCGAGCGCCCTCTGCTGATACAGACTGTCATCACACCATTGAGCTTTAAAACACAACTCAACACTACTTTGCTAATTTACACTAAACAGGAAAACATAATAACTATATCAGTTAGTTAACTTTACTCCAGTATTTTTTTAATTTTCCATTTTCCAATTTTCCAACAAGCTGAATCCTCATGAACTAGGAATTGTTTGATTATTCACTGATGTTTTTTCAAAAATAAATCAGTAAGAGCTTTACTGATATATCAGTACTTTACTTATATCAGGCTTTTAAACAGCACCTCATACTTGATGATCTACCTTCCCACAATTACAAATCACCTTCAAGTCACCTTTATTTTTTATAGCGCTTTACAATATAGATTGTTTCAAAGCAGCTTTATGGTGATAAAAGGAAAATAATGATTTAATGATGCAACCAGAGTTAAATTCTGCTGTAAAGCAGCTCTAAAAAAAAGTGTCATTGTTCAGCTGAAGGCAGTGATGTGTCTTTGTGTGAGGTGCAGAGGTGGGGGCAAGGCACACATGTTCAAGTCTCAAGCAAGTCTCAAGTACACACAAACTAAGCAAGTCTAGTCAAGTCAAGTCCTGCGAAGGGTCAAGTCAAGTCCTGTGAAAGGTCAAGTCAAGTCCTGCGAAGGGTCAAGTCAAGTCCTGCGAAGGGTCAACTCAAGTCCTGTGAAAGGTCAAGTCAAGTCCTGCGAAGGGTCAAGTCAAGTCCTGTGAAAGGTCAAGTCCTGCGGAGGGTCAAGTCAAGTCAAGTCCTGTGAAGGGTCAAGTCAAGTCATGCGAAAGGTCAAGTCAAGTCCTGCGAAGGGTCAAGTCAAGTCCTGTGAAGGGTCAAGTCAAGTCAAGTCCTGCGAAAGGTCAAGTCAAGTCCTGCGAAGGGTCAAGTCAAGTCCTGCGAAGGGTCAAGTCAAGTCAGGTCAAGTCCTGCGAAGGGTCAAATCAAGTCCTGCGAAGGGTC
Source organism: Coreius guichenoti (assembly GCA_039654105.1). NCBI lineage: Eukaryota > Metazoa > Chordata > Actinopteri > Cypriniformes > Gobionidae > Coreius > Coreius guichenoti. The sequence goes on along the minus strand of CM077173.1, from coordinate 40,768,273 downwards.
AAGTCAAGTCCTGCGAAAGGTCAAGTCAAGTCCTGCGAAGGGTCAAGTCAAGTCCTGCGAAGGGTCAAGTCAAGTCAAGTCCTGCGAAGGGTCAAGTCAAGTCCTGCGAAGGGTCAAATCAAGTCCTGCGAAGGGTCAAATCAAGTCAGGTCAAGTCCTGCGAAAGGTTAAGTCAAGTCCTGCGAAGGGTCAAGTCATGTCAAGTCAAGTCCTGCGAAGGGTCAAGTCAAGTCCTGCGAAGGGTCAAATCAAGTCAGGTCAAGTCCTGCGAAGGGTCAAATCAAGTCCTGCGAAAGGTCAAGTCAAGTCCTGCGAAGGGTCAAATCAAGTCAGGTCAAGTCCTGCGAAGGGTCAAATCAAGTCCTGCGAAGGGTCAAGTCAAGTCCTGCGAAGGGTCAAGTCAAGTCCTGTGAAAAGTCAAGTCAAGTCCTGCGAAGGGTCAAATCAAGTCAGGTCAAGTCCTGCGAAAGGTTAAGTCAAGTCCTGCGAAGGGTCAAGTCAAGTCAAGTCAAGTCCTGCGAAGGGTCAAGTCAAGTCCTGCGAAGGGTCAAATCAAGTCAGGTCAAGTCCTGCGAAGGGTCAAATCAAGTCCTGCGAAAGGTCAAGTCAAGTCAAGTCCTGCGAAGGGTCAAGTCAAGTCAAGTCCTGCGAAAGGTCAAGTCAAGTCCTGCGAAGGGTCAAGTCAAGTCAAGTTACAATACTAAACAGAAACAAGTGGAGTTTATATTGGCCTCAACCTTATTTATTTTTCCGTTATTAAGATTTATAATTTTTATAAATGTTAATGTATACGTAATCTTAGAGGTGAATGCATTTACACTGCAACTACAACTGGATAAATAATGTTATGAGATAATTATGAGAAAAAATGAGATGGGGAAAAATAATAAATTATACTTTTAATTATGAAATTCAAACCGCCAGTAGGTGGTGGCAAGTCACTGTCTTAATGAGTGAGTCATAGAAGCATTCATTCAACTGATTCGTTCAAAACAGCTGATTCATTCTGGAACGAATCAAGTGACCGGACCACTGAATCACTGAACCGATTCGTTTAGGGACGAAACACCACAATAACGAAACTGCTTGCCACAGATCACATATGCGGTGGCTTTTTTTTTGTCGTTGGAGAAATAGAGCAAAAACAGAGAATACTGTCCATATTTATGTCTAAAATGTCACTTGTTTACTTAACTGTTGTATAAAATCAAGATCACATTTGCAGTCGCGCTAATATTCTAGAAATATTGCTAAATGTAAACGGCAATCATTAAGTAGGCTATCATTTTAATCTATTAAAATGGCCACTTTGAGCTCAATGACGAAGGCCACTTGGTGCTGGGCGACGAAGGCCACTCTGAGCAGGACGACGAATTGATGTTGCGATGATTTATATAACAAATCATTTAATTACTTTAGTTATAATAAAGTAATTCTCGAGTCATACAGTTCAAGTCAAGTCTCAAGTCATTGGTTCTCAGGTCAAAGTCAAGTCATTTTCTTCATTTAGTCAAGCAAGTCTCAAGTCCTAAAATGTGCAACTGGAGTCAGACTCGAGTCAAGTCATGTGACTCGAGTCCCCCACTTCTGGTGAGGTGAACTGAACATGCACATATGATGAGACAGTAATGTGCTGGGCGAAGAAGGCCACTTTGAGCTCAATGGCGAAGGCCACTTGGTGCTGGGTGACGAAGGTGACTTGGTGCTGGGTGACAAAGGCGACTTGGTGCTGGGCGACGAAGGCCACTTGGAGCTGGGCGAAGAAGGTCACTTGGAGCTGGGCGAAGAAGGCCACTTGGAGCTGGGCGACGGAGGCCACTAGGAGCTGGGCAAAGAAGGCCACTTGGAGCTGGGCGAAGACGGCCGCTAGGAGCTGGGCGACGAAGGCCACTAGGAGCTGGGCGACGAAGGCCACTCTGAGCTGGGCGACGAAGGCCACTCTGAGTTGGGCGACAAAGGCCACTCGGAGCTGGCCGACAAAGGCCACTTGGAATTTGGCGACGAAGGCCACTTGGAGCTGGGCGACCAAAGCCACTTTGAGCTGGGCGACGAAGGCCACTAGGAGCTGGGCGACGAAGGCCACTCTGAGCTGGGCGACGAAGGCCACTCTGAGTTGGGCGACGAAGGCCACTCGGAGCTGGCCGACAAAGGCCACTTGGAATTTGGCGACGAAGGCCACTTGGAGCTGGGCGACCAAAGCCACTTTGAGCTGGGCGACGAAGGCCACTAGGAGCTGGGCGACGAAGGCCACTCTGAGCTGGGCGACGAAGGCCACTCTGAGTTGGACGACAAAGGCCACTCGGAGCTGGCCGACAAAGGCCACTTGGAATTTGATGACGAAGGCCACTTGGAGCTGGGCGACCAAAGCCACTTTGAGCTGGATGACGAAGGCCACTTGGAGCTGGGCGACCAAGGCCACTAGGAGCTGGGCGACCAAGGCCACTTTGAACTGGATGACAAAGGCCACTTGGTGCTGGGTATATTTGAAAAGATTATTGCCACTTCCATAGACAATAATGTTTATTTTACAAACTATAAATGTTTTTGCTTGTACTTATCTGTATTTAAATGTCAGAATCATAAAATAAACATCATATGGTTGACAATGCTGAACGGTGCTTAACTGTTCTGTTAATAACCCTCTGACATCCCCCACACCATTACACCACATCAGCAGAGACGGGGGGAGTGGGAGGCTGGGTGGAACCATCAGCAACAAAGGAAACTTGACACTAGGTGAGACCATCAATGAATCATCATACCATTTTATGGGGACCAGGCACAGCACACCCCTAGCAGTGGGGAAATGGACAGGGCTTCACTCCATGATGGACGTCGGTGCCATTCCACACACCTGGTCAGCCCACGCACTCTGTTATTGGCTTGGGCTCCAGGGCGAACATGGCCTGACTCTGGCTTCGGGGCAGGCTCTGAGGCTGATCAGGTGAACATCAGAGATGAAGCAAACCACTGAACAACTAACAAGAATGGACAAATAACAGAAACTGAGGACTATATATACACAGGATAACTGAGGAAGAAATAGGTGGGGCTAATCAATCAAACAATGAGTAACTATGACAACAAATGCAAATATACTTAGTAACCATTACAACCAGAAAGGAAACAGAAAGGAAACAGAAAGGAAAAAAACAAAACAAGAAACAATAAGAAACAAACTGAAAAAGTCAATGAAAATGAAACTAAACTGCACATGCCAACAATGGAATTTACTGCTAGATATGTAATGAATCTTAACATTGCTTTTCTCCCATTCAGTTTACATCTGTTACAATAGATAATAAGACAAAATTGCTAGCTAATGCAAATAATGCATTTCTCGAAGGACTGGTATATGTACATACAGTAACTATGCATACAAAAATATAAATATAACATTTAACTAAGTACTTTTCTTATTAGACATTTCAACCTCCATCAAATGCTTGTCATGTCAGGTAATTTGGCATTATACTACAGGCATGTACACTACAGGGCCAAAAGTATGTGGACACCCCCTTCTTACTAATGATTTTGGATATTCCAGTAATGCCAGTGAAAATCATTCTTAATGCTAGAACATAGAATAATATTCTAGAGAGCTTCTGTCATTGTTGTACCAGTTTGGGGAGGGACCTTTTCTGTTCCAAAACTACTGTAAGAACAACCCCCGAAACAAAACGCCATCATGTACAGGTAAGAAAGCTGTTGCCATAGCGTTAATTTTTTTTACCATAATGCTGTTTAAAGAGTAGACAAAGTGCGATACAATTTCTAGTGATAAACCTACCACTACAAAAACTGTTCTGTTAATAACCCTCTGTCGCTACGACGGTCCATGGGCGGAGATACAAATATGCAGAAGTATAATCTGTAGTTTTTATGAAAGCCCTGGAGCTGTCAAAAGTTAGGACTTTTGCTGACAATTAAACATGAATTTCTCAGTTCAGGTAACACTGAGAATGAGTAAACGTTGTTCATTTACATATACTAACATCATTGTAACAATACAAAGTGGGCTGAATATCGGTGAAGTTACTCTAACATTGCAAGCCAGCTTTTTTTCGGACCGCGAATGGAGTGAGAATGACTCCAATCTTTGGAGTCGACTCTCAATCCTTAACGCCGTGGAATTGAAGAATTGATTATTTGTAATCCATTCTGAGTTCTATGAGCTTTATTCTCTTACCAGAGTTTTAGAATAGACTACAAACTCAAAACATAAAGTCTCAATGTGTTCAACTGGTGCTACATTCCACGCAGAAAGGTGGTGAGTAACATCATGTATTTCACATTAAAGAAGGGAGAGCGGTTCTATATATACGCTCGGCTGAGCGCACCACTCTCTGTAGGTCCTGTGCTGAGCAGTTCGCGTACCACGATGAGATGCAGAGGACACTGGCTTCGTGGCGGGCGTGGGCTCTGGGTCTGTGGTGGGCTCTGGCTTGTAAACCGTGATGAGCGTGGCTGATGGTTGGATGGGCTCTGTGTTGTCCTCATCTGCTGAGCAGACTGTGAAAAGGGATCCACAATTAACCAGCAGGCACTCCACGAATGTGGCAAAGCTCCCCCAAGGACCTTCCACAGGCCACTCATTAAGGCACGCCAGATCTAAGAAATCCCTTGTGTGGTCCTGGAGGGAACGCTCCCTTGTTCTAAAAGGAGAAGACCTGAACGGCAAGTCCACCTTTCTTCTTATTTCCATGTTTTGAGGGTTCGGTGTTGGTCACCACATGGTCACACAGGCATGACTTTATATCTATTTAAGAAGTCAGTGGCATTTAACAACGTACAAAAAGACAGAGTAGTTGAATGTTACAGTATCTTTATTGCATCGCGATGCTGTCTGATCATAGGAAGTTACCAAACAGAGGATGGGCTGGAGAGTCGCTATAAATAATGGAAAGAGGAAGACTGACAGAGACAGATGGATGACAAGTGTCATATAGACATGCTGGGACTGATGATTCTCTGCTCACTGCTCACGGGTAAGAGAACCTGTAGAAAACATCTGTGAAACTGACAAGAGGTTTCTGTGCTTTTGTGAAAATATTGTTTAGTCAGAATCAAATGTAAAACAGAAGTTGAATAAGTTCATTATATTCTAACTGACATTCTATGGAGTGTTTAGTTCATGCCGTACTATTCTTACAAAAGCCTTCTCATCTTTACACTGATAATGAAATAATTCAATTTATATAAAGTTTAGGTAAGAATTTCAAACTGAAGAAAATAACACAGGTGTAAACAATCCTCTTCAGAAAATGACAGGGCATGTTGCAAAATAGTGAGTGTGGATCATTTTAAATCACTGTTAATATAAAGATTTAATATAAAGCACTATATAAACACACACTTACTCTGTCTCAGGTACCAGTGGACGGACACACATGTTCATCAGTGATGGTGGGAACGTCCGTCTGCCCTGTAATAATGCTCTTACTGACTGCACATCAACTATGTGGATATATAGTAGAGAAAGAAGCTCAGTGGCAGTTGTATTATTTGAAAATGGGATGAAGAAGAATGGCATAGAGAGACGCGAGAGACTGAGTCTGGGGTCCGACTGCTCTCTGAACATCTATAAAGCCACAACTGAAGATTATGGATATTATGACTGTCATCTTGAACATAGACTATCTACTGGTGCTTATCTGCATGTTCTTCATGGTCAGTGTTTCTGTTCATTATATGATAAAAGAACATCACTCTCTCTTTAAACTCACTTGTTAGTGAAATAAATGTCTGTTGTGTAATTTCTGTTTCAGTCTCTCCATCATCCACACAGACTGAGATCAGACCTGGCAGCTCTTTCACGCTCTCCTGTCAGTTGTATGTATATGAAGGATGCTCTTGTTATAATCTCTTCACTATTAAGAGAATTCAGCTGGTCTGGGTGAATAAGGCTGGTGTGAATCTGCAAGACTCCAGATTTCAGATCTCATCCTCTCCTGAACGCTGTCTCAGCACTCTGACTACAACACTCCTCAATGAAGACGACAACACAGAGTGGAGATGCTGGATTACTGACAGAACTGAAGTCAAGACCTCAGTCGGCTATACTGTCACGTACTTGGGTAAGAAAACTAAATACTATGCAACTAAGATTTATTAAAAATTTAAAGTTGGGAATCAAATTGCTGGCTAAAATAAAAGTTTTTCCCCAGTGATATCTTAACCTCAATTTATCCTTAAATGTATCCTACCAAATGATTTCCACGATGAAATCCTCCGAAATAACAGCCAAAGGGGACAACATCAGGGTTTGTGTCATAATGTGCAGATGGCTTTCAGCAACACAACTTGGGGGAAAATAAATAAATAAATAAATAACAGCAGTGTCAGCTGAGTTTAACTCATGTTTTTCCTCTCAACACAACTCCACTGGTCTCCTGAAACTCAGAAACAACCTCAACTCCAGCAGCAGAAACTACACAAGGTGCTCAATCTCACTTCAGTTCTTATAACTAATATTAGATTATTGCTGCTGCCTGATGGTTGAATAGTCAACATTAATACCTATATAAGTACTAATATTTTCATATTTACAGAATTGAATAACATTTGACTCATGCAGCGCTCTCTTCCATCTCCCCCACCTCAAATGAAACACAAACTTTGGTTGATCGCTATGAGGGCATGAAAGAAGAATCACACAATAATTCTGTGAAATGTAGCAAAGATAATTCATAATATGTTAGTCAGTTCCTGTCCAGTGTTCGACTCTTCTTCATGTCGTCTCTCCTGCAGTGATTCCTATTGCTGTTACTGCTGCTGTAGTGGCTCTTCTTACCCTTATTGCTCTCATTGCTCTATGGTTGATCTGTAAAAAAAGAGCTGGTGAGTTTTCAATAATGAACACATAATAACAAGATTATTAGACATTTAAAAACTTTTTATTTTAATGTGGATGTTTATGTTTTTTTAGTGTAAACGATTAATTGAAGAAATGTAATAGTGTTAATGTTGTCTTAAGGGGCAGATAATGAGACGATCAGCACTTTGACCCCGGTGACCCCACCAGCTGCTGATGTCCATGTTAGTGAACAACACTAACAATCACAACTCATAGATTCATATTTACACACATTTGATCCACAGCTGATCAGAAGAATGAACATTATTTCAGCTATACACTACTGTACCTGTTTAAAATAATTCAGCTTAACAATAATTATAAAATATATACTGCATAATTTTTTATAAAATAATAAAAATAATCAAAAGTTAGTTACACTATTGCCTACACATCACATGTTTCTATTGATGTTTAGGGGAAGAAAGAAGATGTGGCTTATGCTGAGGTCATTATTTCCAGAAAGAAGTTTACTGAAAGACACAATGTGAGTAAAGAAATCTGCTCTGTGTATGTTTGATAACAGATAATCAGGCCTTTCTTTTAACTTCCCCTTACAATAGACTGGAAATATATATCTACATAACACTGTCATCATATGTGGCAGACATGTCGAAACTGCGGTGTTTCAATATGCAATGCTACTAAATCTTATTCTTAGAAACATTTAGCAATCCAGTGTGTTGTAATAATGTCTGTCATAGTGGTTGACTCTATTTGTGTCGTTCACTCTGGTTCAGTCTGATAATGAAGTGACATATGCGACCATCAGAGGAGCGAAAGCTGGACCCCAGGATGAAGGACTGTAGTACTGCTGATACCCGTGTGATCAAGAATCAACCCAAAGAATAAGTTATAAAATCATTTTGAGACTTTAATTAAAATAAGACTTGAATAGTCACAGTGATGTAAAAAAGGTCAGTTTAACCATGTAACTACAGTGGGGAGAACAAGTATTTGATACACTGCCGATTTTGCAGGTTTGCTCACTTACAAAGCATGTAGAGGTCTGTAATTTTTATCATAGGTACTCTTCAACTGTGAGAGACTGAATCTAAAACAAAAATCCAGAAAATTCAATTTGTATGATTTTTAAATAATTAATTTGCATTTTATTGCATGACATAAGTATTTGATCACCTACCAACCAGTAAGAATTCCAGCTCTCACAGACCTGTTAGTTTTTCTTAAAGAAGCCCTCCTGTTCTCCACTCATTACCTGTATTAACTGCACCTGTTTGAATCCGTTACCTGTATAAAAGACACCTGTCCACACACTCAATCAAACAGACTCCAATCTCTCCACAATGGCCAAGACCAGAGAGCTGTGTAAGGACATCAGGGATAAAATTGTAGACCTGCACAAGGCTGGGATGGGCTACAGGACAATAGGCAAGCAGCTTGGTGAGAAGGCAACAACTGTTGGCGCAATTATTAGAAAATGGAAGAAGTTCAAGATGACGGTCAATCTCCCTTGGTCTGGGGCACCATGCAAGATCTCACCTCGTGGGGCATCAATGATCATGAGGAAGGTGAGGGATCAGCCCAGAACTACACGGCAGGACCTGGTCAATGACCTGAAGAGAGCTGGGACCACAGTCTCAAAGAAAACCATTAGTTACACACTACGCCGTCATGGATTAAAATCCTGCAGCGCACGCAAGGTCCCCCTGCTCAAGCCAGCGCATGTCCAGGCCCGTCTGAAGTTTGCCAATGACCATCTGGATGATCCAGAGGAGGAATGGGAGAAGGTCATGTGGTCTGATGAGACAAAAATAGAGCTTTTTGATCTAAACTCCACTCGCCGTGTTTGGAGGAAGAAGAAGGATGAGTACAACCCCAAGAACATCATCCCAACCGTGAAGCATGGAGGTGGAAACATCATTCTTTGTGGATGCTTTTCTGCAAAGGGGACAGGACGACTGCACCGTATTGAGGGGAGGAATGATGGGGCCATGTGGCCAATCCCTGCTGCAGTGTGTGCAAACCTGGTCAAGAACTACAGGAAACGTATGATCTCTGTAATTGCAAACAAAGGTTTCTGTACCAAATATTAAGTTCTGCTTTTCTGATGTATCAAATACTTATGTCATGCAATAAAATGCAAATTAATTACTTAATCATACAATGTGATTTTCTGGATTTTTGTTTTAGATTCCGTCTCTCACAGTTGAAGAGTACCTATGATAAAAATTACAGACCTCTACATGCTTTGTAAGTGGGCAAACCTGCAAAACCGGCAGTGTATCAAATACTTGTTCTCCCCACTGTATAGCCTGAGAGGAATCAATCAATCTGAATTCGGTTACTTTGTGTTATTGTTAGCCAGTCTTTTCAGTTTTTTCTGATTTTTACGGCATAAAATGACTGATTTTGCAGCGGCTTTTCTCAAATTTACTCAAATTTTCCCAAATCACCATACTGTTACAATCCACGCCTGTCCCGGACTCCATTTCCCAGAATCCTCCCTGTCTCACACCTGAACTCACTTCCTCATCGTCTCTCCCGCTCTCCCCGGATTCCCTGCACCTGGTCACTCCCAGCACTCCTTGTCCATTCTTATTGTTACGGTTACAAGCGGCCTACACAAGCGGTGTCAGAAATGTAAAGTATTTACAGGGGTAACTCTGGAAACCGCTATATTACTGAATCTACATTTTCATTCAGTGTCAGAGAGAGAGAGAGAGAGAGAGAGACAGAGAGAGAGAGACAGAGAGACAGAGAGAGAGAGAGAGAGACAGAGAGAGAGAGAGAGAGAGAGAGAGAGAGACAGAGAGAGACAGAGAGAGAGAGAGAGAGAGAGACAGAGAGAGACAGAGAGAGAGAGAGAGAGAGACAGAGAGACAGAGAGAGAGAGAGAGAGAGAGACAGAGAGACAGAGACAGATAGAGAGAGAGAGAGAGACAGAGAGAGAGAGAGAGAGAGAGAGAGAGAGAGACAGAGAGAGAGAGAGAGAGAGAGAGAGAGAGAGAGAGAGATAGATGCGCGCTTAACGGCGGGAGCGAGGTTGCGGTGGTTGACTGACAGATGCATTGCCGAAGCAACGGCGCAAACAGAAGTTTACTGATCGATTTGAGCTCGAAGTGGGCTTTCCTTTGGCTGGATATGTGTTGTGATGACGCCACACGACGCGTCTAGGGCCAAAATATGCTGCAAATCTTAAATATAAAGCGATCTAAATTCTGTGATCGTGAAATTCTGGAGGGACTGTGTTACAGTGTAATTACACAAATAAGTACTGAGTAATATTGTGCATACCTACTATAGGATTAGGGTTTGGTTCACGATTAGTTGCTTGTAATTATGTATAAATTACTATTATTACTATTGTAAGTACATGTAACATGTATAACAAGGACACTGTAAAATCTTGTTACCCTGAACTCATAATCTATTGCTTATGACGTCCCTTCAATTAAAGCTATAGACCTGTATATAATTCATAGATGTGAATGTAAATCAGATCTTTTATATCTTTTTGACTTCTTGATCTTTTGATGACTTTTTGATTTTGTCTGTCATTATAAAACCAAATTGTCAAAATTCATCTCCACCTTTTTATTTTATAAATATCAGATATATTTAATATATTGTGCTAAAATCCAGGACTGTTGGGATAAGTCACACCTGTTCCTCATTCACATGCAGTTAAGGCTAAAGGGTTAGTTCACCCAAAAATGAAAATTCTGTCATTAATTACTCCCTCATGTCTTTCCAAACCTGTACGACTTTCATTCATCTTCAGAACACAAATTAAGATGAAATCTGAGAGATTTCTGTCCCTCCATAGACATCTATACAACTGACACTTTGAGTTTACTCCAAAGAGTTTTCTGATGAGACACGATCGCTTTATATGATCAACAGATTTAATTTGGGCTTTAATTCACATATATCAGGGTTCTAAAGGCACTTCGGCAGGTTTTGTCAGTTCAGGGTTTGTCTGCTGCATTATGGCCAGCTGAACTGATGTCACTCTTGCACGGCTCTCTCTGGGAGATTCCCATCAGAAGGGACATCCTGTCAGGTCACCTTCATTTATATAGCGTTTTATACAATACAGATTGTTTAAAGTAGCTCTACAGTGATAACAGGAAAATGATGCACTTCGGTTGTTGTTCAGCTGAAGTCAGTTCAGTGTTGATTCAGTTCTGTTGTAAAGATCATCAATTACTGAATTAGTTAATTTAATCTATAAACCAGTTTTACAAAAAATGATGTTGTGGCAAGCATTCATCGAGAGCTGTGAGAGAACAGCGCGAGGCCGGTGGCGTGAGTGTTAATGAGCATCACCTGCGCGCCACACCGGTCTCATATCACTCACGGAGGAGCTCTGGGAGCATAAAAGAGCGACGACAGTGAAAGACGAGAGAGGACCAGGCCTGGACATTATGTTATGTTTTGTTTACAGTTGTCCGTGAGGGGCTGTCGTTTTCACTTTCGTTTTGTTATTTGTTTATTTTGGAATTAAAGTCTTTGAACATTCACCGGTTCCCGCCTCCTCCTTCCCTGAACACTAACCGTTTTCTAGGTTACTACGTGTGGAGGTTTTTGGTCCAATAATTAGAATCTCTGTTTTTTCTGAATTAAGTAGTAGGAAATTACTAGCCATCCAATTTTTTATATCAGCTATGCATTCTGTTAATCTTGTGAATTGGTAAATTTCGTCAGGGCGTGAAGAAATATAGAGCTGAGTATCGTCAGCATAACAATGAAAACTAACGCCATGCTTCCTAATAATATCTCCCAGTGGTAGCATGTACAGGGTGAAAAGCAAAGGTCCTAGCACTGAGCCCTGCGGTACTCCATACTGAACTTGTGTTCGGTGTGACATCTCTTCATTTACTGCTACAAACTGATAACGGTCAGATAAGTATGATTTAAACCATGCCAATGAAGTTCCACTAATGCCAACATAATTTTCGAGTCTATTCAAAAGAATATTGTGGTCGATAGTATCGAATGCAGCGCTAAGATCGAGTAACACTAATAGAGATATACAACCACGATCGGATGATAAGAGTAAATCATTTGTAACTCTAATGAGAGCAGTCTCAGTACTATGATACGGTCTAAATCCTGACTGGAAATCCTCACAGATACCATTTCTTTCTAAAAAGGAGCATAGTTGTGAGGACACTGCCTTTTCTAGTATTTTTGACAGAAAGGGTAGATTTGAGATTGGCCTGTAATTGACTAATTCTGTAGGATCAAGTTGTGTTTTTTTTGTTGTTGTTGTTGTTGTTGTTGTTGTTGTTTTTTTAAAAGAAGTTTAATAACAGCCAGATTAAAAGTTTTTGGTACGTATCCTAATGACAAAGATTAATTCATGATATTAAGAAGAGGATCTATGACCTCTGGAAGCATCTCTTTTAGTAGTTTAGTCGGTATAGGGTCGAGCATACATGTTGTTGATTTAGATGATTTAAAGAGTTTAGCCAATTCTTCTTCTCCTATAGCAGTGAATGAGTGGAATTTTTTCATGACATCTGATGTGATATTGTAGTAGAAGGTTGCATGGTTATAATTTTCTCTCTAATAGTAGTCAATAATAAATTCTCTCTAATAATAAAGTCAATATTGCCAGTAAAGAATTCATAAAGTCATTACTGCTGTGCTGTTTGGAAACGTCAGAAGTTGAAGCTTTATTTCTCGCTAATTTAGCCACTGTATCAAATAAATACCTAGGGTTGTGTTTGTTCTCTTCTAAGAGGTTGGAAAATAAGCAGCTCTAGCAGTTTTAAAGGCCTTTCTGTATGCAACAACACTTTCCTTCCACGAAACACGAAATACCTCTAGTTTTGTTTGCTTCCAGCTGCGCTCTATTTTTCTGGCTGCTCTCTTGAAGGCCCGAGTGTGCTCGTTATATCATGGTATCTGTTTTCTTTAATCTTCTTTAAGCTCAAAGGAGCAAATGTGTCTAAAGTGCTGGAAAAGATAGTTTCTGTTGTAACATTGAGTTCTATGTTATCTGGGATGCTGAGGAATTCATACTGATCAGGAAGATTATTTATAAAGGTGCCTTTCAGACGCGGCTCGTGTTTCTAACAATAATCTTGGGGTCGTGGACTCATTTAAAGTAATGTAATCGTCAGGTTTTAGCCAGGTTTCTGTCAAACACAGCACATCTAGGTTATGATCTGTAATCATATAATTTACAAAAAGTGCTTTAGTAGAAATGGATCTAATATTCAGCAACCCAAGCTTTATCATTTGTTCATCTGTATTATATCTGTTTTTCATTTGTTGAACATCAATTAAATGTTTGGAAATTTTTTGTATTTCTGCGGCGAACAGACACAGTCTCTATGTGTTGGGATTTATCTGACTTCTGAGATGTAAGACAGCTAGCAGGCGGTCGGGTAAGCCAGTCCGTCTGCTTCCTGACCTGGGCCCCAGTTAGTCAATGTTCAGCTCTAAGACTATGTGCCAAATTACTAGAGAGAAGAGCGGCACCATCCCAGGAGGGATGAATACCATCTCTTTTTAACCGGTCAGGTCTGCCCCAAAAGCTTTTCCAATTGTCTATTAACCCTATGTTATTCTGCGGACACCATTTAGACAGCCAGCCATTGAGTGAGTACAGTCTGCTAAGTATCTCATCACTCCGGCAAACAGGAAGGGGGTCAGAGCATATTACAGTGTCTGACATCGTACTTGTGGGTTTGCACCTCTTTAATGTTATTTTTAGTGATCTCCGACTGGTGAAGTCGAACATTATTACTGCCGACGTGAATAATAATCTTAGAGAATTTACGTTTAGCATTAGCCAGCACTTTTAAATTTGCTTTGAATTTGCTTTGATGTCAACAAGGTTGTTGAGAACATTTTAAACTCTAGCGCGCATTCCACGAGGAAACTTTATGCCTTACGGCAGGTTCCAGGAGAGGACTGCATGCAGCAGTGCAGCGATCGTTACCGAGTCTATTTTGCTGTGCTAGATGCGCTGAATTAAAGTGACATGGATTGACACGTTCTTATTTATATAAAGAACAATATAATCATTTACTATACCTCAGTACCACTGCTCATGGAGCAGATGGGGAGTCGGACTGATGCTGGGGATCTGCGTCATTGCGGATATCAACCTACAGACATCCATAGGAGCAGTCCAGAGCTGCGGCCACAGCGTGGGCTTGGCTGTGGTGGGGAAAAGAGTTCTGTGGCTGGGACTGTCAAAAAAGGAGAAAGATGAGTTTCTTGATGCCCCTGTGGAACCAAAAGCCCTGTTTGGTGCTGCTGTGACAAATATGCGTCACCAGTGTTGTAGCGTGGCCACATAAGGGGAGATAATATTTATACTTATCTACTAGCCACTGTTGTTATCATTTCCATGTCTATGTTTGCCTTAATGTATGTGTTCTATTCTCTATCCGCCATTCTATTCTCGCGATACTCTACTCACGTGGTCACATGACAATGCAGAAAGAAGGCCTGTTGTTGTTGTTGTTTTTTACTGGAAATAGAGCCGGCAGACCCGCATTCTGGAAGTGGTAGCAGCAGCAACATTTCTCTTGCTCGTTTTTGCTTCGTTCTCAGCTGTTTTGGATTATTATTCCAGATTATCTCATTGTGGAGTATATTAGACGTTGTGGATTCCTCACCTTTGAGGAATTACTTCCAAACAGTGCTGCATGGATTTAAGCTCTTAGACTTTACATCCCTACCGGTAAGGTCGACCTGAACTCTCGGATGTATATAGACATTGCGGACACACCACAGGTTGGAAAGCCACACCGTATCCTGACAGAACACCAAGAAAGGATTATAAAAACAGCAATGGACGAAAACCATGCCAAAGCCCCACAGAGAGTCTGACAAGGTGTGTAAGCCGGCAACAATGTCTGTTTAGGAGGGAATCTTAGTGGAGTATGACAGTGGAATGGAGCCCCGCCCATACTCCCACTGCTGAGGCTGAGCTGTGCCAGGTCCCTATAAATGGTTTGAGGAGTTGAAAAAAATTATTCCCCAAAGTCTCACATCGCTGATGGTTCCACCAAACTCCAACTCTCCTTCGTCGCTGAAGGTTTCATCTAGTTCCAAGTCTCCTTCGTCGCTGATGGTCCCACCTAGCCTCCTTCTCCCGTCTCCTCTGCCAAAGCCATCCTGTTGCTCGGCCCTGCCTCCGCTGGCTCCCTTCAGCCCTTTGGCTCCTCTTGGTCTCCAGCTCCACTTTGGCCACAGAGCCCATTATTCCACCTTGGCCCATCAACCAGTCGGCTCCACCTTGGCTCCTCGCTCCCTCGGCTCCACATGGGACTGTCGTCCTTACGGCTTCATCAGGTTCCCACTTCCCTCCGGCTCCAGCTTGGTCAATCGTCACTCTGCCTACACCATGGACTTCCGGGCCTTCGGCTGCACCTCACCCCGCCACCTGAGTGTTTGCTTTATTTAATAAAGACTGCGTTGTGTGTGTTGAAAAGCCACACCGTGTGGTTTGCTACCAATTTTGGTTTCATTGATACTTAATCATTCAATCATTATATTGAGAGTAAAGCCATCGTTAATTTGTGTACTCTCCTCATGCTACAAGGGGAGTGTTACAGTGTCACCTACGCAAAAAGAATGGGGAGGCTTTTGAAACCTGCCTCCCCAGGAAGTCTATTGCTCATTAATGGGGTTACGTCTCTTTTTCTGTCCCAGAGACTGGTTTATGTTGGTAGATTTGAAAGATGCACACATAGGCATCTACCCAGCACACAGAAAAATCCTCAGGCTTTCCTATTTTTGACTATTCTTTTCGGCTTTCATTTGCTACAAAAGTGTTTAGCAAATGTACTGAAGCAGCCCTAACACTGAGAATTGCTGGTCTCAAAGTGTCAGCTTATTTGGACGATCTGCTCCTCTGCACTCAGTCACAGCAGCAGGTGAAGATGGATACAAATGTTCTGGTGTCTCATTTAGGAGAGCTGGTCCCACTTTATATTAGGTGGCCTTAACTATTATGTACTTACATGAAAAAAATAAGTACTTATTGTGTTCATATTGTATTGCAAAACACTTTTGCTGATATTGAGGTAGGATACGGGTAAAGTTATGGACAGGTGTGGTGGTATGGGTAAGTTTAAGGGTAGGGTTAGGGACAGGTGTGATGGTATGAGTAAGTTTAAGGGTAAAGTTAGGGACAGGTGTGGTGGTATGAGTAAGTTTAAGGGTAAAGTTAGGGACAGGTGTGGTGGTATGGGTAAGTTTAAGGGTAAAATTAGAGACAGGTGTGGTGGTATGGGTAAGTTTAAGGGTAAAGTTAGGCACAGGTGTGGTGGTATGAGTAAGTTTAAGGGTAAAGTTAGGGCAGGTGTGGTGGTATGAGTAAGTTTAAGGGTAAAGTTAGGCACAGGTGTGGTGGTATGGGTAAGTTTAAGGGTAAAGTTAGGCACAGGTGTGGTGGTATGGGTAAGTTTAAGGGTAAAGTTAGGCACAGGTGTGGTGGTATGGGTAAGTTTAAGGGTAAAGTTAGGGCAGGTGTGGTGGTATGAGTAAGTTAAAGGGTAAAGTTAGGCACAGGTGTGGTGGTATGAGTAAGTTTAAGGGTAAAGTTAGACACAGGTGTGGTGGTATGAGTAAGTTTAAGGGTAAAGTTAGGGCAGGTGTGGTGGTATGAGTAAGTTTAAGGGTCAAGTTAGGCACAGGTGTGGTGGTATGGGTAAGTTTAAGGGTAAAGTTAGGCACAGGTGTGGTGGTATGAGTAAGTTTAAGGGTAAAGTTAGGGCAGGTGTGGTGGTATGAGTAAGTTTAAGGGTAAAGTTAGGCACAGGTGTGGTGGTATGGGTAAGTTTAAGGATAAAGTTAGGCACAGGTGTGGTGGTATGGGTAAGTTTAAGGGTAAAGTTAGGCACAGGTGTGGTGGTATGGGTAAGTTTAAGGGTAAAGTTAGGGCAGGTGTGGTGGTATGAGTAAGTTTAAGGGTAAAGTTAGGGACAGGTGTGGTGGTATGGGTAAGTTTAAGGGTAAAGTTAGGCACAGGTGTGGTGGTATGGGTAAGTTTAAGGGTAAAGTTAGGCACAGGTGTGGTGGTATGGGTAAGTTTAAGGGTAAAGTTAGGGACAGGTGTGGTGGTATGGGTAAGTTTAAGGGTAAAGTTAGGGACAGGTGTGGTGGTATGGGTAAGTTTAAGGGTAAAGTTAGGCACAGGTGTGGTGGTATGGGTAAGTTTAAGGGTAAAGTTAGGCACAGGTGTGGTGGTATAGGTAAGTTTAAGGGTAAAGTTAGGGACAGGTGTGGTGGTATGGGTAAGTTTAAGGGTAAAGTTAGCGACAGGTGTGGTGGTATGGGTAAGTTTAAGGGTAAAGTTAGGGACAGGTGTGGTGGTATGGGTAAGTTTAAGGGTAAAGTTAGGCACAGGTGTGGTGGTATGGGTAAGTTTAAGGGTAAAGTTAGGGACAGGTGTGGTGGTATGGGTAAGTTTAAGGGTAAAGTTAGGGACAGGTGTGGTGGTATGGGTAAGTTTAAGGGTAAAGTTAGGCACAGGTGTGGTGGTATGGGTAAGTTTAAGGGTAAAGTTATGAACAGGTGTGGTGGTATGGGTAAGTTTAAGGATAAAGTTAGGCACAGGTGTGGTGGTATGAGTAAGTTTAAGGGTAAAGTTAGGCACAGGTGTGGTGGTATGGGTAAGTTTAAGGGTAAAGTTAGGCACAGGTGTGGTGGTATGGGTAAGTTTAAGGGTAAAGTTAGGGACAGGTGTGGTGGTATGAGTAAGTTTAAGGGTAAAGTTAGGCACAGGTGTGGTGGTATGGGTAAGTTTAAGGGTAAAGTTAGGCACAGGTGTGGTGGTATGGGTAAGTTTAAGGGTAAAGTTAGGGACAGGTGTGGTGGTATGGGTAAGTTTAAGGGTAAAGTTAGGGACAGGTGTGGTGGTATGGGTAAGTTTAAGGGTAAAGTTAGGGCAGGTGTGGTGGTATGGGTAAGTTTAAGGGTAAAGTTAGGGACAGGTGTGGTGGTATGGGTAAGTTTAAGGGTAAAGTTAGGCACAGATGTGGTGGTATGGGTAAGTTTAAGGGTAAAGTTAGGCACAGGTGTGGTGGTATGGGTAAGTTTAAGGGTAAAGTTAGGGACAGGTGTGGTGGTATGGGTAAGTTTAAGGGTAAAGTTAGGCACAGGTGTGGTGGTATAGGTAAGTTTAAGGGTAAAGTTAGGGACAGGTGTGGTGGTATGGGTAAGTTTAAGGGTAAAGTTAGGGACAGGTGTGGTGGTATGGGTAAGTTTAAGGGTAAAGTTAGGGACAGGTGTGGTGGTATGGGTAAGTTTAAGGGTAAAGTTAGGCACAGGTGTGGTGGTATGGGTAAGTTTAAGGGTAAAGTTAGGGACAGGTGTGGTGGTATGGGTAAGTTTAAGGGTAAAGTTAGGGACAGGTGTGGTGGTATGGGTAAGTTTAAGGGTAAAGTTAGGCACAGGTGTGGTGGTATGGGTAAGTTTAAGGGTAAAGTTATGAACAGGTGTGGTGGTATGGGTAAGTTTAAGGATAAAGTTAGGCACAGGTGTGGTGGTATGAGTAAGTTTAAGGGTAAAGTTAGGCACAGGTGTGGTGGTATAGGTAAGTTTAAGGGTAAAGTTAGGCACAGGTGTGGTGGTATGGGTAAGTTTAAGGGTAAAGTTAGGGACAGGTGTGGTGGTATGAGTAAGTTTAAGGGTAAAGTTAGGGACAGGTGTGGTGGTATGGGTAAGTTTAAGGGTAAAGTTAGGGACAGGTGTGGTGGTATGAGTAAGTTTAAGGGTAAAGTTAGGGACAGGTGTGGTGGTATGGGTAAGTTTAAGAGTAGAGTTAGGGACAGGTGTGGTGGGATGGGTAAGTTTAAGGGTAAAGTTAGGCACAGGTGTGGTGGTATGGGTAAGTTTAAGGGTAAAGTTAGGGACAGGTGTGGTGGTATGGGTAAGTTTAAGGGTAAAGTTAGGCACAGGTGTGGTGGTATGGGTAAGTTTAAGGGTAAAGTTAGGCACAGGTGTGGTGGTATGGGTAAGTTTAAGGGTAAAGTTAGGCACAGGTGTGGTGGTATGGGTAAGTTTAAGGGTAAAGTTATGAACAGGTGTGGTGGTATGGGTAAGTTTAAGGATAAAGTTAGGGACAGGTGTGGTGGTATGGGTAAGTTTAAGGGTAAAGTTAGGCACAGGTGTGGTGGTATGGGTAAGTTTAAGGGTAAAGTTATGAACAGGTGTGGTGGTATGGGTAAGTTTAAGGATAAAGTTAGGCACAGGTGTGGTGGTATGAGTAAGTTTAAGGGTAAAGTTAGGCACAGGTGTGGTGGTATGGGTAAGTTTAAGGGTAAAGTTAGGCACAGGTGTGGTGGTATGGGTAAGTTTAAGGGTAAAGTTAGGGACAGGTGTGGTGGTATGAGTAAGTTTAAGGGTAAAGTTAGGCACAGGTGTGGTGGTATGGGTAAGTTTAAGGGTAAAGTTAGGCACAGGTGTGGTGGTATGGGTAAGTTTAAGGGTAAAGTTAGGCACAGGTGTGGTGGTATGGGTAAATGGGGAAAGTGAGAAATGAGAAAATGAGGAGATAAATGGGTTCATGAATTTTCCAGTCTGCCCGAACTTTCAAAATTCAAAAATATATAAGCTATCCGTTGCTACATTTTTGACACAAAAACAACCTGCAGTGTTGGAAATGACTTCACCATACAGACATAAATTAAGATAACAGAACTATAAGAACCAACAACCCTCTTTAACCAATAACGGCGTGCAGAACTACTAAAAGACAGAACTACGGTAGAGTCGTGAATTGTTGGCCAACAGTCTGGACAGTCAGAGAAGACCACTGTTTGAGAGAGTGTGGTCAAATGAAGGAAGTTTTGAGCATAACAGATTTCTCAACAGTAATAGCAGAACTGCTACTGCTGAGAACTGTTATTGCAAATACTAGTCATTTACAAATGTACAGTAGATATGAATTAAACAGTAGTTACTTGAAACTCTTTTTAAGAGAAAATGAAATTTTAAGAAAATGAAATAACTTTTTAATGTGCTAAATGTTTTATAGCAGTGTGTTTTGGGAGCTTGTGAATCAGAAAATCAGTGAATATTTCTTAAAAAATATCTTTCAAAGATTAATTTTAAAGAAAATTATTGTTTCATTTGGGAACTTTGACTTAAACATTGTTATTTAATACATTTTTACAAGCTATGACAATTTGCCGGCGACTATATGTAAATGTGTGTGTGAGTAGGTGGTAAAATGAGAACATTTACTGCGAACATCACTTGAATTGCTCTGATGGTAGGAAAAGCCTTTATCACAGAATTTATATACAGCATGATCACATTAGATGCATAAACACAATGTTTTTTACATAATTAACACATTAACTGAATAACTCTGATTCTGCCACAACAAAACTAATCTTCAAATCAAGCACTTCAATCAGTTTGATCCTGATCTCTTTTGCAGACACATTATGATACATTATGCAATTATTTTAATAATTATTATATTTTCATGTCTTAGAAACAAAGAAATATAGACTAGATTACATTTTTCAACATTTTATTTATAAACATACAGTATACTGTAAAGCCGTTGCATTTGAACATCAAATTAATCTATTTTTGGATAGTATAGATTTGGGATTTGAATAACACAATAAATACACCTTAGATGTAATATATATTTTCCAAGGTAACTAATTCCCTCCTAAACAACATATAACTTGCCTTGTGTCAACCTAAAGTTATGATGAATTAAACATAAAATACATGACCGGAGCCGAAGCACAGAAACGCTGGATGAATAAATCATGACAGTCAAAGCCTTCATATGCCCTTCTGACACATTATGAATGTGCTAACATTGGTAGGCATAAAACTACGGAGCCCCTAAAAGGACATGGGATATGGGATGGGAGAAAAAAAAAACCTTTTCTTTCTCCTGAGAAAAGTTTTGTGAGCGAACGGCAAGTTTCTCAGGGGAACACAAACATTTGTGAGAGAACACAAAAGCATTAAAATATAATTTTTCCTCACATCTCATATTTTTTTTCCATCACTGTGTCCCTTTAGCGGCTCCGTATAAAACACAAGTTACATTTAGCCAGTGAGTGTGTTATGATGGGCAGCTCATGAACAGTTTACATTTGTATTGCTTTGCCATGTGTGTGTAACTAAAATAACATCATTCTTTTATATACATATTTATGTGAGTTTAGGTCTCTATATAGCCAAACCAAATTTTGGATTTAAGGAAAAACATGTTCAGGAAATTATTGTAGTTTTGGCCATACATTTCAATTTTGCATAATACTATTGCTAGGAAAAAAAAACATGTAAGTGTGCTGTGAAAAGGGCAAAACTGAGATACTTAGAGGCAAACACTCCATTATTTCAAAGAGCAAGGTGCAACTCGGTCATAAGATCATAAACGACCAAACAAATATGCAGTTTTTCATATGAGCGTAGAAACAGTCTTTGGATCCAAACTTCTCGCAGACGCCGCATCTCTCCTAAGGCACAACTTCCCGAAGCATCGATGTATGAATATGTCTGTTGTTTACATGCATTTGTATTTTTTATCAGCACAAATGTACTTTAAAAATAAAAATACATACTTTCCTCCATAGTTAATAGAATGATTACAGTGACTGTGATTACATCTTTTATCACCAGCCACTATGAATGATAACATGTTATGCTTTGAAAATATAGACGATATAACTTGCAGACAGAAATTCTGTTGATAGTTTGGACAGATTTTGGTGTTTGAATCCACTCAGAGAACAGAGATAATAACTAATCGAAAGGTTCAGCTCACTCTGAATGCTCAGCTGTAGTTCAGATTGAATACAATACTCTGATGTAAGAACGGGTTTAAAACAAGATGCGTTTGCAGCAAGAGGAAGAAGGGATTCAGATGAATTTAAAGCGAAGTGTCATTCCAGGAATTCAGCTCAGTTTCTCTCCTCATTAGTGTTTATGATCTATACGTGACTCAAACCGTCCATTTGGTGTCACTTTTCAGCAAACAAACACTGTCAGTTTAGCCGGAAACGTGGTTTTCACTGCGGTCGCATGTTGGAAAAGAAACTCGACCTGAAGACATTGCAGTGGTTTGATTTTAAATGTGCTTGCATTCACATACGTGATGATTGTGAGGACTGGGGTGAGAGAATTATGGGTTGAGTTCACAGGGTGGTGGGCTGACCCGCAGCTAAAACACAAGAGGAAGACAAAAAGAACAATGAATTCAATACATCATACATTTATGATCATGTGTTTGTAATGTACAGTGGAGAGAACAAGTATTTGATACACTGCCGATTTTGCAGGTTTGCCCACTTACAAAGCATGTAGAAGTCTGTAATTTTTATCATAGGTACTCTTCAACTGTGAGTGACGGAATCTAAAACAAAAATCCAGAAAATCACATTATATGATTTTTAAATAATTAATTTGCATTTTATTGCATGACATAAGTATTTGATACATCAGAAAAGCAGAACTTAATATTTGGTACAGAAACCTTTGCTTGCAATTACAGAGATCATACGTTTCCTGTAGTTCTTGACCAGGTTTGCACACACTGCAGCAGGGATTTTGGCCCACTCCTCCATACAGACCTTCTCCAGATCCTTCAGGTTTCGGGGCTGTCGCTGGGCAATACGGACTTTCAGCTCCCTCCAAAGATTTTCTATTGGGTTCAGGTCTGGAGACTGGCTAGGCCACTCCAGGACCTTGAGATGCTTTTTACGGAGCCACTCCTTAGTTGCCCTGGCTGTGTGTTTCGGGTCGTTGTCATGCTGGAAGACCCAGCCACGACCCATCTTCAATGCTCTTACTGAGGGAAGGAGGTTGTTGGCCAAGATCTCGCGATACATGGCCCCATCCATCCTCCCCTCAATACGGTGCAGTCGTCCTGTCCCCTTTGCAGAAAAGCATCCCCAAAGAATGATGTTTCCACCTCCATGCTTCACGGTTGGGATGGTGTTCTTGGGGTTGTACTCATCCTTCTTCTTCCTCCAAACACCGCGAGTGGAGTTTAGACCAAAAAGCTTTATTTTTGTCTCATCAGACCACATGACCTTCTCCCATTCCTCCTCTGGATCATCCAGATGGTCATTGGCAAACTTCAGACGGGCCTGGACATGCGCTGGCTTGAGCAGGGGGACCTTGCGTGTGCTGCAGGATTTTAATCCATGACGGCGTAGTGTGTTACTAATGGTTTTCCTTGAGACTGTGCTCCCAGCTCTCTTCAGGTCATTGACCAGGTCCTGCCGTGTAGTTCTGGGCTGATCCCTCACCTTCCTCATGATCATTGATGCCCCACGAGGTGAGATCTTGCATGGTGCCCCAGACCGAGGGAGAACAGGGCGTCAACAGTTGTTGCCTTCTCACCAAGCTGCTTGCCTATTGTCCTGTAGCCCATCCCAGCCTTGTGCAGGTCTACAATTTTATCCCTGATGTCCTTACACAGCTCTCTGGTCTTGGCCATTGTGGAGAGGTTGGAGTCTGTTTGATTGAGTGTGTGGACAGGTGTCTTTTATACAGGTAACGAGTTCAAACAGGTGCAGTTAATACAGGTAATGAGTGGAGAACAGGAGGGCTTCTTAAAAGAAAAACTAACAGGTCTGTGAGAGCCGGAATTCTTACTGGTTGGTAGGTGATCAAATACTTATGTCATGCAATAAAATGCAAATTAATTACTTAAAAATCATACAATGTGATTTTCTGGATTTTTGTTTTAGATTCCGTCTCTCACAGTTGAAGAGTACCTATGATAAAAATTACAGACCTCTACATGCTTTGTAAGTGGGCAAACCTGCAAAATCGGCAGTGTATCAAATACTTGTTCTCCCCACTGTATTTGAGAATATGCTGTGACTTTGAATGTCAGAACGGAGAGAGAAAGAGAGATGTGAGTGTGTCACTCACAGCGAGAGCGGATATAGCACTGATGGCAGTTGAGCAGACCATTCCTGATCCGCACATCCGTTCCTGTGCTGGTGTCGCCCAGCTGACCCTTACAGATCCCACACTGAGAGAGAGAGAGAGAGACAGAGAGAGAGAGAGAGAGAGAGAGAGAGAGAGAGAGAGAGAGAGAGAGAGAGAGAGAGAGAGAGACAGAGACAGAGAGAGAGACAGAGAGAGAGAGAGCGACAGAGAGAGAGAGACAGAGAGACAGAGAGAGAGAGAGAGAGAGAGAGAGAGAGAGAGAGAGAGAGAGAGACAGAGAGAGAGAGAGAGAGAGAGAGAGACAGAGACAGAGAGAGAGAGAGAGAGAGAGAGAGAGAGAGGATGAAAACAACACACACAAACACACTAAAGAAGATGTTCTCATTACTTCAACTGGCTCCATCCAGCAATGTGTTATATTTAGCATTATACTGTTCATTATACACTACCATTCAATCCAAATTTTATTTTATGAAAGAAAGTAATGCTTTTATTCAGCATGGACGCATTAAATTGATCAAAAGTGACAGTAAAGACATTGATAATGTTACAAAAGATTCTATTTAAAGTAAATGCTGTTCTTTTGAACTTTCTATAAATCAAAGAATCCTGAAAAATAAAATGTATCACATTTTCCACTGAAATCTGAACTGTTTTCAACACTGATAATAATCATAAATGTGTCTTGAGCATCAAATCATCATATGAGAATGATTCCTGAAGGATCATGTGACACTGAAGACTGGAGTAATGATGCTGAAAATTCAGGAATAAATTACACTTTACTATATATTCACATAGAGAACAGCTGTTTTACATAATATAATATAATATAATAATATTTCACTGTTTCAAATAAATGCAGCTTTAATGAGTATAAGAAACTTACAAAAACCTTAGAAAATCTTTCCGACCCAAAACTTGAGCGGCAGTGTAAGTTCTATTGATACTAAATAAAGCATCCATGAGAAAGAGCAACAATGTATTACACAACCTTCATTTCTCTTTCTATCTTAATAGTGTTATTCAAGCCAGCGCTGGCTTAACCTTCATCCTCTCCTCACATCCTGTAACAAATCTTTCCCTCGCGGGTCAAAATAACCCAAAGCTCTAAAATTAGACTTAATTTTTTTTGTCCAGAAAGTTTATATCATTTTTAATTTGTATATAAATATTTTTTAATGCAATTTTTTTCTTTTATGTACCTTTAAATTTCTAGATTTTATCAATAAATAATACATTTTAAGCACATTCTTAACTTAAATTCAAAATAGCTCTCCAATACATGCAATAAGCAACTCAAATCAGCTCAAAATCTCTCACATTGGGTCAATGTGCATGTGAGCGAAGCAGAGCGGTGTGAAGTATATTCCGCTCTATGCCAGCGCGCTCCGCTCAATCGCTCACGGCCGAAGCGAAAGCTCCATTAATGAACCGCGAACGTTCACCGGTAAAACGACATTCGCTCAAATCCTGCTCCGATATGAAATTTCTCTGCACTGTACTACTTTACTATACGTGTTGTAGCCATTAAAAGAAAACTTATTTAGTTTCATATTTATGTTTAAATATTATTTTTTTAATTTCATATGTTGATTATGAAGTGAACAGCATGAGTAAGATCGAGTTGCTTCCACTGTTGTCAAGAAAAAATGCAAGAGATCATGCCGGCGCCTCCATGTCATGAAGCTGTCAGTCACCGCACCGGTGTGGATACTGTACTTCAGAATCACAGATACTACATATTCGAAGTACGATCAAAATAAGAATTTTCACCAGGAAAGTGTCATCTGAACAAGTAATTAACATGTCTACCACTTTTGTTCTGACCAACTGAGAAAAAAAGCATTACAACAAATCGTGCTACCAACGGTGATTAAATCTAACGATCGTTTAGCTCATATCACATCAAACCATGCAAACTATTATTATTGGTATACTTTGTTCTCAAATTGTTAATGTTAACATCAGCATTGCGTGACTACTTGTATTTAGTGTGTATTAGCGTTACCTGTAGATTTTAATTTCTGTACAGTCTAATCTTTTGCTTTTGACTACGGGTGAATCTCCAGCTGTCACTGATGATTGTCGTTTGGACCTTTCTGGATTACAATCCGCCATCAAAATGATACGTTTAATTACTCCAGCTGCTGTGAGAAAAGACTATAAATGATCCACCACCTGCAGCATCCTCACATGCAATAGCCTACAGCCGGACTCCTTTATGTGTACAGACGTGACGTAATGACGCAAAGACAAACGGCGCCATGCTCGAATCTCCCGCTGAAACCCACCAGTACCACTCAAATTATAACACATTATTACAAGCTTACCGCTGTGAATCGGGCTAAGGTAAGGGGATCTTTTTGAACACTGGCTGGTTATGGACTTGATTTTGGATCATTTTTAACCAAAAAAAGTTACGGACTGCAGCTTTATGTAATTAAATTAATATAAATTTGTGATTAGTTGACTTAAATGAACAACTACTAGTCGACTAGAAAAAAACTTTAGTTGGGGGCAGCCCTACTTATTTCACATATTTTTGAACCAGCACGTCACAAAGGGCTTTCTGTGTTGAGCGAGCCGAGCAGATTCTTCAGAAAGGCTCCGGAGGAAAAATTACCATTCTGCTCCGCTCACATGCTCGGCCTCTTGTGGAAAATAATAATATAACATGATATTTCATGACTCTTGCCATTAGATGTCCTTATACTGTAGCTCTATATGGAGCGGATGAGCTGTTCCGCTGGGTCCTAAAGTCAGGTCCCTCCAGTGTGCATTCAGATACACATGTAGACTATTTATAATAATAAAATTATTTTTGGGTAAAGTTTTAGCATTTTTAGTATTAGCATTTAGTATTATTTTTAGTATTTATATCATATTATATTTATATCATGATATATTTTTCTATGAGTACTGAAGCATTCCTCACATTCCATTCATTCCTAAGGGGGTCAAATTGACCCGTGAGGGAAGGATTTGTTACTTTTTTTTATTTCAACCACAAAAGTCCTCGAATCCAGTCAATTATTTTGGTGTGTATTCGTGGTTCGAGTGCGACAAAAGTCCCAAGGTCTTGGACCACTACGATGAAAAAATTTGTTTCGGGTCAGAATGACCCGTGGGAAGGATGAGGGAATGACCTCATACAGCTGATCATAACTGTAACACTAGATGGAAAGCCAAACATCTTAAATGTGCTAGAAATCCTGATGCTCCACCTGGAAAATCTTAAATCATATCACCCTGTAGCCGAAGACTGGTTTCCCACTGAAGCTAAGCAGGGCTGAGCCTGGTCAGTACCTGGATGGGAGACCAACTGGGAAAACTAGGCTGCTGCTGGAAGAGGTGTTAGTGAGGCCAGCAGGGGGTGCTCACCCTGTGGTCTGTGTGGGTCCTAACACCCCAGTATAGTGATGGGGACACTATACGGTAACAAGCACCGTCCTTCGGATGAGACGTTAAACCGAGGTCCTGACTCTCTGTGGTCATTAAAAATCCCAGGATGTCCTTCGATAAAGAGTAGGGGTGTAACCCCGGCATCCTAGCCAAATTTGCCCATTGACCCCTGTCTATCATGGCCTCCTAATCATCCCCATATACTGAATGGCTTCATCACTCTGTCTCCTCTCTGCCAATCAGCTGGTGTGTGGTGGGCGTTCTGGTGCAATATGGCTGCCGTCGCATCATCCAGGTGGATGCTGCACATTGGTGGTGGTTGAGGAGATTCCCCCCTTCTATATGTAAAGTGCTTTGAGTGCCTAGAAAAGCACTTATTATTAAATTAATGATATTATCCACTATTATGGATAATCTTTACACATAGTAGGATCCAGAATATTCATGCCAATGATCTCTAATAGATCTTGAGGCCTGTTCACATCAAACTATTATGATAACTAGCTAACTATAATGATATTAGTGGATGGATCAACGTTGGTGTGATTGCAATAAATTAGCATGTGTAGTTCTCCGGTTGTTTGACGTACTCGTACCTTAAAGCACTGGATGTGGAAGTAAAGGCTGAGAGTCTCTATAATCATGGCGGCGCCTTTGCCAAGCGGGTGACCACAACTTGAACACAGTTTCTTCCCACTGACAGACCTGCACATACACAACAACAGCAACCTTATGATACACAGTGATTCAAAAACAGAACTGTAGTCAGTAATCAAAGATGGCATCAACACTAGTGATCGACTGAAATGGGTTTATCAGTGCTGGTGTTTGCAGAGCAGGATGAGCCTTGCTTGTTGATATTATATTACGCAATTAATGATGGCAAACATATTGACTTCACTTACAGTCACATCTGATCTGGGTCAGGGAGAAACATGCGATCATGCGACTCACTTGTGTTATTGTGATCTTAGACGTGAGCTCAGAGGAGCTGCTGTACCTGTTTGGAGATGGAGGTGCTTGTGTGTCTGTGAATGAAGGTGAGGATGATGGATTTGGCTCGATGTTCTCTATAGAGTCAGACCTGAGGATGGAGAGTCACATGCAGTGTTCAGCCCTCATCTCACACACACACACACACGCTCAGAATCATTACGCTTCGGCCATGAGGATGAGTTAAGCAAAAATCACAAACGTAAAATCATTTAAACTTTGAAGCACACGTTGCAGCTTGTGTGTGTATGAATAAATAAATCAATGAAAGAACACATAATGGACACACACACACTCACACACACCTCTTGCGTCCACCAGGTTTTGTTTGTGATGTATTCTTTTTCCAGGTCTCATTCGGCTCTCTACTG
Source organism: Coreius guichenoti (assembly GCA_039654105.1). NCBI lineage: Eukaryota > Metazoa > Chordata > Actinopteri > Cypriniformes > Gobionidae > Coreius > Coreius guichenoti. The sequence continues at coordinate 40,739,773 of CM077173.1, read as the reverse complement.
CCCAGTGCTGTCTCTGTAAAATAACAAACAAACCACACACAAGTAAAGAAACAAATCATATTCATAACACACTACAACCTCAACTGGATGATCATTGTGATCCTCAGGAGTGTTACACTTATTGTCTTTGGTCTGTTTTGATTTTTGGATTTTTTCTTAAATGAAATGAATGTACTATATTTTGTTTCAGTAATATTTAATATTGTATTTTGAGGGGATTTTACAGTACTAGACAATGTTCACCTCTAAATTAATCAGAATTGATGTATATAAAAACATTTCATATTATTTTCATTTAATACATATTTTTTCTAATAATTTCAATCAGGTTAAAACTAGAGCAAAAGTCTTTAAAACTCACTGCATGGAAGGCAGATTGAAGGCATCTAGTGCTAGAAATCAAGGAAATCTTGTGTAATATCATGGTGTCACCACTAGATGCCTGTATAGCCCCATATATTAATATACATTATATTGCCAAAAGTTTTGGGACGCCTGCCTTTACATGCACATGAACTTTAATGGCATCCCATTCTTAATCCGTAGGGTTTAATATGGAGTTGGCCCACCCTTTGCAGCTATAACAGCTTCAGCTCTTCTGGGAAGGCTTTCCACAAGGTTTAGGAGTGTGTTTATGGGAATTTTTGACCATTCTTCTAGAAGCGCATTTGTGAGGTCAGGCACTGATGTTGGACGAGAAGGCCTGGCTCGCAGTCTCCGCTCTAATTCATCCCAAAGGTGTTCTATCGGGTTGAGGTCAGGACTCTGTGCAGGCCAGTCAAGTTCCTCCACACCAAACTCGCTCATCCATGTCTTTATGGACCGACGCTTTGTGCACTGGTGCGCAGTCATGTTGGGACAGGAAGGGCCATCCCCAAATTGTTCCCACAAAGTTGGGAGCATGAAATTGTCCAAAATATCTTGGTATGCTGAAGCATTAAGAGTTCCTTTCACTGGAACTAAAGGGCCAAGCCCAACCCCTGAAAAACAACCCCACCCCATAATCCCCCCTCCACCAAACTTTACACTTGGCACAATGCAGTCAGGCAAGTAGCGTTCTCCTGGCAACCGCCAAACCCAGATTCGTCCATGTGATTGCCAGACAGAGAAGCGTGATTGGTCACTCCAGAGAACACGTCTCCGCTGCTCTAGAGTCCAGTGGCGGCGTGCTTTACCCCACTGCATCCCACGCTTTGCATTGCACTTGGTGATGTAAGGCTTGGATGAGC
>CM077173.1:40691044-40733544 GCA_039654105.1 Coreius guichenoti | reverse complement strand
GGAGATGGTGTGTTGAAATGCCAAAACTAGGAGTCACTCTTAGGAGCCCCAATCACCTCTGACATATTCAGAAAAGGCCAATGGAACTGGTGTGTGGAATTTGCATGCCTGGCCATGCCCCCGGCATGAAACAGAGGGTTTCACTGGTAACCGAGATGTTCTCTTTTTGTCGGTCACTTCCGACATTGTGTTGAAATTCCAATACTAGGGGTCCCTATACTAAACACCACAACTACTGCACTGTCAGGAGATAAGGCGGGACAGATGCGGGCAAGCCTCCGCATGCCAACAGGAAGTGCAGCTACACTAACTTGTAACCTTACAATGCCCAGGGTAAATGACCTCACGTCTCCCTATCTCAAGGGGACCGACTCACCTTGGAAGAGGTCATTGCAGCTGTAGGGCCTCTTCTAATTTTTTTTAAAAGGAGTACAAAATATTTTACAGCTGAGTATACCTGGTTGTCAATTTTAGGGAAGTGTTTTCCTTCTCTAATGACAAAGGAACACTATGGAGACCACATCCTACCCGAAAGGGGAAGTTAGTATGTGGAAAATACATCCTAAGGACTCACCAGTGGGAAATACTGCATAGGGAAAAAAGACTGTGGTGGGCTCTACCTGACGAGGGGGAGACTATGGTGATGGAACTAGCTTTGTCCAAGAAACTAGATACTGAACAGTGGATGAATACATTGAATGGGGTCACCGTGAGGGAACCACTACATATGGAGCACTAGACAGATTACAAGGGCTCACTTGAAAAGGGGCATACCACGTGTAATGGGCCTGGTAGTGAGTTCCTCTGCCGAACTCATCTACCACAAGAGTACTTGTTAAATGATGGAAAAGGGTGGCCCAGGGTTCACCTTTCAGGGAAACTCTAACTGGACCTAAAAAGCACACATTATCATCTCAGAGAAAGGAGCTAATGCAAGCACTACAACCAACCAGTTTGTCCAGGATTTAGATAGGGCTAGGTCTCCCTCATCAGGAGGGATCACTTGCAAGTACACCACTCCTGAAGGGAGTAGTGGGAACTTTTGGCGCATATCCAGGCACGGTTCACTTACAAAGAAGGCTCTTGATGGAAGTGAGCGTCTTCATAGATAGGCCACTCAACTCAACTGATTGCAAGAGCTCAAATGGATCTATCTGTAAGGCCTGTAAGACCAGAGAAGATCCCATTAGGGAATGAGGCAAGGTCTTGGAGGATTTAACCTCCGTGTGCCTCTCAGGGTCCAAAAGATCAGGTTGTGCTTTCCTAAAGACCTGCCATATGTCCTAGGAGGCTTTGAAAGAACTTCAATGGATTTGCTTGTGCTTAAACAGTTTTCTGAGAGCACTGTCCTGAAGAAAGACATGCTGTCATGGCGATCAAGCCCAACTCAGAGAAAAGAGATGCTCTGCACTGGGGAGAGCTTGCTCTTTTCTCAGTTGACCCAAATTCCCAAATGGGCTAGGTGCTCAAGGATCACATCCCTGTGTTTGCATACAAACTCTCAAAAGTGAGCTAATATTAGCCAGTTTCTGAGATAATCAAGTATGCAAATGCCCACCTCTTTAGCGAGGCAAGGGCAGCCTCTGCGACTTTCGTGAAGATGAGAGGAGACAGGGACATACCGTTAGGGAGGACCTTGTACTGGTATGCCTGTCCCTCAAAGGTGAACCGTAGAAAAGGTCTGTGCTGAGGAAGGATCGAGACATGAAAGTACGCATCCTTGCCGCAAGCCAATCTTGATGTCTGACACATGAGCATGTGTCTGAGCATAAGCATCTTGAACGGAACTCTTGTGTAAAGCCCGGTTCAGTACTCGCAGATCTAAGATTGGCCTCAAGCCACCACCCTTCTTGGGTATGATGGAATAAGAACTGTAAACCCCCTTCTTCAACTTGGCCAGAGGGTCAGTCTCTATTGCGTCCTTCACTAGAATGTTTGAATGTTCTAGAACAGCAGAACATTCAACAGTTCTAGAACGTTCAACAGCATCCCCGCCTCGTAGTGAGGTAAACAGGATACCGCTGCATCTGGGCGGGCACCTGGTGGACTAAATCACATAGCTGAGCCAGATTGTCCTGATTAGCCAATGTGACGGATTGGGAAGTGCTAGCCACGCGTCCAAAATCTGCACGAGTGGCACTAGAGGAAAAATATCTGGAGTACCCACAGTGGGGGGGCTCGTGACAAAGGCGGAGCAAGGCTCGTCATGTCGAGAAGCTTTGCTTCCCCTAGAAACCGTGACAAACAAGAGGACCTTCCTTGGTCCGGAGGCCTGCAGTGTCGGAGGTCAGCGATGGTGAATGCTCATCGCATTTGAGGTTCTAATGTGAACATGCAATGTATGGCCGTCGTAATGAAGAGGGCCCCGCAGAAATGCACCGCAATCGCACGCTCCACCTGGGGAACCTCCGAGTACCCCCACGCCGCCCCACCATCGAGGGTAGTGAGGGCAGAGGAACTAGTGAAGTGTGTTCTGGCAGAAAAAGGTGCCTTCCACGACTTCGTGATTTCCTCATGCACTTCCGGGAAGAATGGAACCGGGCATTGCGCTCTGACCCCAGGAGCCAATCATCCAACTGTAAGCATTTAGGACAGGGCAGAGGAACGCACTCAAGCCCAATGCTTGCAGCAGCCCGGGCAAGCACGGCTGCCAGCTCAGCGTCAGACTCAGACTGAGCTATCACACCAAAAGGCGGAAGCCCAGGCGAGTCATCCACTTCAGAAGGCATAAGCCTTCTGCAATAGACAGCTTGTAACACTCCTACTCCCGTACCATCATCCCTACAAGCTCCGAATGAGAAAGTAAGCTCGCCCGTGGACGATCCACATAACTCATCCAGAAAGTCTCTGCCATTGTAGCCCCCAGATCGCCCTCAGCGCTCGCCACCTAGGCCTCGTACCCAGAGGTAGAAGGACCAGGACAGGAAGCGGCTGAAGAGACTCAAGGCTTCTTGAAGAAGAACATGAGTCCTGACCGCAACGTTCCAATGGCCATGAACCATCCACAAATGCTGTTTCATCTGCTACGCAGATCTTTAAGAAGAATTTGCTCTTTGTTATTAAAGGAAATTGCCTCTTTCAGATCGCCGCTGAAGCACCCAGGGGAACTCGTCGCACTTATCCGTGCCATCAAGGGAGAGAGACAGATGAAATGTGCTCTAATTCCAGCAGCTGCATAAGTGAATAGAAATTCGCTTCTTATGTACAAGAGACGCACTGCTTCGGCTTCAAAGAACAAAGCTGAAGTGTTGATGCACACTGGCCGCCTTAAATATATTCGTATGTCCGGGGCCATGGCCAGGAATGAAAATTCCAAACACCGATTCCATCCGTCAGAGGTGTTTGGGAGGCCCAAGAGTGACTCATAGAGTCGGCATTTCGACACAAAGTCGAAAGTGACCAACAGAAAGAGAACTAATGCTTGTCTGTCTGTTTGTCTGAACTAACGCTGTTCTTGTTTCCATGGTAACATCGACTCTGAATGGTGGATCTCGTTTCAGCATTATGGGTGGTGTAGTATTTCACTGGCGGTTTGACAGGTAAGCAATTGTTTAAAAACTAACAGTTGAAATCACACTTGTGGCTTCTAGAGAAGCATATACTGTCACTTAACAAAATTTGAAAGGAATTTTCAGTTCTGGATTCATATTGTTATGTTTTAAACCATTTACTTTTGAGCATCAAAGAGACCATTTTAGGAAGATTTTAATAGTGGTAGTGAAAAAGTATAAAATAATACCAGATGAGAAACAGCCAGAAAGCAAACTTCAGAAGCTTCAGGGATGAGGAGAAGAGATAGACGAACAGATTTAATTTCTTTACTTACATTTCCAGCCTTTTCAGTCATATCTGGAAAATACAAACAGTGGAAGAGTCACCAAATACTGAAGCAATTCAGAGACAGAAATAAAATCAATCACATATACAACTGTGCATCTACCTTGAAAGAAAGTTTGCACACAAAAATTATGTTTGACAAATTACACATGAAAGTTCAAGGCAAGTTTATCTGCTCATTCAGATGTTGATGGGAAATAACACCATGGGAAATAACATTTTCATGTCTCTCAGAGGGTGTATGACATAACATAGTGATGTGGGGTTAGACCAACATCATGCTCATGAACTGCAGCCAATGGGAGACTCCATGAGACGGACTCTGTAGAGCCGTTTACCTGGTGGGCCGAAGAAATCGCTGCGCAATTTGGGATTACTGGACAACGATGTTAACTGAGCACTGATGTCCAGCTCTAAACAATGACCCAAAGATGTGCAGATGTGTAAATGAGAGTCTTATGTTGTATATATCTAATGGAGAATATAAACACCTAAGGCTAATGTTGGCTAGCGCTGGTCTTCACCGGCACTCACCTGGTTTGGTTCTGTATGATTCTGCGTCGGATGCTTCTGATTGATTCTGTGGGGTCTCAGCTGCTAGTTTATTGACCTTCAACTAAATCCAAAGAAATCAAGGTCAAATACATATAGCAAACACATTTAATTCTTCTAATAATCATAATGACAATCATGACTAGTAATTTCCTGCAACTTAATTCAGAAAAAACTGAATTTTTAATCATTGGACAAAAAAAACTCCACAAGTAGTAACCTAGAATACTGTCTAACACTCGATGGCTGCTCTGTCAAGTCCTCGTCGTCAGTTAGGAACCTGGGTGTGCTCTTTGATACCAATCTCTCATTTGAAAGACACGTTTCTAGCATCTGTAAAACTGCATTCTACCATCTTAAAAATATATCTAAATTACGGCACATGCTTTCAATGCAAAATGCTGAACAGTTAGTTCATGCGTTCATGACCTCAAGGCTAGATTATTATAATGCTCTACTGGGTGGTTGCCCTGCTCGCTTAATAAATAAACTGCAGCTGGTCCAAAACGCAGCAGCTAGAGTTCTTACTAGAACCAGGAAGTATGACCATATTAGCCCGGTTCTGGCAACACTGCATTGGCTCCCTATTAAACATCGTATACATTTTAAAATCTTGCTGATTACTTACAAAGCACTAAATGGTTTAGCTCCCCAGTACTTGAGCGAGCTCTTAACGCATTATACTCCATCACGTTTATTGCGGTCTCAAAATTCTGGCCAGTTGATAATACCTAGAATATCAAAATCAACTGCAGGCGGTCGGTCCTTTTCCTATTTAGCACCTAAACTCTGGAACAGTCTTCCTAGCATTGTTTGGGAAGCAGACACACTCTGTCAGTTTAAATCTAGACTAAAAACACATCTCTTTACTATGGCATACACATAAAACATTTTTAATTTCTATTATTCAAATCAGTTAAATGATTGTTTTAGGCTGCATTAACTAGGTCAGCCGGAACCGGGAACACTTCCCATAACACCTGATGTACTCGTTACATCATAAGAAGAATGGCATCTACGCTAATGTTAGTCTCTCTGTTTATCCCGAGGTTTACTGCAGTCGGCCGGATCTGGGCCGTATCCAGACCAGATGGTGGCCCTTAGCCTGGACATGACGACCATATCCCTGAAGTGTCTGTAGAGACAATAGTGTCAATTAAACTCCCCCCTGTAAATGCCGCATCGACACGACATCCTAATTAAACCCGTCCCCGGCGTGACAACTCCAATCTTTCGAATAATCCTACGAATATCTATTTATCTAATATGACTTCTGACCTGTAATGTTGCCAGAATCATAATCATACACTATTTGTTCGTCGGCCAGAGGAGAACTGGCACCCCGACTGAGCCTGGTTTCTCCCAAGGTTTTTTTCTCCATTCTGGCCCTGAAGGTGCTTTGGTACCTTGCCACCGTTGCCTTTGGCTTTTGGCTTGCTCAGTTGGGGACACCTAAATTTCAACTATATTACTGGTCTGCCCGCATTGACACTATATGATAATTGAAATGAGCTGATGACATCACCGTTTTCTCCAGAGCGGCTGTACAGCCGAATCAAATTCCGTTGCATTATTTTCCTGTTACCACTGTGAAGCTGCTTTGAAACAATTGCCATTGTAAAAAGCGCTATATAAATAAAGGTGATTTGATTTGATAATATGCATATGTAGTATTTTGCCAGTGTATTTGTATGAAAGCACATATAGACTAACCTGTGCAGAAGAGTTGTCCGTCTGAATGGCGGTCTGTAGAGAGTCGCTCATACACGTCTCATCGCTCTGCTCTTGATCTGTGCAGAAACACAGAATTTACATTTCAGAATTTACACAGGAATATGAAGTAGGTGGTGAACTGGAATATTAATATCGCATAAGAGCTGACCAACCTGTAACAGTCTCTTCTGGTTTTATCTCCAACACTTCTGGGGATATAGAGACATGGCCGACCTGCGGGACTGTCCCTCCTTCAATCTGTACAGTATTACACAGACAGACTGAAGCTGATGAGAACACACTCAACTGCTTTACTCAATGTAAACTCTCTGTTCTTTTGCTCCAAGCACAACTATACAACATGCTTACAGAACACATTTTTAATAACATTTGACTACAGGGTGCAGATGGCCAGTCCTGCCCTCACCTCTGTGGTTTCCGTGTCGTTCTCGCAGCACTGCGGTGTGTGTGTGGAAGACAGCGCGTGCTCCGGCAGCCGGACCCCGGACCCATCGGACACATCCGGATCTGTGAGCTCTGAGTCTGTGTGCTGGAAGGGAGACGGGAGGAACTGCAGACAGTCTTCTTCTGCCTCTCGGTTTCTTCCTCCCTTCACCTCATCATCCTCCCTTTCTCCATTCACTCGCACCACTTCATTAACCTGAGAAAGATTCAACATACAGATACAGATACATTCTTCATCAGTACTGTTCTTCTCATATTCTTGTACATTTAAAAATCTTTAAAACATATTTACTTGAGAAGCAAAAGAGCAAAAGAGCAATTTAAAGTCACAATGAAATAAAAAAGGACAATCCTTGTTTTAATGGAATATTGCAGTGTTTATTCTAAATGATTTATTGGTGCACATCATTATTGTGTTAATAATCCTGAATCAGAATAACAGTGACATCTCTTCTCTTCTCTAATGACGAGGGCGGGGCAACCTGTCACTCACATGAGATCCACCAATAGCAAACCACAACCATCCAATCAATTCCCCACAGACAAAATCAAGCCCCGCCCTACATTTGTTCTTGTTTGAGAAGCATTTCAGATATATGGCACAATAAAGAAGAAAAGACCAGCGCAACTGCAATGTCATGCCAACTTTAGGTTTGCTAATGCTACTCACTTTATCTTGCTAAAGTATAGTCTTATCATACACTTTCATGAAATAAATGAATTATGGATGATTGCATATAATGTAAGCCTGATTTTATTTTATTAGATTTATACTTGACATGCAAAAAAGTATGAAAATATTAACTTAATAATATATTATAATATATAATATAATATATAATAATATGCAGTCTTAATACTGTATTTTATGCAATTTAGCTTCCCATAAAAATATATTCTATTTTACAGATGTTACTGAAAAAAAGACAAATCTACTGATAAAAAAAAATTAATTTGCATTTAAAATACATGTTTAGGTAGCTTATCGCGATGAAATCCCTGTGCTTTGCATATGTGTCAGGTTTTGTCAATCAACAGCTCCTACAAGGAAACCGCTTCATAAACGTACTAAATAACGTGTTAATGACAATGTCAAACGGCGGACAGGTAGGAAATATGATCACTAGCTCAGTATATAAAACGAGTTGATGTAAAGTCCCTACCATGACAAAAAAAAAGGTATGTGCGTGTTTCAGATGGGCTGATCTGCTCTGTGTGAGTGTTTTTGTCCTTGTATGGAGCACTTCACATAGAAAGAACCCATTCACAAACACACACACACACCTAGGGAACACTAGCACCCATTCAACACATGCCCACTTTAACTCACAACACTCATTCCAGCCACCAGAGGGCAACATCTGCTATTGTTGAAGCATTCTGGAACACTCCACTTCTCTTAGGAGACAGACAGAGCACATTCCTACAGCAGTGAATTATCCCGGATATTGCTATTCAGTGTGGGTGGTGTGGCAGAGTGCATGGCTCCTGATGGAGTCAATGTTATATTGCACAGAGACTGCTCTTCTACAGCTCTGAAGACATAATGGAGCGCTTCATCAAAACTGTTGACATTTCTCTTAAAGGAAATATAAATAGACATAAAAGAGGCAATCCTTGACATATTTGACATTTAAAACTGCAAAAGTAATGTGAATAGCATAGCTCAGATCACTTGGTCTTGAGAGAATGATTCATAGAGTTCATACTGAAATGTTTGATTGCAGACTTGACAAATTTCTGATCTCTTCTGAAACTCTAAAGGAGACACATGTTGCTGAAGTCTATTTCTTAGGCATACAAACAAACAAAAATTCCTAAGCAATTTCTTACTTTGCTCTCCATTTAATCTCTTTGCAGTCGAAGAAAAACAAGTGAGAAATTACAGAAAAACTCTCCAGATGGATTGTCCCTATTATAAGGATGTTGCATAGTGACATTGTATGACTTTTTTCTTTACATCCCAAAAAGCTCTCTGTTTTCAGTCCTAAACTATATTGTACCACTTATAAAACCTTTTAAACAGTAAACTCTGCAATGAGAAATGTAGATTCCAGGTCTGTCTGTACCTTAGCAGTTCTTATCCCAGCAGTGCTACTTCTGCTCTGTCTGCAAGGTTTTGGAGTCAGAGAGGGCGCTGTCACATGTGAGCGAGATGGACCTGAAACAGTCTCCGTATCTCCAAGGTTCCCCTGCTCTGTGCTGTATCCCGTCACCCGTGCTTCGACTGTGGATGTGAACTTGGCCGCAGGGAGAGACTGCTGCCTCAGGTACTGCAGCGGGTTTGAGGAAGCACTGAAAGAGGAGGAGATGTCGTCTGAGGAGATGGCTAAAGAGGATTGGCGAGTTGGGTCGGCCGACACACTCCTCTCCAGCAGCTTGGGGAGTTTGAGGCGCTCGAGAACGGCCTCACTGATGGTGAAGCGCAGGGCATAACGCTGCAGCACAGAAGCTGCTTCCTCGGGTGTGCGGGCGTTCCGGTATGCTTCATGCAACTCCTGTTCACGACGCTCCCTAGTGGAGAAAGTGAAACGGTGTCAGAAATGATGATTATATCGAAGATTGAGATCCATTAGCTTACAGCAATTTTAATTTGATAATTTTGTCAGTAATGTTGTCAGTAACCAGTTACAGCAGTGAGAGTAACTCCACTGAAATGAACATCACTCACAGTAACACCACTGACAGTAACCGCACTCACAGTAACACTACTGACAGTAACCGCACTCACAGTAACACTACTGACAGTAACCGCACTCACAGTAACACTACTGACAGTAACCGCACTCACAGTAACACTACTGACAGTAACCACACTCACAGTAACACTACTGACAGTAACCGCACTCACAGTAACACTACTGACAGTAACCACACTCACAGTAACAGCACTGACAGTAACACTACTGACAGTAACCACACTCACAGTAACACTACTGACAGTAACATCACTCACAGTAACACTACTGACAGTAACCGCACTCACAGTAACATCACTCACAGTAACAGCACTGACAGTAACATCACTCACAGTAACATCACTCACAGTAACATCACTCACAGTAACATCACTCACAGTAACAGCACTGACAGTAACATCACTCACAGTAACAGCACTGACAGTAACATCACTAACAGTAACACTACTGACAGTAACATCACTCACAGTAACACTACTGACAGTAACATCACTCACAGTAACACTACTGACAGTAACCACACTCACAGTAACACTACTGACAGTAACCACACTCACAGTAACACTACTGACAGTAACATCACTCACAGTAACACTACTGACAGTAACATCACTCACAGTAACACTACTGACAGTAACCACACTCACAGTAACAGCACTGACAGTAACATCACTCACAGTATAACTACTGACAGTAACCACACTCACAGTAACACTACTGACAGTAACCACACTCACAGTAACACTACTGACAGTAACCACACTCACAGTAACACTACTGACAGTAACATCACTCACAGTAACACTACTGACAGTAACCACACTCACAGTAACATCACTCACAGTAACACTACTGACAGTAACCACACTCACAGTAACACTACTGACAGTAACATCACTCACAGTAACACTACTGACAGTAACATCACTCATAGTAACCACACTCACAGTAACACTACTGACAGTAACATCACTCACAGTAACACTACTGACAGTAACCACACTCACAGTAACAGCACTGACAGTAACCACACTCACAGTAACACTACTTACAGTAACCACACTCACAGTAACAGCACTGACAGTAACATCACTCACAGTAACATTACTGACAGTAACCACACTCACAGTAACATCACTCACAGTAACACTACTGACAGTAACCACACTCACAGTAACACTACTGACAGTAACATCACTCACAGTAACACTACTGACAGTAACATCACTCATAGTAACACTAATGACAGTAACCACACTCACAGTAGCACTACTGACAGTAACATCACTCACAGTAACACTACTGACAGTAACCACACTCACAGTAACACTACTTACAGTAACCACACTCACAGTAACACTACTGACAGTAACCACACTCACAGTAACAGCACTGACAGTAACATCACTCACAGTAACAGCACTGACAGTAACATCACTCACAGTAACATCACTCACAGTAACACTACTGACAGTAACCGCACTCACAGTAACAGCACTGACAGTAACCACACTCACAGTAACACTACTTACAGTAACCACACTCACAGTAACACTACTGACAGTAACATCACTCACAGTAACATCACTCACAGTAACACTACTGACAGTAACATCACTCACAGTATCACTACTGACAGTAACCGCACTCACAGTAACAGCACTGACAGTAACAGTACTGACAGTAACCACACTCAGTAACAGCACTGACAGTAACACTACTGACAATAACCACACTCACAGTAACAGCACTGACAGTAACATCACTCACAGTATCACTACTGACAGTAACCGCACTCACAGTAACAGCACTGACAGTAACATCACTCACAGTAACATTACTGACAGTAACCACACTCACAGTAACAGCACTGACAGTAACATCACTCACAGTAACATCACTCACAGTAACATTACTGACAGTAACCACACTCACAGTAACAGCACTGACAGTAACATCACTCACAGTAACATCACTCACAGTAACATTACTGACAGTAACCACACTCACAGTAACAGCACTGACAGTAACATCATTCACAGTAACATTACTGACAGTAACCACACTCACAGTAACAGCACTGACAGTAACATCACTCACAGTAACATCACTCACAGTAACATTACTGACAGTAACCACACTCACAGTAACAGCACTGACAGTAACATCACTCACAGTAACAGCACTGACAGTAACATCACTCACAGTAACACTACTGACAGTAACATCACTCACAGTAATACTACTGACAGTAACCACACTCACAGTAACAGCACTCACAGTAACAGCACTGACAGTAACATCACTCACAGTAACAGCACTGACAGTAACCACACTCACAGTAACAGCACTGACAGTAACATCACTCACAGTAACACTACTGACAGTAACCGCACTCACAGTAACAGCACTGACAGTAACCGCACTCACAGTAACAGCACTGACAGTAACATCACTCACAGTAACATTACTGACAGTAACCACACTCACAGTAACAGCACTGACAGTAACATAACTCACAGTAACACTACTGAGAGTAACCGCACTTACAGTAACACTACTGACAATAACCACACTCACAGTAACAGCACTGACAGTAACATCACTCACAGTATCACTACTGACAGTAACCGCACTCACAGTAACAGCACTGACAGTAACATCACTCACAGTAACATTACTGACAGTAACCACACTCACAGTAACAGCACTGACAGTAACATCACTCACAGTAACATCACTCACAGTAACATTACTGACAGTAACCACACTCACAGTAACAGCACTGACAGTAACATCACTCACAGTAACATCACTCACAGTAACATTACTGACAGTAACCACACTCACAGTAACAGCACTGACAGTAACATCACTCACAGTAACAGCACTGACAGTAACATCACTCACAGTAACACTACTGACAGTAACATCACTCACAGTAATACTACTGACAGTAACCACACTCACAGTAACAGCACTCACAGTAACAGCACTGACAGTAACATCACTCACAGTAACAGCACTGACAGTAACCACACTCACAGTAACAGCACTGACAGTAACCGCACTCACAGTAACAGCACTGACAGTAACATCACTCACAGTAACATTACTGACAGTAACCACACTCACAGTAACAGCACTGACAGTAACATAACTCACAGTAACACTACTGAGAGTAACCGCACTTACAGTAACAGCACTGACAGTAACATCACTCACAGTAACATTACTGACAGTAACCACACTCACAGTAACAGCACTGACAGTAACATCACTCACAGTAACAGCACTGACAGTAACATCACTCACAGTAACATTACTGACAGTAACCACACTCACAGTAACAGCACTGACAGTAACATCACTCACAGTAACATCACTCACAGTAACATTACTGACAGTAACCACACTCACAGTAACAGCACTGACAGTAACATCACTCACAGTAACAGCACTGACAGTAACATCACTCACAGTAACACTACTGACAGTAACATCACTCACAGTAACACTACTGACAGTAACCACACTTACAGTAACACTACTGACAGTAACATCACTCACAGTAACACTACTGACAGTAACCACACTCACAGTAACAGCACTGACAGTAACATCACTCACAGTAACACTACTGACAGTAACCACATTCACAGTAACACTACTGACAGTAACCACACTCACAGTAACACTACTGACAGTAACATCACTCACAGTAACACTACTGACAGTAACCGCACTCACAGTAACAGCACTGACAGTAACATCACTCACAGTAACATCACTCACAGTAACAGCACTGACAGTAACATCACTCACAGTAACATTACTGACAGTAACCACACTCACAGTAACAGCACTGACAGTAACATCACTCACAGTAATACTACTGACAGTAACCACACTCACAGTAACACTACTGACAGTAACATCACTCACAGTAACACTACTGACAGTAACATCACTCACAGTAACACTACTGACAGTAACCACACTCACAGTAACACTACTGACAGTAACATCACTCACAGTAACACTACTGACAGCAACATCACTCACAGTAACACTACTGACAGTAACCACACTCACAGTAACAGCACTGACAGTAACATCACTCACAGTAACAGCACTGACAGTAACATCACTCACAGTAACACTACTGACAGTAACATCACTCACAGTAATACTACTGACAGTAACCACACTCACAGTAACAGCACTGACAGTAACCGCACTCACAGTAACAGCACTGACAGTAACATCACTCACAGTAACAGCACTGACAGTAACCACACTCACAGTAACAGCACTGACAGTAACATCACTCACAGTAACACTACTGACAGTAACCGCACTCACAGTAACAGCACTGACAGTAACCGCACTCACAGTAACAGCACTGACAGTAACATCACTCAAAATAACATTACTGACAGTAACCACACTCACAGTAACAGCACTGACAGTAACATAACTCACAGTAACACTACTGAGAGTAACCGCACTTACAGTAACAGCACTGACAGTAACATCACTCACAGTAACATTACTGACAGTAACCACACTCACAGTAACAGCACTGACAGTAACATCACTCACAGTAACATTACTGACAGTAACCACACTCACAGTAACAGCACTGACAGTAACATCACTCACAGTAACATTACTGACAGTAACCACACTCACAGTAACAGCACTGACAGTAACATCACTCACAGTAACAGCACTGACAGTAACATCACTCACAGTAACACTACTGACAGTAACATCACTCACAGTAATACTACTGACAGTAACCACACTCACAGTAACACTACTGACAGTAACCACACTCACAGTAACACTACTGACAGTAACATCACTCACAGTAACACTACTGACAGTAACCACATTCACAGTAACAGCACTGACAGTAACATCACTCACAGTAACACTACTGACAGTAACCACATTCACAGTAACACTACTGACAGTAACCACATTCACAGTAACACTACTGACAGTAACATCACTCACAGTAACATTACTGACAGTAACCACACTCACAGTAACAGCACTGACAGTAACATCACTCACAGTAACACTACTGACAGTAACCACACTCACAGTAACAGCACTGACAGTAACCACACTCACAGTAACACTACTGACAGTAACCACACTCACAGTAACACTACTGACAGTAACCACACTCACAGTAACACTACTGACAGTAACATCACTCACAGTAACACTACTGACAGTAACCACACTCACAGTAACAGCACTGACAGTAACCACACTCACAGTAACACTACTGACAGTAACATCACTCACAGTAACACTACTGACAGCAACATCACTCACAGTAACACTACTGACAGTAACCACACTCACAGTAACAGCACTGACAGTAACATCACTCACAGTAACATCACTCACAGTAACATTACTGACAGTAACCACACTCACAGTAACAGCACTGACAGTAACATCACTCACAGTAACAGCACTGACAGTAACATCACTCACAGTAACACTACTGACAGTAACCACACTCACAGTAACACTACTGACAGTAACATCACTCACAGTAACACTACTGACAGTAACCACACTCACAGTAACATCACTCACAGTAACACTACTGACAGTAACCACACTCACAGTAACACTACTGACAGTAACATCACTCACAGTAACACTACTGACAGTAACATCACTCATAGTAACACTACTGACAGTAACCACACTCACAGTAACACTACTGACAGTAACATCACTCACAGTAACACTACTGACAGTAACCACACTCACAGTAACAGCACTGACAGTAACCACACTCACAGTAACACTACTTACAGTAACCACACTCACAGTAACGCTACTGACAGTAACCACACTCACAGTAACAGCACTGACAGTAACATCACTCACAGTAACAGCACTGACAGTAACATCACTCACAGTAACCACACTCACAGTAACACTACTGACAGTAACCACACTCACAGTAACACTACTGACAGTAACATCACTCACAGTAACAGCACTGACAGTAACCACACTCACAGTAACACTACTTACAGTAACCACACTCACAGTAACAGCACTGACAGTAACCACACTCACAGTAACATCACTCACAGTAACCACACTCACAGTAACATCACTCACAGTAACACTACTGACAGTAACATCACTCACAGTAACAGCACTGACAGTAACCACACTCACAGTAACACTACTTACAGTAACCACACTCACAGTAACAGCACTGACAGTAACCACACTCACAGTAACACTACTTACAGTAACCACACTCACAGTAACAGCACTGACAGTAACATCACTCACAGTAACATCACTCACAGTAACAGCACTGACAGTAACCACACTCACAGTAACACTACTTACAGTAACCACACTCACAGTAACAGCACTGACAGTAACCACACTCACAGTAACATCACTCACAGTAACCACACTCACAGTAACCGCACTCACAGTAACACTACTGACAGTAACATCACTCACAGTAACAGCACTGACAGTAACCACACTCACAGTAACACTACTTACAGTAACCACACTCACAGTAACAGCACTGACAGTAACCACACTCACAGTAACACTACTTACAGTAACCACACTCACAGTAACACTACTGACAGTAACATCACTCACAGTAACAGCACTGACAGTAACCACACTCACAGTAACACTACTTACAGTAACCACACTCACAGTAACAGCACTGACAGTAACCACACTCACAGTAACACTACTGACAGTAACCACACTCACAGTAACACTACTTACAGTAACCACACTCACAGTAACAGCACTGACAGTAACCACACTCACAGTAACATCACTCACAGTAACCACACTCACAGTAACCGCACTCACAGTAACACTACTGACAGTAACCACACTCACAGTAACAGCACTGACAGTAACCACACTCACAGTAACACTACTGACAGTAACCACACTCACAGTAACACTACTGACAGTAACCACACTCACAGTAACACTACTGACAGTAACATCACTCACAGTAACACTACTGACAGTAACCACACTCACAGTAACAGCACTGACAGTAACCACACTCACAGTAACACTACTGACAGTAACATCACTCACAGTAACACTACTGACAGCAACATCACTCACAGTAACACTACTGACAGTAACCACACTCACAGTAACAGCACTGACAGTAACATCACTCACAGTAACATCACTCACAGTAACATTACTGACAGTAACCACACTCACAGTAACAGCACTGACAGTAACATCACTCACAGTAACAGCACTGACAGTAACATCACTCACAGTAACACTACTGACAGTAACCACACTCACAGTAACACTACTGACAGTAACATCACTCACAGTAACACTACTGACAGTAACCACACTCACAGTAACATCACTCACAGTAACACTACTGACAGTAACCACACTCACAGTAACACTACTTACAGTAACCACACTCACAGTAACAGCACTGACAGTAACCACACTCACAGTAACACTACTTACAGTAACCACACTCACAGTAACAGCACTGACAGTAACATCACTCACAGTAACATCACTCACAGTAACAGCACTGACAGTAACCACACTCACAGTAACACTACTGACAGTAACATCACTCACAGTAACATCACTCACAGTAACCGCACTCACAGTAACACTACTTACAGTAACCACACTCACAGTAACAGCACTGACAGTAACCACACTCACAGTAACACTACTTACAGTAACCACACTCACAGTAACAGCACTGACAGTAACATCACTCACAGTGACATCACTCACAGTAACCACACTCACAGTAACCACACTCACAGTAACACTACTGACAGTAACATCACTCACAGTAACACTACTGACAATAACTGACCACTGACAGTCATATAGGCTTGTAATTTTGTGCCCATGGCAGATATTCAGTACCAAGTACTCTAGCTTATATGCTTTTGCTTAAATTAGCTGTGGTCATCTGTAGTGTTGGACTGTGATAAATGAGAACAAAAGTGGAAAGTGTAGATGGAAATGGCAGACATACTTCTCCTCCACTATTTCTCTGTACGTCTTGATGCTTTTTCTTCTCTGTGATCCTCCATCTTCACTCAACAGTCTCTCCATCATTTTCCTCTCCTCTTCTTTTTTGATCAGGTCCTGAGACACACTCCTTCTACGATTCTTCCATTTGGCCAAGTCCTGACACACAATCATACAATTGCAGACACATTCTGATCCATATACTGGATCTAACAGGAAACAAGTAACGAAAGACACTTACGTCCTGCCAGTGGTCTTCCTCCTCTTTCAGCTTGTTGTACTGGTTGTGCATGAGCTCGTGTCGAACTTGACTATGGGGTGGCAACAAGTCTTCCTCACTTCTCATGTCAATCATGCTCACACTCCTGTTACAGAGAGATTTGAGCTCATTGAATCACTGGTAATTTATGAAATTGAATCAGCTGGTAACTTTAAAAAAGAAAGTGCAATTATTAAGCAACCAGTTAAAAAGCAGGGCCAGTGAGTCACAGTGAGCATTTATAATTAGGCAGGTTGTGCCGCCCATAAGCCATGCATCCAAAGAAAGAAGGCCAGAAGTGTGAACATATGGTGAAAGACACTTTGAAACAACCACCATATTTATATTATCTTACAAATGGAAAAAACACATTTTCAGCATGTAAGAAATACTGCTTGGTTTTAATTTCTTAAATGAATTTAGCATATTCAAGTATAACTTTATACATCAGATGCAAGTGCTTTAGCAAACATAAGTATTAATTTGTGGATAAAAGGTTGACATTATATCAGCATCCCACTCAACAAGCAATACAGCCACATTATAAAGAAGTTCATCCATAGTGTACCAAAACAAAGTGCTGAACGCACAGCTTGGCACATGCAGACATTAGGCTCTGTCAGTGGGAAAGGAGTGTGTTTCACAGCACAGTGTGTTAAAGAGACTTACTCAGGATCATCAAACACACTAGATGAACGGCTGAATCTACAACAGGCAGGACAAAAGAGCACAAAGACAATGATTTATGAGGACACTGATGACCAACGTATTAAAAAAAAAAAAAAAGACTTAAACCTGTAATTGCATGATGTACAATTTCTATTAAACAGAATATTTTGTAAGTATTGCAAACTCTATACAAGCAATTACACATTTTAAATAAATAAATAAAATGGAAACATTTGTAGAGATGTTACACACATACCCACACACACACTTTGAGTAGTCATTGGATAGTCATGCTTGTGTAAACAAGTGTTCAGTGCAAGAACTGTCTGTGACCTGTTTAACCCTCTGGTGCTCTTCGGTTATTTTTGTCTGAAAAATGGTATATTTTATATTTTAGAATTTTTTACTTCATCAAAATGGTACGAAACTTGGTAAAGTTTGGCACCTGCTGTGTGAACACAAAAAAAACATGGTTCGAAAAGGTTAAATGGTCCTGAAAAAAGTCACACTTGTGCTGCTCCCAGTCAAAAATAAACGCATTGGAAATCAATTCAGTCTAGTGGAAGCGTTTGGTACTGCGGCTAAACAACATCTGACTGAAAGCTCATCTTTTGAGATATCAAACTCAAACACACAACTTTCTTTTTCACAACTTTTTTTCCTCATAGTTTTACAGTAAAACATGCTTTGGAAAAAATATATTTCTTATAAAATTTGAAAAAATTGAAAAAAAAAAAAAGTGCATTTTTCATAGCAATAAAATTAAACTTCTATAACTTTTTTTTGATTTCAGCAAAAATCAATAATCTGCCAAGTGTCGTCTATAAAAAGAGACCAAACTTCAATTTGTTGCTCCAAAGCATTCAAGATTTATGACAGGTTAAGTTGGAAATGTAATGCAAAAAAAGTGAATAAATGGATTATAACTACTGCATAAATATAAGTTAGTACCATAACATCCCATAAAAAACAAAATATTAAATAAAAAACATTATCAAACTAAAATATAGTATATTAAAAGATCACTGACTGGGCCATAATTAATCCTTGATCTTTTTTTACTTACTACATGATTATGTAGGGATAATCCATGCCTAACTGTGCTTTAAATGATTCAGATAGTTTAACGCACAGCTAGCCATGGATTACACTGCTTATACCACGGTCATCTACCAGCTTTGACAACTTAAAGCTGTTATTGATGTTTGCAGTGCAATACTTGACTGGAAGTTACGGCTTGTTAGATCCAGCATTCTGCCCGCTTTGAATCAGAGACAGAGATAAAGTAGTGTGTAAGATTACACTAATAAACTAGAGATGTAACCCCCTCATTGCTGAGAAATATAATGTAGCACTTCAGTAGCGAAGCTGTTTTAGTAATAAAAGTCGCTGGGCAGCGCTGATAACAAGTTTCTGTGCTCCTGAATGTGTGTGTGTGTGTGTGTGCGTACCAAGGCCGTAACCATGTCTTGAACATTGGGGGGGAATTGAACCAATTTTTTTATTTTTAAAAAGCATAAAGAAACAGAACAGTGAACGAAATTCTAGGTCTAATTCAAGTTAGGAATAAATGACTATTTGCAAATAATATTTGCATTAATTTGCGTCAGATATATTGTTAGTCCTGAGATTCTTCACGTTAGTGAGTAAATACATAGATCTGCTGTTCTTCACGAGTGGTCAGGTGGTAGAACTTTTGTAAACCGTGTCAAAGGTTCCGGGTTCTAATCCGCCCTCACATAGTTTTTTTTCCTCATTAAAATCAAAGATGTTCATCAATGATTGTATATTAAGAGCTGGGACACATTTGTGTGCCTTTTTTTTAAGCGACACCTTCCAGCCAATCAGAATCCAGTATTCAGACAGACCATGGTATAATTATAAATAATAATACATGTAACAAAAATATTTTGCATTTTGATTCAGTTCAAGTCAGTTGGTGAATACTTTGAAAGATGGATCTGAACACTCTCATATTTCAGGTTATTTCAGACTACTCATTTTCAATATAAAGAACACCAATTTTGAGGAAACTTTAAAAAGTTTAGTAAAGTGGCTATGGATTTTTTCAGAATGTAAATGTTTTTGTCAGCTGGTGTCTCCTCCGGTCAGAGAAACACGTCTGTGGAGTAATGATTAAAAAACTAAACTAAATATTAAGCTCTTAGATTATTATGGAAGAATAATGTTAAGGTGCCAGAGCATTTCATACACACATTCTCTGCTGGTGTGTAGCAGTTACCACACAATCCTCATACGAGTTGGCTTATATTCTGTGTGGACGTTGGCTAGTAAAACACACATTCATAGACAGAAGAGCGCATAATAAAACAGTCTGGTTTCAGTTTCAGTGTTTATCTAACTAACCCCAATACCAATGGGAACGTCTAACCCATATTTCATAGCCTCATCAAATTCACCACTTATTGCACTTATCAAAAAGTCAGAAAGATTCTTAAAGAAGAGGAGAACATGAAAGAGAGCGAGAGAAAAGCGCTGGATGTGTGTCAGTGAAAGCACGGCCTGCGGTCTCACCACAAGAAACACACAGACACTGAAAATACAGGCCACCCAAAAAACAAACCAATTATAAAGCCTGAAGTATTCCTCATAAATGTAAATATGGCTCACTGTGAATCCGTCCAGCAGAAGAGACCAAAGGAAACACCGAGACTCACTGAGAACACAGCTGCAGCTCAGTCGAGGGTAATGATGGAGATAAGACACTTCAAACTCAAACATCCACACACACTCAGGATTCAGAGAGTCTGGAACGGCTCACAGTGTGTTGAGCGGCGATGGGTGAATCCGTAGATAAACACTGACACTGAACACAGATATTACACAAACACACACACTCTCTTCTTACCGCCGACCTCTTCATCCATTCACTGACCATCTGATGCATTTCACTCACAAAACTGGAAAGCACTTTATCAATCCGCCAAGCTCAAATCTGATTGGACAGTTTTTGGAAGTAAGACCACACAGGGTTATATCAACTGATATATCAACTCGACTTCATCAACGTTTGTAAGGTTAGTGGCATCAAATGTAACATGTACTGTTTACACTCCTGAGAGCCTCTCTTCTGTTGGACGACACAAGAAATGAATGCTTATTCAGGATAATGGCATTATAAAGAGCCGTTCTGTACTGTAATGTCAATGTGTGTGTGCAAAAACAGGGATTAGTCTCACATATACTTTATAATCAAACTGTCATAACGGTGTAATTTTAATGAGCACATCTGTCGACATGATGCCGGTGAGTTTGTTCAAACATCTCCACATCACTATGATCAGATGCTTTCTGAACGGCTGTTTTCTCATTTCTGCTGTGTGTTTATTGTGTTATTGAAAGGAAAGCGTGCAGCACATATTCACATATTCATCTCAGCAGCGTCGGGATGTTCGTTAACAGTTTATCACTGCAAACTTCAGTAACACTTTAGTTTAGGCTCCAATTCTCACTATTAACTAGTTGCTTATTAACATGCATATTATTAGAATATTAGTTGTTTATTAGTACTTATAAAGCACATATTAATGCCTTATTCTGCATGATCATATTCTACATTCCTTAATCGTATCCAGTACCTAAACTACTGTGCTAACTATTAATAATATTAATTGGGGGTTTATTGACGCAAAAGTTGAAGTTAATAGTTAGCTAGAGTATATCGCAGCATTGAATCACGTTCAGTCTCTTGTGCGTCACGTGAGCCTGAGTGCTCCTGCAGTTCACTGGACGGCCACCGGTGGCGCTAATAACAAGGCTTTCTGGATTCCACATACAGCCCATTTAAGTTAATCTACAACTCTTAAGAGATGGACACAGTTTTGTGACTCTCACACAGATGCCAGGCTCAATGTCAGCACTGATGACGGCAGAACAAACAGACAAACACGACTGTGTTTCCAGAGAATCTCCGGCTCGGGTTCTGTCAACAAGCTCATCTCCTTTACCTTTACATTGTGTAATGCTGTTTACATTGGCACCAATCTGACTCATTTCAGCTTGTGAAACCATGTAACCTTTACAGATCATATTACAAAAATCCCCTCAAGAATATAAACATAAGCGCTCTTTTAATCTAAACAGATCTTATGCTTTATGAATATCAGCCGCAGATTTATTTTGCTCATCTCAACTAAATGTACAGTTTAATATCTAAGATGTTAAAGACTGTCAAGATGCGTAACAGAAAAAAACCCCACTAACTGTCTAAAAAAAACTGTCTAAACCACAAGAAAATGATTTAATAAATGCATTTATTATATAAATATCAATTATATTCATTTATAATAATTGATAATAATAATATATTTGAAAAACAATTCGCATCAGAGTAACCAAATACTTATTTCATTAGGCAGCATGGATGTATTCCCATCACGCAGTATTGAGGAAAAAGAAAGACACTATGATACAGTAATATTGTGATATAAAGTACAGTAGAGTCTTCAGAACACTTCAATCCTGTGTGGAATGCTGTCGCACCAGTCTTTAGAGAAGAAAGTCTGCAGTTCTTCTAAGGTGAAGTGGTTTCTGAGCCACTAGCATCAACAAACAATGTGTTTTTCTGAACCCTCCCTCCTTCTGCCATTAGTCCAGCAAACAAAGCCCCGCCCCCAAACACACGCCATTGGTTGAGTCAGAGTTGGCGCGCCGGGCTGGTCATGATGCTCGTGTGATGAACCGTTTCTCAAAACCGTTGCGCATTGGTTGTTTGAACAATACAGGACTGTCCAATGACTACTTTTGTTCTGAGTTGTTTTGCTTTATTTCCAGGTGTTTGATTCTACTGCGGTTCACTTTCATTGTCTGGACAAGCTAAATCCTGCAGAATGAAAGATATTGTCCTGATGCTGCCTTGTGTATTTTGCACACGTCATGCTAACACGAACCTGAGCTTCTAACCAGAAGTCATGAGCTGTAGTTCCTACTTTGTGATGCCGTTTGCAAATGTTCTTTGAACTGTGGTTTCAGGAAACACAGAATTGTTGAACTATGTTGGTAATGGTGCGTTTGGGAAACGCAGTCCAAAGCAAAGCTTTGAAAGCCCAACAGAGGCACTTTTTGGGTGATCAAACTTGTTTCTGTTTACTCCGCATATTAAACTGTGATGACACACATCACCTAATGAACGTCAGTGCTGTTTAGAAGAGAGGTTTCTAACGCCCATCTTACTGGAATATTAACAGTGTTCGCAACATCAGTTGAATCAAGTTGAATACTTTTACTTTTTTTAAAGCTCCGTGTTAAGCAGCTCTTTCTGTTACTCTCCTGTAGTGCGCCGGAGCCGAGCTCAGTTCAGCTCAGTTCATGAACACAGGAAACCTGCACATTCCCCGTCTTCCTCTGGGTGGGTCGCCTGTTCCTTGTGTCGGACAATGGGAAAGAACTCAGAGCCTTTCCTCCGTGTGTTTGTGAGTCTGTGAACACCTAATGTAGTCATTCACTGGCATTATGAAAGGTTTTCCAAACATTCAGATAATAATATTCGGATTCCAAATGAATTATTTACGTGTTTTTGAGTCCATCTTTTGGTCAAAAACGAAGGCGTGTTGCCCATTTCTGTGTAAAGATTCTGGATAAAAGATATTATAAAACATGACAAAACAATAGAATAAATGCAATAATAAATAACTTTGCATCAGAGATGCTTTAAATTGTCATCTGTAGCCGAGAATGATCAACTTTCATGATGATTGGTTGAGTTCTTCCGGACCAAATAAAAGGTATTCAGTGTTTTTTTGCTATCAAACGTCTTTCGTACATGTATTCTCCTATGTGTGCTTTTCCAACACTGCAAAAAATGCTTTTCTTATTTAGTATTTTTGTCTTGTTTCCAGACCAAATATCTAAAAATTCTTAAATCAAGATGCATTTACTAAAGTAGTAAAATGACATAAGATTTTTTTTCTTGTTTTCTGGAAAATAAAATCTAAATTTTTGCTTAAAACAAGCAAAATGATCTGCCAATGGGGTAAGAAAAATAATCTTGTTTCTGTTTGGGACAGAAAGAAACAAGATTTCAAACAGAAACAAGATTATTTTTCCTAGAAAACAAGAAAAAAAATCTTATGTCATTTTACTACTTTAGTAAATGCATCTTGATTTAAGAATTTTTAGATATTTGGGACATTTTTTTGCAGTCATCATTAACTCATCCTCATCTCGCTCCAAACCGGACTGTATTTCAACTTCTCTGAATGTTGGTAACCAAACAGTTTTGGCACCAAAAACATTTCTTGAAAATATATTCTTTTACGTTTCACAGAAGAAAGTCATGCATGTTTGGAATGACATATGACAAAAAGAGAATTTTCATTTCTGGGTGAACAATCCCTTTAATTACTATTAAATCATTTTAAATGACTTATTCATTATGTTTAATTATGTACACTGGCAAAATCTGATTGTGAGTTTCATCAAGAAATAAGAAAAATAACCGTCAGTTGTTTTGGTGAATCATTTGTCCCCCGACTCAATCTGTTCTTATGATTTGTCTTTACTGCACACGTGGTATATTAACTCTGCAATAAGATCTGATGTTTCTGTTTAAAGCCAGCGGATCGTCTGCTGAAGTGTTTTAGGGACCACCCTGTCTCAGCCCGCCATGCAGACCTGAGCTACCTGAGCCAAAGGCTTTCCGTAGAGTGTCATTGAAGCTCAGTCATGTTGACCTACATCAAGCCCAAACATTATAAACAGCAGACGCCTGGCGTGGGACCGAAACCCAAACTCGTCTGGCTCTCGTTCCACCTGACAGTCAGAGCAAATGTGCCAAGAACGGCCCTTCAGCGCCCAGGCTATCCTACAACAGCAGTCGGACCTCCCCGGAAAGCAAGCTCCAAATATATGAGCAAAAGAACATAAATAAAGTATGTTTTCCCCTCAGATCTTCAGTGCCGATCCCAAAAACAATACGAGCCTGCTCTCAGGAGGACAGACTCAAGTTCTGGTGGTTAGACGGCTTCTGAACAGGACATCAAAGGAACAGAAGCTGCATTCATTGTCAAACGGTCCAGTGAACATAAGAACACGAGATCCCACCGGACCATTACAACTATTTTTATTCTTATATCAAAAAAGGCAACATGAAACGGAATTCAAAACCCATTTTACTCCCATAATGTGATGGGGAAAAATGCAAGATGAGACTGGATTTTATCCACTGGGAACGGACTGAGAAGTGAAAAGTGTCTCTATATAACAGGGCCTGGTGGAGTGAGCTGATTCAGACCAAATTACTACACTTTAATGGAAGATTACAAGGACAATTACCACCAATTCATCTTTTAAAATAAGCAATATGGCTATGTATGTACATACGTACGGACGGACGGACGGATGGACGATGGATGGATGGATGGATGGATGGATAGGTAGACAAACGATGGATGGATAGACGGATAGATAGAAAAAGGATGGATGGATAGAGAGAGGGATGGATGGATGGATGGATAGATAGACAAACGATGGATGGATAGACAGACAGACAGACAGACAGACAGACAATGGATGGATGGATGGATAGATAGAAAAAGGATGGATGGATAGAGAGAGGGATGGATGGATGGATGGACAGACAGACAATGGATGGATGGATGGATGGATGGATAGATAGATAGAAAAAGGATGGATGGATAGAGAGAGGGATGGATGGATGGATGGACAGACAAAGGATAGATAGATAGATAGATAGATAGATAGATAGATAGATAGATAGATAGATAGATAGATAGATAGATAGATAGATAGATAGATAGATAGATAGATAGATAGATAGATAGATAGATAGATAATGGATCTAATGGATGGATGATGGATGGATGGACAGACAAAGGATAGATAGATAGATAGATAGATAGATAGATAGATAGATAGATAGATAGATAGATAGATAGATAATGGATCTAATGGATGGATGATGGATGATGGATGGATGGATGGATGGATGGACGGACGATGGATGGATGGATGGGTGGATGGATGATGGATGGATGATGGATGGATGGGTGGATGGATGGACGGACGAACGATGGATGGATGGATAGACAAAGGATGGATGGATAGATGGATAGATAGACAGGCTGGATGGATGGATGGATGGATGGATGGATAGGTAGACAAACGATGGATGGATAGACGGATAGATAGAAAAAGGATGGATGATAGAGAGAGGGATGGATGGATGGATGGATAGATAGACAAACAATGGATGGATAGACAGACAGACAATGGATGGATGGATGGATAGATAGAAAAAGGATGGATGGATAGAGAGAGGGATGGATGGATGGATGATGGACAGACAGACAATGGATGGATGGATGGATGGATAGATAGAAAAAGGATGGATGGATAGAGAGAGGGATGGATGGATGGACAGACAAAGGATAGATAGATAGATAGATAGATAGATAGATAGATAGATAGATAGATAGATAGATAGATAGATAGATAGATAGATAGATAGATAGATTCGATAGATAGATAATGGATCTAATGGATGGATGGATGGATTGATGGATGGACAGGATGGATGGATGGATGGATGGATGCATGGATAGACAAAGGATGGATGATGGATAGATAGACAAAGGATGGATAGATATATGGATGGATGGATAGACAAAGGATGGATGGATGGATGCATAGATAGATAGATGAGTGTATGAGTGCAGTAGTCGTGATTGTGAGTGTTTTGGTGGAGGGGCGTCTGGGCACCTGGTGTCATTTCCTGCTGTCTGATTATGGGACATCTGAAGCGGATCCGTGGGGTTTGGAGGAGTTTGGCAGGAAGCGGCCCGTCCATCGCTCTCCTCCATCTCCTGACGGAGGCTCTGCTCTTGAGGTCGGGGGGGCACAGAAGGATGGAGGGGGGGTCTAATCTGAGGGTCACTGCGTTGTGGATTCATAGGAATGGGGTCTTTAGGGGAAGACTCGTTTTGAGGAGACACTCTGGAGTATTGCTGCTCAGAGTCACTGTCTATATGCTGAGACTCTACACAGTGAACATCACTTCCTGTTAGCACAGAGGACAATTCTAACGAAAGGGTTTCACTCCCACTAAATCACACAACAACAGTGACACACCCACAAAAACAACAGACATGAGAACACAACGGCAAACCAGAAACATGTGATGAGAGGAATGGGACAGGAGAGGGAAATGGGAAGGAAAGTGTTTTACAACAGAGAGGAGGGACAAAAAGAAAAGAAAAGAAAATTACATCGTGTGTTTTCCACTCAGTGATAATATACAATGCTGTACACTGACAACTATTCTTCTGTTTTCTGAATTGTGCGTGCTCATTTCTCTTTCTTTTGTGTTCTGTTTGCATTTTAAAACACTAATTTAACACAACCCTAATCTAACCTTTAATATATATCAAAATATCAACTTTTCATACTGTACATTATAACGTTGTAGCAAAAAGGTTTGATTTCTTATATTGTCCATTTATCCTTTTTGGGCCATAAAATATTTATCAGCAATATTCATTGGTCTTTACCAGTCTGATCAAATCATGAGTGTAAATAACGTGCAGTTGATGTTAAAAATCAGCACACTTTGAATGGAAAGTTAAAGGGGGTCATTGTGGGATACAGTACATGAACTGCATACTACAGAAATACTAGCATCTTAGTACGCCACTCCAAACATAATATTCCAAACAATAAATAAGGACATAAATATAAACAGCACTGAAAACACTGACAGATATTACACAGAACACACAATTATGGGAGATTATCATTGATACATTAGCATGGTTCTGGATCTGAAGGTTGTTCTGGATCAGCGCCTGGATCACATCTGGATCAAATCAAACACCCTCTCAAACCTCTGCACTACAAAATCAATGCAAAAAATAATAAGACACAGCCATTCTTCTCTTAAGTTGTCATAATTTTACCACTGACTTACAAATGAAGTTTTAATCTTGTCTTATGAGGATGCAGGTGCATTTCAGGATCTTTGTGGAGTTTGGCAAACAGTGGTAAGACAGACCATCTTGAAACAATTACCATAAATATCCTGGCAGCTGAAATGGGGCAAATGAGTGTTGCCTAATTTATTTATTTGTTTGTTTATTTTATTATCTATAAAACTTCAGAGGGTTGGGATTTCGTTACAGAGAGTTTTAACTGTGTGAGGCGAACATGACATCAATAATTTCTATGGTGAGAAAGAATAGTAATGTGCTGATTTGTTCCAGAATCATAAAAAGAAGCAAAACCCTGACAGAAGTTGTTCTCAGAGCTGATATCTAAATCCAAACGCCTGATCTTTGACACTAAAGCAGTCACGTCTGGAGCGGAGCCATCATTCCCCGTTACTCTTCACAGACGTCAGCTGGAAACAGCTCAGAAACTCTTATATTTATTTCAGTAGCGAGTCATTGTATGCACTCCAAATGAAAACAACACTCCCAATGGTGAATCAAGTGCTTCATCATCATACCAGTGTCTCTGGTCAGATTTACCTGAAAGGCCTCTCTCCTCCCACAGGTGAGGTGGAGTTACTCCAGCTCTTGCAGTTGTCGTCTCTGTCTGCGCGTGGACGGCGCACTGGCGCAGGCATGTACGCGCCCTGGTTAGCCTTGTTGGGCAGGTACTGGTTGAAAGGAACGGCGATCCGCGGCTCGCTGCAGGACGTTCTCCGCACCAGCATGTCATCCTTGCGCACGTCCGGCATCTTCCTCTGGGGGGTGTCGCACTCCGAGTCGCTGCCGCGGCCTGCAGTGGGACAGTCAGAGGGAATTAGTGTAGAGTCTGGCAGTGTTTCAATCATCTGAGCATCTTCTGTACTGGGGTTATATGGATCTCAGCTATTAACAGAAAAGCTGTAGATTCAAACCCAACTGGGTCCGTTCTTCAAGGAGAAAAAACCCTCTAGATTTACTAGTGATGCCAACCGAAAATATTCAATAAATGATCTTTTGGTTTTGGCTGAATTGATTTTGGAGGGCTGAAATCATTGACATTAGAATAATGAAAATTGCATGTAAACGGGAGTGAATGGTTTTGCTTGTGTCATGTAAAAAAAGAGTCTTGAAATGTCCCGTTCACACAGTAGCGTCTCAAATACTGTCTGTATGAATGTGCAACAAGAGTCAAGCCTGTATTCTCTTATCAATGATAGTGATATGATGGATATGAGATGGCGACGTCCATAAAACTGAAAAGTCTTATCACTTTTGACACAACAAGAGTCCAATCGAGCCGCAAGTTCATCCATCAAATCTTCATTAACCGACAGCAGTGTTTACAGTATATCTGGGTGGAGAGCGGAACAAACTGACATGAGCCGCTTCGGTGGAGAACAGTGACTGGATCTAAAACCTTCAAATGACACACAGCTCATATCTGCGTCACTGTGAGTTACTGAAACCACACATGAAACACACAACACAGTTTCTCAAGGCTAGTCCCCATGTCCTCAGAGTGTGTATGTGAAGTTGTAGCTCAAAATACCCCACAGATAATTTTTTATAGCATGTTAAAATTGTCACTTTTTGAGGGTGAGCAAAAACGCGACGTTTGTGTGTGTCCCTTTAAATGCAAATGAGCTGCTGCTCCCGCCCCCTTTCAGGAAGAGGGTGGAGCTTCAAGAGCTCATGTCAGCAGCTCCGATTACCTCACGCAGACACAATGAAAATGTCAGAAACTGTTCAGCCTTTTTATGATCAAACCGGAGTCGGACAATGATGGAGAGACTCAAGAAGAAGAGACAACATGTAGAATGAGACAGGTTGAGAGACCCATTCAGAGACACGTTTCTAAATGGATAGTTGATGAATTTATGAGTTAACGATCTTCAGTCATTGATTAGCATATTCTGTCATGATAATCTATAAACCGCTGGTGTGGGAACTGTTGTGAGATGAGCCAGAGAATATCAGCTGCATGAAGAGAGAACAGGGATAGTTTAGTTTAATTACGGTTATAACTTATGTTGTCATCTTGCTTTATGACATGCTATTGCATTTGTGTTCGTACTGTATCGCAATAAATGTGCAAGACGGATGACAGCTTGAGCGACTCCCAAATGTGCTCGACTACAACAACTCTTCCTCTTCTCAACATGTTCACGGGGGCGGGATTTATGTAAATGTTAGGGTTAGTGATGTCACTAACCCGTGAAGAAGCTCGTTGTAGTCCCTACCAGCTGTTTGTTGTAGTCCTTAAAAAGCGATTACTGTAAAAGAAAATATCTCCCTTTGCTTTGAACTTTGAGCGTCGTAACTTTGTAGATGTTGTTTATACTCAAACAGCAACATTACACACTAACTAAAGTTAAAAAAGTGGAATCATAATCAACCACCCCTTTAATGCAGCCCATGATAGAAAGGTGTCAGAACACACAGTGCATTGGTGTTTGCTGCATAGCCGCAGACCAATCAGAGTGCCCATGATGACCATGAAGTGCCTACAACACGTACAGCCTTTCATGACAGTGGTGTTTCCTGGTGGAAGTGACTCTTTTAACAGGATAACACACCTGTCACACTGCACACATTGATCAGGAACGGTTTGAGGAACATGATGAAGAGTTAAAGGTGTTTCCCTGGCCTCCAAATTCCCCAGATCTCAATCCGATCGAGCTTCTGTGGGATGTGCTGGACCAACAGATTCGATCCATGGAGGCCCCACCTCACAACTTGAAGGTCTTAAAGGATATGCTGCTAATGTCTTGATGCCAGAAACCACAGGACACGTCCAGAGGTCTTATAGAGTCCATGCCTCGATGGGTCAGGACTGTTTTGACAGCACGAGGGCGGCCAACACGATATTAGGCTGGTGGTTTTAATGTTGTGACTGATCAGTGTATATTGCTGGAGATTTCAGTGGTTCAATAAAACATAAAAGTGGAAACTGAACTTGCAGTAGATGCAGAAGCTCTAACAGGGCCAAATCAGAGAACATTTTTACTGAAGGAAAAGAGGAATGCAATTTATTTGGTTTTGGTGCCTATAAGGCTTTTAAAATGAAAATGAAAAAAGTGTATTATCTGGACTGGACTTAATGGCAGTTCAATGTCTGCCACTCAAAACAATTTCTCAAGCACTCTGGAGTACGAACAAACAGCTATAAAACCACTTCAGTCTGTGGCTGCATTTGAGAGGACTGAGGCAGAATGTTTTGAGGACCTGATGTTTGAGTAGATTATTGTCTCAAAGTCCTCTAGTCTTTATGGAACTGATCTGCCAGAGTTAAAGGCTGGGCACCTGGATCAACATTGACCTTCCACACCTCCCATCTGCGGCCACATTCCCAGGCAAGCTGCTCCGCACGTGTCACGCGGTCTGTTCGACAGTTTCTGTGGCTCAGGGTTAAACACACACCAGTCAAGATGATGATTGATGGAGCATGTCACATCACACAACTCCTGACATCAGCAATAAACACACACTGTGAGACAGCACTGACACATGATGGAACTGCAGGGAAAGGAAATGTTTCACAGGCATAAGGTCTTTCCCAACAATTCTGTCTCAGATGCTTCTCCTAAAGGTCTTAGAGCAGTACAGAGCAGCTATAAAACCAATACTGATAGAATAGCTCACTTAACTTGGTCTTGATAGAATTTGATGAGAAATATCTGAGTTCATATTTGTCTCCTGAGACAGCAGAGCAGAGCAAAAGTAACACAAGACTTTTAGTAGACGTCTGCACTTCTCAACTAGTCATTCATTACTGTTTGGGTAAATGAAGTGTGATCGTGGAGCAGGACAGCAGAGGGTCAGGCCGTCCATTCATGTTTTGGGTAAACATTATATTTCAAGAGTCCCAAAAACTGTTGCTGTATTATTGTATACGCTTCTTTTAAAGGTACACCATGTAACTTTTGGCCATCTAGTGGTTAAAAAACAAAACTGCATGCATTTTGCGGAAGAACGTTGTTTTGGTTGTGCTTCAGCTCTGAGTGGATGAATATGTTTATCCTACTGCTCATAAAACATTGACTATTGGGCTTAAGAGATATAACCAGTTCAGATAGAAAGGATCTCAAGCTGACTAGCTGAAGACGTTTGTCACAGTTAGGTTCAGTTATGTTCATTCTAGTTTCGTTTTCATGGACTTTTAGTTTGTTATTCATCACATGTATTCCTTTGAGTTCCCGTCTGTCTTCTGTCTCCATGGTCACACATCATGAGTTCATTAGGTTCAGCTGTGTTTAGTTATCACCTTGTTATCTGCACTACTTAAGTTCCTGCTTTTCTTATGTTCATTGTCCGGTCTATTGAGTACTACTTCCTTGAGAATTAAACTCCAGCACAGCTACAATAACCATAATGAATTGACCTTCACAACAGATAATGCTTTACAGTGAACTCTTGAACATTTCAAATCCCTCAGTTCTCTCTGTCTTCTAAAGCCAAGCCGATGCTGATTCTTGTTTTATTACTCTTTTCTCCAGCAGACTCTCCTCTGTTCGGTGTTTGTTATAAACGGGTGATTCCCCGGAGGTTGGAGACTTAGCAGCTCCATGTCAATCTTTCTAGCTTGCTTATTATTTAAATTTAGTTCATTTTAACTCTTTCCTGCCAACATTTTTGAGAATTTTCACAAAAGTTTCATGGCCCCCAATGTATTTTGTTGTATGAATATCTGAACATGCAATATATCAAAAGAATAAACAGAGCCTCTGCTTTAAAAAAAAAATATTCTAGCTTCATGCATTCTTTTATCATTAACACTTGAATATGGGTAAGTTTCATAAAAAAAACAACATTTTGAGTAAAAATTTTTGAGTCCATCAACACCACCAAAGCTTCACAGTTTTATAGCTTGTCCTGGGTCCACACTTCAATCAGTAACATTAGGCAGTTTTGATTTATATGCTGCTTAATGTTGATGATCGCGTTATTTTACATATGCATATGGTTTCATATGATATTGCTTGTTTCTGCTTCTTCTTCACATGTGTTTTGATCAGGAGATTCTGTAGAAGATGTGTAATAGCGCCCCCCTACCGTATAACAGTGAAAACATGGAAAGCTGGAAAATTCTGTCAATGGCGGGGAAAGAGTTAAACAAGAAAAAGTTACAAGTGTACCTTTAATTATATACTCTAAACATGTCTAAAAAGGGCATAAACTGATTTATATATATACACCGATTAAGCATAACATTATGACAGATGAAGTGAATAACACTGATTATCTCTTCATCACGGCTCCTGTTAGTGGGTGGGATATATTAGGCAGCAAGTGAACATTTTGTCCTCAAAGTTGATGTGTTAGAAGCAGGAAAAATGGGCAAGCGTAAGGATTTGAGCAAGTTTGACAAGGGCCAAATTGTGATGGCTAGACGACTGGGTCAGAGCATCTCCAAAACTGCAGCTCTTGTGGGGTGTTCCCGGTCTGCAGTGGTCAGTATCTATCAAAAGTGCTCCAAGGAAGGAACAGTGGTGAACCGGCAACAGGGTCATGGGCGGCCAAGGCTCATTGATGCACGTGGGGAGCGAAGGCTGGCATAGCCGCAGACAGGTCAGGGTGCCCATGCTGACCCCTGTCCACCGCCGAAAGCGCCAACAGTGGCACGTGAGCATCAGAACTGGACCACGGAGCAATGGAAGAAGGTGGCCTGGTCTGATGAATCACGTTTTCTTTTACATTACGTGGATGGCCGGGTGCATGTGCGTGGCTTACCTGGGGAACACATGGCACCTGCTCCTCAAACCATTCCTGAACCATTTTTGCTTTGTGGCAGGCGCATTATCCTGCTGAAAGAGCCACAGCCACCAGGGAATACCATTTCCATGAAAGGGTGTACATGGTCTGCAACAATGCTTAGGTAGGTGGTACGTGTCAAAAATGGTTCAGGAATGGTTTGAGGAGCACAACAATGAGTTTGAGGTGTTGACTTGGCCTCCAAATTCCCC
Source organism: Coreius guichenoti (assembly GCA_039654105.1). Lineage (NCBI taxonomy): Eukaryota > Metazoa > Chordata > Actinopteri > Cypriniformes > Gobionidae > Coreius > Coreius guichenoti. The sequence goes on along the minus strand of CM077173.1, from coordinate 40,699,367 downwards.
AGATCTCAATCCAATCGAGCATCTGTGGGATGTGCTGAACAAACAAGGCCGATCCATGGAGGCCCCACCTCGCAACTTACAGGACTTAAAGGATCTGCTGCTAACATCTTGGTGCCAGATACCACAGCACACCTTCAGGGGTCTAGTGGAGCCCATGCCTTGACAGGTCAGCAAAAGGGGGACCAACATAATATTATATCATAATGTTATGCCTGATCGGTATATTATATATATATATATATATATATATATATATATATATATTAAAAAAATCACTGATAGTAAAATAACACTGTTGGATCATGTGAACTCCAGCACAATTAAACTCGGGTTCAGATCAAGTGTGAAAACAGCCACACTTTCCACAGCTGAATATGACAGAAAAACTGTCCAACAAATAGAGTATCCTTTTTCACATGCTATGTACATTCTGTTGTAACTAGTAAAGTTTTTATAGACGTCTTATTAAAACGTTAACCGCTCTTGGTATATCCTGCTGAAATCAATTTATGAGAAGAGTGACATTATAAAATACCTTTATATACAGGCAAGTTATAATTCCATCTCCATGTGTGCTTCAAACCCTCACATAAACATCCTCCAGAACCATTTATAGATCTGTCACTTGTTTGGTAAATACTTCAAATGTCAACATATGCAAAAATGCTCTTCACGCATATGCTTTAGAGTGCTATACACGTCAAGTGAAGAATTGCAGACGCTCAGTAAATGTAAGCTCTTGCGCTTTAAAAGAACGAAACAATTAGCTTCGCATTACAGCATAACGCCTGTTCATGTGTTTAATGTCACGCTAACAGCGTATGCAGCCCAAATGCATGACATTTAACAGTGCCACAGGGAAGAAATAGTAGCGAATGCACACTTTGAGACTCGTCTGAGCACTTCCACATATGTTAAACCAATTTTTTGATGTTTAAGTACTTTCTCTTATCCTAGTTTAATGTGCAGAGACTCTGAGTTAGCTCAAACTCACACCACTGGCTTAACTATCGACGGGATCAGAATGGAAGCAATGCAAGATGAGGAGCATCTGGTGCAGTTTAAATCACAACTAAAACATGATGTGCATTATGTCATGGGTTAGATCATGAGATAGTTGGCGATACGAAGCCTTAAAATCTTTATTTTTCCTTGGATATCAAGATATCAAGTATATAGTATCAGTTCTGGCAGGTCACGTCAGTCAAGCTCACATCAGCTGATCCACATCCACGTCCACCTATAGGAACACAACGCCTATTACAGCATCCCTATATAGGGTCCATTCAGTCTTATCAGCAGCTTTATCAGGAGATGATTACCCTCCTCCATCCCCAGCTCCACCTGTCGTACACAGTCAGGACTGGCCTTCTGATATTTCTCTTGAATTATGCTGTTACATTAAGAACATTAATGCTATCTGTAATACATTTATGTTGGTTCTGTTCTGTTTACCTTAAGAGGGTTTTTCGCTGCTCTTATCTGTCTGTAATTGTATGCTAATGGTCAATCATCTTTGACAGATTTATTTTACTGAACTGACCTATGACTTTGGTCCCTCTTCTGTCTCGGCGCCTCAAACCCCTGGCATTACTGAACACTGCATTCTGGGATAAAGTCTCTGGCTCTCACTCCCAATTTCTCTGGACAAGAACAATCTAATACTAACACTGAATCTTTTCTAGGAGCTCTAGGGACAGAGATGGATTTGTGGGAAACTGTGGTTTGGTCACTAGATGAAATAAAGGGTTTTGAGTGGAGAAATGCGTTTTTATTCTCAGGCTGTTCTGAGTTTGATTTAAGCGTTTAAAACTTCCACTTTTACTCAACCCACGGGTGCAGTAGACTCTGATATGAGAATGTTTAAAGCATTAATGTTGTGAAAGAGAGAGAGTGTGTGTGTGTGTGTGTGTGTGTGTGTGAGAGAGTGTGAGTGTGAGTGTGTGTGTGTGTGTGAGTGTGTGTGTGTGTGTGTGAGTGAGTGAGTGAGTGAGTGAGTGAGTGTGTGTGTGTGTGTGTGTGTCGATTTGCATGCATGTTTGCGTATGAAGGACGAAACTGCGCCCAGAGCTGGGCTGAACATCTGTCCTGATATGCAAATAATACACTGTAACAAAGCACTTCAGTTGTGCATACAGTAGATAGATAACAACATAAACATGCGTTTAAAATCAACCTTTAAAGTGGAGGAAGCACTTTCCATGTCTTTTGTTGTTTGTGTCAAAGGCTGTATATCCAATTAAACTCTGTACAGTATTCTGGCTGTGTGACATCCTCAGAATTACACAAGGCCACAGAATCCAGACTACATTAATTGTGGGTTAATTTGCAGAATGGATAAACATGGTTTGTGTCGAATGAGAAAGTGAAACTTTTGAAAAGGTTATTTTGGTGCAGTGTCCCTTTTCTTCTTTTATTATCCTGCTATATTATAAGTGCAGCAATGATCTGATGTTCTCCTTCTCTCCAGATTCTCGCTCTCTATTTTATTAGGAAAGGTCCTAATAAGTCTGTAACCATGACGACGGCACTCTGATCAACAGAAACCCTTGCTGAGGAGCCGCTGAAACCACACGGATCAAAGCCGCATGATGTCACATGTGTGATGTGCAGTATCAGCCTCGCACAGATGAATAAGGCATTACATTAGACTTTACTTTAAAATACAGAGACTGGATTTTTAATGAAAAATTTCACCAGATTCATCTGTTTTTAACTGTTTGTAAACACAACATTCAGACTTGGCCCCTCCTCATGGGCGGAGCACAGACATAAGCCACGCCCCCTGCTCTGATATGACATCAGTTGCACACACAGCTCAACCGACTCAAGAGAATACCGGCGGGAAGATGAGTGATGAGCTATTTTGTAAACATTGTGTTTATTATGCATAAATGTGACCCTGGAGCTCAACACCAGTCGTGCGTCTCACGGGTATATCTGTGGCAATAGCCAACAATACATTGTATGGGTCAAAATTATCCATTTTTCTTTTATGCCAAAAATCATTAGGATATTAAGATCATGTTCCATGAAGATATTTTGTACATTTCTTACTGTAAATTTATCAAAAATGTATTATTAGTAGTAATATGCATTGCTAAAGACTTCATTTGGACAACTTTAAAGGAGATTTTCTCAATATTTAGATTATTTTGCACCCTCAGATTCCAGATTTTTAAATAGTTGGCCAAACATTGTCCTATCCTAACAAACCATACATCAATGATGCTTATTTATTCAGCTTTCAGATGATGTATACATCTCAATTTCAAAAATTTGACCCTTATGACTGGTTTTGTGGTCCAGGGTCACAAATAGCATTTTTGTGTGCATGAAAGAACAGTTGCGCTAGTATTTAGATGGCTGTAATTCCCGACCGACTGTAGCCATCTTCAGTCTAGCTAGTTAATAAGTCTGTGTTTTCATAAAAACATAATTACAATGCCTAACAATCTGACTCGAGTTACAGCAGTCAACAAAGACATATCTGACATTTTATCAGCCATGTAAAATGCAATCAAACAAAAGTAAGCAAACTCTGTTTTAAACAGAAGGAAACTTGATCAGGTAAGACAGCATTAGCAGAAGTTTAATAATGGGGACAGGGCTCAACAATGGGTCAGCTGATTCCTGTTTCTCACAAGCTTCCTCATTTTCTCTTCCACAGGGATTCGTGGGACAAATATTGCTTCTCCGCCTTCGGCGTTTTGCTCAACCCCATTACTCAAGATGTTCACTGGTTGACAAATTTGAACACATTTATTGTTTCAAAGCATAGCTGAGTGTGTGTGAGTCTTACCATCGCTGTAGCCGCGGGCGAGCAGGCCGTCGGGCGAGGGGGTTTGATGGGAGCGTGAGCCGATGGAGTCCAGGCTGTCGAAGGAGTCGTCTCGCGTGTGTCTCGGCGGGGAGAGAGAGTCGCTGCGCTCGGACTCACAGCAGTCGATATAACCGCTGTCCCTGATGCTGCGCTTCGGGCTGTCCCAGTCCTCCGCTTCCTGACAAACACACACACAACATCACAGGGTTAGAGCCGAAGGGGTTCACTCTTCCGGCAGAACTCGACTTGTGTACGGCTGTTACCGGAAGCCAGTGATTATAGCTAATAAAGTTATAAATATGGATATTTTTCTTGGCTTCAGACGGCCTTCATTAACCCCTGGAGCCATATGGATCACTTTTATGATGGAGCGATGCACTTTTTTGGGCTTCTAACTTTTTCCATCTGCTGCTAACATCTTGGTGCCAGATACCACAGCACACCTTCAGGGGTCTAGTGGAGTCCATGCCTCGACGGGTCAGCAAAAGGGGGACCAACACAATATTAGGAAGGTATATATAGAACATATTTTTGTAGCGGTTGTGAAGTAATTACTGTATTCAAAATAAGTACCTACTCAAGAGAGTGTGTGATTTCAGACGCGGCCACAGCTTCTGCTGGATGAGGTGTGACGGGTGAACTGGAAGAGGAAGTGAGGTTTATATAACTGTGTTGCTCTGGCAGTTAAAGTGCAGTTTTCTGATTAAAGCAATAGAGCCCAGCTCGACTCAGCTCTTTTTCAGTCGGCTGTGCTGCATCACCAGCACAAACCAGCCTTTTATTAGAGTCCTGCAGCGCTGCGACTGAACCCGGATCGGTGCTGAAGCTGTCTGATTGAGACTATCTGACCAGATGGGGAAACACTTTTCATGCAAACGACATGTCAAATTGCAGTCCAGTGACATCATTGGGTGTCGCATCAGCTGCTGTTTGAATCAGTGTGATAAAGACTTTGTTTGACACAATTCTAGAAAAAAAGGTCTTTAGACAAGCGAGAGCTTCATCTCGAGGTCCATATCAGGTTGTTTTTTTAAGATATACTGCACCAAACAGCAGATTGTGATTTGGCGCACTGACGTGTGTGTGAGATCATTTTATTCCCTGGAGATCTGCAAAAGATCCCGCGATCTGAAGAAACACCCTTGTCCAGTGATGACCTCAGGAATGATGGACAGGGGTGGAGTGTTTTTCTCTAAGCCTAGAATCGGCCCAAATCGGGCTCAACTTGCTTTATACCCAAACGCTTAGCTTTTCTGAAGAAAATATGAGTGGTGTTAGCCCATGGAAAATGCCCGTGGGTGTTGTGTGTGTTTGCCAGGGCGTTTCTAAGGGTTGCCACCATATCCAGAGTGTTTTGGCTCACTGTTATGTGGTTTCTGAGTGGCTCCTCACAAAAATTAATGCAAAATCAACCAATCTGTGCACTGCTTGAAAGCAGCTTGCATTTTTGTCATATTTCTGCAATTTTTCTGAAAAAAATGTAAACCAAACATTAGATAAGATTCAAATGAGAACAAAGAAATTGATCATTATGTGCTCAAATATTATAAAAAAAATATATATATTTTAAATGAGTGTAAAATATTATTTGAAAAATAATTAAATAAATATAATTTGTTATATTTAAAAAAAAAACAGTACTGAACTGTACTTTGTTTAATCTAATTTTTATTATTTATTTTAATCTATTAATTTTTTTAATTGAACATATTAAACTATTTTTATTTTATTCATTTATTTACAACATATTTGTATTTAATCTGTTTTTTATTTTTTCTTCATTTTAATCTTATTTATTTTTACATTTTTTACACTGTTTTTCTCTAAGCATTTCCACAGACCCCCAGCGCTTCCTTGTGGCCCCCAGGGGCCCCGGGCCCCAGTTTGAAAACCCCTGTATTAATTTGCCTGATTTTACCAGTACATTTATATTCATTTTATATGCACTTTTTAAAATGCAACACTATTTTAAGCTGTAAAAATTGAAATCTGAGGATTGATGACAAACGAACACATATGCTGACACTGATCTTGCTGTGTGAAATCACATGTGTTAGAGCCAGTGTTTGTGTGTGTTTGTACCCTTCTCATCTGTGACAGCAGGCCCTCAAACTCCTGCAGGTCCAGGGTGGGCCCGCTGTAAGAGGCACTGCTATTGGCCGCTCGACCCAGCCAGTAGAGCGTGATCAGAACCTGAACATCAGAACCAAACATCTCATGATCCATATAGTACAGTGTCAGTGTCACATGATCCTTCAGAAATATTATGGAAACCGTCATACATTTTATTTCTCAGGATTCTTTGATGAATAGACAGTTCAATATAATCTCAATGTAGTATTATCATGGCACTGAAGATTTGACTTACATGCTTTAACTTCTTGTTGTTGTCTGGAGCCCTGAGAGAGAGAGAGAGAGAGAGAGAGATACAGAGAGAGAGAGAGAAACGAGTTCAGTGCGGTCGCTTCATGTGACTCAATCCATCAATCAACATATGAAAACAAATAAAACAGGCAACAGAAAAACAGAAATACAGCACATGATCAAACATCTACCCTTCTCTCTTTCACAAACACAACATCCACAACTTCCAAAGCATCCAGAAGTGTTTCGACTGAATAACGCTGGCTTGGTGAAATCTGGTAAAATGTAAACACTGAATCTCCGACCGGCCCAGGACGTTGCTGGCATTTCAGTTTCTATTCTCTAATATAACTTTTAACATAAAGAAAACGGCTATGAAGACTGAGAAAACACAGGGAGTGAGAGAGAGATGGCTAGATAAAGAATCAGAGAGCGTCTGTTTTTATAAGCGTTCCTCCTGTAATTCCAGCACGTATTAGATCATTCTTCTGATCGCACCTTCTGTCCGTCTCTCTGCCTTCATCTGTCATAAAGCCTTCATTGTTTCCATCAACAAGAAGAGAATCTACATACTTCAGTTCTGTGCTCATCTTATAGATTCATCTGTGATCCAGTGGAAAGAGTGATGATTGAAAGAGAGAGAGAGAGAGAGAGAGAGAGAAAGATGCTTTACAGGTGTCCTAATATTATGTTGGTCCCCCTTTTGCTGACCCGTCGAGGCATGGACTCCACTAGACCCCTGAAGGTGTGCTGTGGTATCTGGCACCAAGATGTTAGCAGCAGATCCTTTAAGTCCTGTAAGTTGCGAGGTGGGGCCTCCATGGATCGGACTTGTTTGTTCAGCACATCCCACAGATGCTCGATTGGATTGAGATCTGGGGAATTTGGAGGCCAAGTCAACACCTCAAACTCGTTGTTGTGCTCCTCAAACTGCGATGCACTGTGTATTCTGACACCTTTCTATCAGAACCAGCATTAACTTCTTGAGCAATTTGAGCTCCAGTAGCTCGTCTGTTTGATCGGACCACACGAGCCATCCTTTGCTCCCCACGTGCATCAATGAGCCTTGGCCGCCCATGACCCTGTCGCCGGTTCACCACTGTTCCTTCCTTGGAGCACTTTTGATAGATACTGACCACTGCAGACCGGGAACACCCCACAAGAGCTGCAGTTTTGGAGATGCTCTGACCCAGTCGTCTAGCCATCACAATTTGGCCCTTGGCAAACTCGCTCAAATCCTTACACTTGCCCATTTTTCCTGCTTCTAACACATCAACTTTGAGGACAAAATGTTCACTTGCTGCCTAATATATCCCACCCACTAACAGGAGCCGTGATGAAGAGATCATCAGTGTTATTCACTTCACCTGTCAGTGCGCATAATGTTATGCCTGATCGGGGTATATATCAGCCTAAAGCAACATTCACACTGACAGTCATTTGCAGAGACAAAGCAACTGTAAACATGCTTGTCAAAAAAAAATATATATACAGTGATGGTCAGAATTATTGGCACCCCTGGTAAATATGATCAAATATGGCTGTAGAAAATAAATCTGCATTGTTTATCCTTTTGATCTTTTATTCAAAAAATTCACAAAAATCTAAACTTTCAAGTAAAAGAATTGAAAGTGGGGGGTAAATCACATTATGAAATAAATGCTTTTCTCCAAAACACGTTGGCCACAATTATTGACACCCTTTTATTAAATACTTTTTGCAACCTCCTTTTGCCAAGATAACAGCTCTGAGTCTTCTTCTATAACGCCTGATGAGTTTGGAGATCACCTGACCAGAGATCAGAGACCATTCCTCCATACAGAATCTCTCCAGATCCTTCAGATTCCCAGATCTTCTCTTCAGGTCATCACTCATTCTCTATAGGGTTGAGGTCAGGGACTGGGATGGTCATGGCAGAAGCTTCATTTTGTGTTCAGGGACACATTTGTGTGTTGATTTTGATGTTTGTTTTGGATCGTTGTCCTGATGGAAGATCCAGCCACGGCCCATTATAAGATTTCTAGCAGAGGCCGTCAAGTTTAGATTTTTTATCTGTTGGTATTTGCTAGAATCCATGATACCATGTGTCTGAACAAGATGTCCAGGACCTCCAGCAAAACAATAGGCCCACAACAT
>CM077173.1:40666044-40686044 GCA_039654105.1 Coreius guichenoti | reverse complement strand
ATCCTCCCCTCAATACGGTGCAGCCGTCCTGTCCCCTTTGCAGAAAAGCATCCCCAAAGAATGATGTTTCCACCTCCATGCTTCACGGTTGGGATGGTGTTCTTGGGGTTGTACTCATCCTTCTTCTTCCTCCAAACACGGCGAGTGGAGTTTAGACCAAAAAGCTCTATTTTTGTCTCATCAGACCACATGACTTTCTCCCATTCCTCCTCTGGATCATCCAGATGGTCATTGGCAAACTTCAGACGGGCCTGGACATGCGCTGGCTTGAGCAGGGGGACCTTGCGTGCGCTGCAGGATTTTAATCCATGACGGCGTAGTGTGTTACTAATGGTTTTCTTTGAGACTGTGGTCCCAGCTCTCTTCAAGTCATTGACCAGGTCCTGCCGTGTAGTTCTGGGCTGATCCCTCACCTTCCTCATGATCATTGATGCCCCACGAGGTGAGATCTTGCATGGTGCCCCAGACCGAGGGAGATTGACCGTCATCTTGAACTTCCTCCATTTTCTAATAATTGCGCCAACAGTTGTTGCCTTCTCACCAAGCTGCTTGCCTATTGTCCTCTAGCCCATCCCAGCCTTGTGCAGGTCTACAATTTTATCCCTGATGTCCTTACACAGCTCTCTGGTCTTGGCCATTGTGGAGAGGTTGGAGTCTGTTTGATTGAGTGTGTGGACAGGTGTCCTTTATACAGGTAACGAGTTCAAACAGGTGCAGTTAATACAGGTAATGAGTGGAGAACAGGAGGGCTTCTTAAAGAAAAACTAACAGGTCTGTGAGAGCCGGAATTCTTACTGGTTGGTAGGTGATCAAATACTTATGTCATGCAATAAAATGCAAATTAATTATTTAAAAATCATACAATGTGATTTTCTGGATTTTTGTTTTAGATTCCGTCTTTCACAGTTGAAGTGTACCTATGATAAAAATTACAGACCTCTACATGCTTTGTAAGTAGGAAAACCTGCAAAATCGGCAGTGTATCAAATACTTGTTCTCCCCACTGTACATAACCGAAATGATTTCACTGGTAGATTAGACTTTTGGGCCACGTAGTATGTGAATATATATATATATATATATATGGGACGCCCCTCCAAATCACTGAATTCAGGTGTTCAATCACTTCATGGCCACAGGTGTATAAATCAAGCACTAGGCATGCAGACGCTTCTACAAACATTTGTGAAAGAATGGGTCGCTCTCAGGAGCTCAGTGAACTCAAGCGTGGTACCGTGATAGGTTGCCACCTGTGCAATAAGTCCATTCCTGACATTTCCTCACTACTAAATATTCCACACTCAACTGTTAGTGGGATTATAACAAAGTGGAAGCAATTGGGCACAACAGCAACTCAGCCACGAAGTGGTAGGCCACGTAAACTCACAGAGCAGGGTCAGTGCATGCTGAGGGTCACAGTGCGCAGAAATCACCAACTTTCTGCAGAGTCAACAGCTACAGACCTCCAAACTTCATGTGGCCTTCAGATTAGCTCAAGAACAGTGTGTAGAGAGCTTCATGGAATGGGTTTCCATGGCCGAGCAGCTCATCCAAGCCTTACATCACCAAGTGCAATGCAAAGCGTGGGATGCAGTGGGGTAAAGCATGCCGCCACTGGACTCTAGAGCAGTGGAGACGTGTTCTCTGGAGTGACCAATCACGCTTCTCTGTCTGGCAATCACATGGACGAGTCTGGGTTTGGCAGTTGCCAGGACAGTGACAGAGGTTAGTTAGTGGCAGGGGTTAGTTAGTGGCAGAGGTTAGTTAGTGACAGAGGTTAGTTAGTGGCAGGGGTTAGTGACAGGGGTTAGTTAGTGGCAGGGGTTAGTTAGTGACAGAGGTTAGTTAGTGGCAGAGGTTAGTTAGTGACAGAGGTTAGTTAGTGGCAGAGGTTAGTTAGTGACAGAGGTTAGTTAGTGGCAGAGGTTAGTTAGTGGCAGAGGTTAGTTAGTGACAGGGGTTAGTCAGTGGCAGAGGTTAGTCAGTGACAGGGGTTAGTCAGTGACAGGGGTTAGTCAGTGGCAGAGGTTAGTCAGTGACAGGGGTTAGTCAGTGACAGGGGTTAGTCAGTGATAGGGGTTAGTTAGTGACAAAGGTTAATTAGTGGCAGAGGTTAGTTAGTGACAGAGGTTAGTTAGTGGCAGGGGTTGGTTAGTGGCAGAGGTTAGTTAGTGACAGAGGTTAGTTAGTGACAGAGGTCAGTTAGTGGCAGGGGTTAGTTAGTGGCAGAGGTTAGTAAGGGGTTAGTTAGGGGTTAGTTAGTAGCAGGGGTTAGTTAGTGGCAGAGGTTAATTAGTGACAGAGGTTAGTTAGTGACAGAGGTTAGTTAGTGACAGAGGTTAGTCAGTGACAGGGGTTAGTTAGTGACAGGGGTTAGTCAGTGACAGAGGTTAGTTAGTGACAGGGGTTAGTTAGTGACAGGGGTTAGTCAGTGACAGGGGTTAGTCAGTGATAGGGGTTAGTTAGTGACAGGGGTCAGTTAGTGGAGGGGTTAGTTAGTGACAGGGGTTAGTTAGTGACGGGTTAGTTAGTGACAAAGGTTAATTAGTGGCAGAGGTTAGTTAGTGACAGAGGTTAGTTAGTGGCAGGGGTTAGTTAGTGGCAGAGGTTAGTTAGTGACAGAGGTCAGTTAGTGGCAGAGGTTAGTAAGGGGTTAGTTAGGGGTTAGTTAGTAGCAGGGGTTAGTTAGTGGCAGAGGTTAGTTAGTGGCAAATGCTGAACAGAGGAGAGTCTGCTGGAGAAAGAGAATGTGACAGAGCCCGTAATAAAACACAAATCAACATGGGCTTGGCTTCAGGAGATGGAGAGAACTGAGGGATTTGAAATGATGGAGATGATGGTGTTTTATCACTCAACAGGTGAGTAAGGTGTTTTATTAAACAGATAAACTGCCATTTGTAGGTCTCTAACAGAGTTTACTGTAAAGCATTATCTATTGTGAAGATCATGTCATTATGGTTGTTGTGCTGCAGTTTATTCTCAAAGAAGTAGTGTGTCTATTAATGGGTAAAGCTACAGTAACATCTTCAGCTAGTCAGCGCAAGATCCTTTCCATCTAAACTGGTTATATCTCTTAAGACTAGTAGTCAATGTTTTATGAGCAGTAGGATAAACATATCCATTTGCACAGAGGCGAAGCAGAACCAAAACAATGTTCTTCTGCTAAATGCATGCAGTTTTGTTTTATTGAATTAGACTAGCTGTAGAACACTGCACCCTGCTGGACAGGAGCTCACTGCGCAAAATAGATGTTCACAAGCTTGTCATCATTAGATTTCAACAGAATAGACAGTTAGAAGACGTTTCACTTCTCCAAAGAAATCTAAGGCCAACAAAGAGAAATAAAGACTGAGAACGTTGACACACATAACAAACATACAGCACACAGCTGTATTACAGTCTCAGACATGAACACAGATCCCCGCACTACTAACAGCCTTTAGGGATCTAGGTTTAGGGATCTTTAGGGATCTAGGTATCACATTAGTCTTTCAGAGACAGATATTTGATGATCAGCAAGTCAAGAAAAGCCTCTCCACTCATAAACAAATCCTGAGACTAATCCTTCCCTGGAAGTGCTCATTGGAGCCAGTTTCTAGACAAATATACCCCTTTGTTTCCCGCTGGAATGATAAAAACCTGTTCACCCTGATCCTGGAAGCTGTGCAGCAGCCAAACACAATGGAAAACATTCAAAACATCAGTTGCTGCCTTAGATTTTTAATTGACTACAAATCATTTTGATTTAAATGATTTAAATGATATAAAACTCACCACCTGCATGATGACGAGGATGAGTTCTATATTGTTTAAATCAACGTGGTTCAAACAACGTATTACAACAGTTAACTTCTCCAACATATGGTGATGGTTAAGCAATGAGTTGCGTTGTTTTATGGGTAAAACCGAAATAACTGAATGTGGTCCTATGTGTAGATGTCAGAAGTTGTTTCTTTATGGGATGAATTTAGTCTCAAAATCATTAACACATGCGTGCACAATTATCCATGAACTTGATAAATGTTGCAGATATGTTTTTCTATCCACAACCAAATGCCTTTCAACTTGCATGTGCAAAATTCAGAATTAAATGAATGTGCAGCAATTTGTACAAATAGAGACATTTCTGTCAGGACCACTATCGTCAAAGATGATTGACTATTAGCATACAGTTTGGATTGGTGGTATGGTTCTGTTCTGGGCAGCCTAGCATGGATAAGAGCAGGGAGAGCAGCGATAAACCCCCTTAGGGTAAACCGAACAGAGCCAACATAATGTATTGCAGATATCATTAATGTCAATATTTATTGTACAAAATAATTCGGGAATTTAGTCTGATTCAAGGGGAATCAGAATACCAAATCCTGACTGATGAGAGGAGGAGCTGGGGATGGAGGAGGGTAAGGAGCTCCGGAGAAACGCGATAGCTGCTGATAGTACCGAAGGAGCTTATATATGTGTGCTGTGATAGACGTCGTATTCCTATAGGTAGACGTGATCACTGACAGTCAGCTGATGCGAGCCTGACTAACGTGACCTGCCAGAACTGACGCTACGCTTGATTAGTGTATCATAATTTGCGTATGCAACAAAGATGTGTATTAGTGGATCAGGTGACGCGTGTGCATTCATTGACGTCCTTTATGAGTCTCATTTGATTCATTTGAATTTTGAGACTTTCTTGATTCACGGTTTTCAAGCATTTCACAACCCACACACAAACACCTACCAATGAATAGGCCTGGTGCTAATTATTAATGTGTGCACAACAATGGCATCGTAATCAAGTGTTCTTCCCCATATAAGACGCTTAAAGCGACTTAAGAAAATGATATTGAAGCCCCAAATTCAGTACACACCTTATTAATAAAACATAGCTTACCTTGCACAGACAAGCAGAAAAATATGACTACATCTTGCACATTTTCTTTGTTGCATGCACAAATTTTGATACACTAATACAAAAGAAAACATTTGTATTCACAAAAATGTCTACACATTCATTTAATTCTGAATTTTGCACAGGCAAGTTGAAAGGCATTTGGTTGTGGATTGTAAAACACATCTGCAACATTTATCATGCATGTGTTAGTCATTTTGAGACTAAATTCATCCCATATTTCTTGGGCATTAGTTCAGCAGTGCATATCCTGCTAACTTACAATAATGTGATTTTATAATCTACATAGCCCTGTTTATGAGAAACTAGGAGAATTGCTACTTGCTTACTACTAACATCACTGATATATTAAAATAGACAGTGAAACATAGAATAACTGACAATATTGAAGAACACTGTTCAACTATTGTAGTTAATGTTTCCAGTCTTCTTTGGAAGTAAGAAACAAGCTAAAATCATAAAAAAATAATGGCAGACAATTACTCCTCATGCATTACTGTTACATACGGCTGGCATGTGCCAAACCCAGAAGACAGTAAAGCCAGACTGTGATGCCAAGTACACTAAAAGAAACGTGTTTCCACTGATCCACTCTGCTTCACACTGGGAAGAGATATTAGTCTGCTTTACAGGGCAGTTTGGCAAGTTACAGTTCCTTCAGAAAGGCAGAAATATGATGAACTGACTGAACACATGTGACAGAACCAAAGCTGAAAGGCACCAGCATTTCAGCATGTACAGTTACACGCATGACCGTGCACACGTGGGTTTCTGCAGCTGTCAGCACTGGAAGAGCTGAATCTGGTCATTCAGAGGAGAGTCAAGTCAAGTCACCTTCATTTATACAGCGCTTCACAACACAGATTGCTTCAAAGCAGCTTTACAGTGATAATAGGAACTTAATGGAAGAAAGATTGTTTTGGCTGTACAGCAGCTCTAGAAGAAAGTTATTGTCCAGCTAAAGTAAGTTTTTGATTGATTCATTTCCGTTGTAAAAAATCATTAGTTATTTACTTTGAGGCCAATTACACGACACCATTTTAAACAAAAATAGAAAACTTTTAATGCGTTCTGGCCATTCATTTGCATGACAACAGTGTTTGGTGGCTTGAGAACGCAAACTTTGAAACAGGTTTTGAAATAGTTTTGAAACGATACCGCTATCATGTTCGTGTAAACTTCAAAAAAACGCAAATTTGTGAGAACCGTGACGGCATGCACGTAGGCATCGCATGTTTAGTCTATAGGCAAACGCGTTTGAATACGTACAGTGAGGAGAACAAGTATTTGATACACTGACAATTTTGCAGGTTTGCCCACTTACAAAGCATGTAGAGGTCTGTAATTTTTATCATAGGTACTCTTCAACTGTGAGAGACAGAATCTAAAACAAAAATCTATGATTTTTAAATAATTAATTTGCATTTTATTGCATGACATAAGTATTTGATCACCTACGAACCAGTAAGACACTTAAATTTCAACTATATTACTGATCTGCCCGCATTGACACTATATGATAATTGAAATGAGCTGATGACATCACCGTTTTCTCCAGAGCGGCTGTACAGCCGAATCAAATTCCGTTGCATTATTTTCCTGTTACCACTGTGAAGCTTCTTTGAAACAATTGGCATTGTAAAAAGTGCTATATAAATAAAGGTGATTTGATTTGATTTGATTTTGATAAGAATTCCGGCTCTCACAGACCTGTTAGTTTTTCTTTAAGAAGCCCTCCTGTTCTCCACTCATTACCTGTATTAACTGCACCTGTTTGAACTCGTTACCTGTATAAAAGACACCTGTCCACACACTCAATCAAACAGACTCCAACCTCTCCACAATGGCCAAGACCAGAGAGCTGTGTAAGGACATCATGGATAAAATTGTAGACCTGCACAAGGCTGGGATGGGCTACAGGACAATAGGCAAGCAGCTTGGTGAGAAGGCAACAGCTGTTGGCGCAATTATTAGAAAATGGAAGAAGTTCAAGATGATGGTCAATCTCCCTCGGTCTGGGGCACCATGCAAGATCTCACCTCGTGGGGCATCAATGATCATGAGGAAGGTGAGGGATCAGCCCAGAACTACACGGCAGGACCTGGTCAATGACCTGAAGAGAGCTGGGACCACAGTCTCAAAGAAAACCATTAGTAACACACTACGCCGTCATGGATTAAAATCCTGCAGCGCACGCAAGGTCCCCCTGCTCAAGCCAGCGCATGTCCAGGCCCGTCTGAAGTTTGCCAATGACCATCTGGATGATCCAGAGGAGGAATGGGAGAAGGTCATGTGGTCTGATGAGACAAAAATAGAGCTTTTTGGTCTAAACTCCACTCGCCGTGTTTGGAGGAAGAAGAAGGATTAGTACAACCCCAAGAACACCATCCCAACCGTGAAGCATGGAGGTGGAAACATCATTCTTTGGGGATGCTTTTCTGCAATGGGGACAGGACGACTGCACCGTATTGAGGGGAGGATGGATGGGGCCATGTATCGCGAGATCTTGGCCAACAACCTCCTTCCTTCAGTAAGAGCATTGAAGATGGGTCGTGGCTGGGTCTTCCAGCATGACAACGAACCGAAACACACAGCCAGGGCAACTAAGGAGTGGCTCCGTAAGAAGCATCTCAAGGTCCTGGAGTGGCCTAGCCAGTCTCCAGACCTGAACCCAATAGAAAATCTTTGGAGGGAGCTGAAAGTCCGTATTGCCCAGCGACAGCCCCGAAACCTGAAGGATCTGGAGAAGGTCTGTATGGAGGAGTGGGCCAAAATCCCTGCTGCAGTGTGTGCAAACCTGGTCAAGAACTACAGGAAACGTATGATCTCTGTAATTGCAAACAAAGGTTTCTGTACCAAATATTAAGTTCTGCTTTTCTGATGTATCAAATACTTAAGTCATGCAATAAAATGCAAATTAATTACTTAAAAATCATACAATGTGATTTTCTGGATTTTTGTTTTAGATTCCGTCTCTCACAGTTGAAGAGTACCTATGATAAAAATTACAGACCTCTACATGCTTTGTAAGTGGGCAAACCTGCAAAATCGGCAGTGTATCAAATACTTGTTCTCCCCACTGTATGTGCGCAGGCGCGTAGTTTTTCTTTATAAAATGACCGCCAAATTACTTGTCTGGCATGCATAATACAGCGTTTTTAGTTGTTTCCGCAGATCCATGTGAACGCGAATAATTTTGATAACGTTTTTTTAGAGGGAAAAGTGTATGTGTATGCCATAGTAAAGAGATGTGTTTTTAGTCTAGATTTAAACTGACAGAGTGTGTCTGCTTCCCGAACAATGCTAGGAAGACTGTTCCAGAGTTTAGGTGCTAAATAGGAAAAGGATCGACCGCCTGCAGTTGATTTTGATATTCTAGGTATTATCAACTGGCCAGAATTTTGAGACCGCAATAGACGTGATGGACTATAATGCGTTAAGAGCTCGCTCAAGTACTGGGGAGCTAAACCATTTAGTGCTTTGTAAGTAATTAGCAAGATTTTAAAATATATGTGATGTTTAATAGTGAGCCAGTGCAGTGTTGACAGAACAGGGCTAATATGGTCATACTTCCTGGTTCTAGTAAGAACTCTAGCTGCTGCGTTTTGGACCAGCTGGAGTTTGTTTATTAAGCGACCAGGGCAACCCCCCAGTAGAGAATTACAATAATCTAGCCTTGAGGTCATGAACGCATGAACTAACTGCACATGCACACAATCCTTCACCTCCATCCATACAGCCTCCACGCCAAGAATAACACGCAAACACCGCGCTGACACCTGCATAAAGAGGAACTGGCGAGCAGACATAATATCTCTGCTGGAGAAACAGGGAGAGTAAGACGCAGACGGGTTGAGGAAATGGACACTCGATGCCACAGCAGAACCTTCTTTAGAAAACATGTTTCTGTGTTCTACTTCTAAAATTTAAAGTGCAAACTTTTCAGATGTTTCCAACAGAACGTCTGCAAATAATATGGTTTCTTTAAACATACGTGAGATTTATGGATGTATTCAGTTTGAACTTACCGTTAAGAGGATTGAAACGTTTGGCAGAACCTTTGAAAACCTCTTGAAGCTATGTACTGAGATTATTTGCTCAATTCATTTTAATTATGATTCATAACGTTATTTTGACAAGAGCTGAGATCATCCATTTATTCAAGTTCCTTATAACTCTGACAAAATCTTGAAAACATTCCAGGTATGCGCTTCAGGATCTAAAGCACTGCTGTATTACAGGAGTTTATGCAAAACTAACAACAAGCCACAGCGAACCTGAGACCCCCCAACTGCAAGACTGGAGTCAGACTCATTAACCAAAACAACAGGAAAAGGAAGCGGGAGTTAACCTGTTTTATTATGATGCAGGAGATAACAGATAACAGTGTGTTTGTGCAGTTTGCACTTGACAATTGTTTTGCACTTCAAGAGCCAAAAAGACCTGCAACCAATTCATTATTTCAGAAGATGACAGACTTGAGTCTGTCTGAAATAATTGCAATAATTCAGGCTGTGGCATTTTGTTTTGAAACGCTTCATGTTATGTCAGAATCTCCCGGCCGTGCTGTATAACAGACACATCTGCAATGTTGCGCAATTTTCCTTAAAGCTAAAATCTTTCAATAAATGGATTAAAGGCAACCGCAGTAATATCTACCCAGAATGCTTTGTAATCCATTTAATTTATTATCTGACAACAAAACCAGCCTAGTGTGAAAGATGCACTTGCCATACATTATAAAGGGAGGAGACGGTACACTTACTAAAATAAATGAGAAACAAGGATTGCTCACAAGAATTTACTCACAATCCATCCAACAGCATTTGTTGCTAAGTTAACAATATAATGCTCTAATAAGCATAAAATATTGGGCTAATATATTACATTGGATAAAATATTAGATTTTTTAATTAGATTTGAATTGATATCTTTCAGTGTCCAATATATTGTTCACTGGTAAATTAATTTTTCATTATCATTTTCAATAATATATTTGCTTTCACTGGTTTTCTTTTTTTATGTCTTGAGCAGTCTCTTGAGATCCAGTGTTTGTAGCAGAGTTAAAATCTCATGATTATTTCAAGATCTAAACGATCATCTGCTGCAAGTGACGATTTGCTGTTTTTCATACTCCATATCAGTAATGGCTACTACAAACTAGTAATTATCAGTTATTGTTACTGGTCAAGAGATTCTATTTTGTTGCATTACTTAAATGAAATATAGACTGGTGCAGGTATGACATCACTTTGTAGGCCAAAACGTGGAAGCCATAGTCAATGGGTTTTTTGAATGGGATTTTGGCTGAAATAAGGTCTGTGGTGAACACAAGCTCAAGACACTTTCACGTTTTATTCTATGATATAAAACACATCAGTATTACCCCACTCGTGATTTTTTGAAGCTGTTACGTGTCTTGAAAAAGGTGGTTGCTAACAAGTGGCTAATGGACTACAGAGGCTGTCGAGGAGATTAAACGTCATCACGCCGAACAGGTGAACTTAGTCCGCTTTTACAGCCTCATTATGCTCATAATTGTGCTCTTATAAACTATTATAACTCAAACGCTCTGGGAAAATGTTTTGAGATAAAAACTGAAAGAGTTGTTGAAGCTTAGTGATCGAGCGACCGTGGTGTAGTCCGTTTATAGCCTACCTTTAGCTTTTTTACTTCTGGCAACTGCATTAGGCTTCAAAATTTAAACGTGCAAGTATCATAAACTTGTGTTGATCACAGAGTTTGTTTTTTAGCGATAATCCAAAAGCCTGTGGGAAAATCCTATAGGGTTTCTCTCGAGGGAACCAGCGCGATGCTAACTGCCGGTTGGCCTACAGAGTGACGTCACACCTGCACCGCTCTATTTAAGCAATGCTGATATTAATACTGATGAGTAACTTACATTTTTGACATATTACATGTCTGTTTTTGCGCCATCAACAAAAATAATTCCAAACGAAGTGACAGCAGAACTACCTGTTATGTGTCTCTAAGAACAGTGCTTGTTTCTTAAAGTAATATTGACAGCTAGAGGTTGAAATTCAAAATGTTGGAGTGAGTTATTTTTTCCGCCCCTCCTTCTCAGACTCGACGCTCATGCGGGTTGCCAGATTGAGAACACGCAACAGGACTTACATTGTAAGTTTACTGAAATGTCAGTAAACTGGTCACTGAATAAACCCCACCACTAAAGCACAGACTGACAATCTGTCAGGACTCTTGAAACGACCAACGCTTGTCCAATCAGCTTTAAGGACCAGAACTAAATATTATTATATTTTATTTAAAGTCAGCATGAAAAGGAAGTCTTTTCTTCTCTATTGTGCCGTATATCCGACTGAATCGCTTCACAAACAAGAACAAATGTAGGGCGGGGCTTGATTGTGTCTGTGGGGAATTGATTGGATGGTTGTGGTTTGCAATTGGTGGATCTCATGTGAGTGACAGGTTGCCCCGCCCTCGTCATCAGAGGAGATATGAAGTTATTCTGATTCAAGATTATTAAAACAACAATGATGTGCACCGATAAATCATTGAGAATAAACACTGCAATATTCCATAAAAAACAAGAATCCATAATAATGCCTACCATTTGGAACATCTTTCGCATAGAGCGTACATATGATGCATACCTATCTAGGTAGGCGACTGACTATAGTTTGGAGCAGAGATAATGTAATGCAAACACAGGAGATCTCGTCTGATAGAGCGGGCGAGAGGACGCATTCCAGGGCTTTAATGTGCAATAAGATATTGCGGTGTAATTGCAGTTCTGGGATCATAACGAGACGCGGGGGAAACCAGGCAGAGAGCGATAGAGAGAGATGTGAGGAATGCTGGCGTGTAATTACCCATGCCTGTTACGAGCCATAGGAGGGGTGGACGGGGAAGATAAGACGCCGATCCGGAGAGGGAAGGAGTGACCGACGGAGGAGAAAGGAAGCGGCCCAGCCAAACCAAACTTCCCTCAAAAACACTAATTCCAAGCGCTGGCTAATTAACACCTGCTATTTTACGAATGTAAGTTTGGCTGCTGTCCTTCAAACTCTTTTTAAGCTTTCTAGTCGTGAAGTGAAGAGTGCACGCTTGTTTTCAATCACTCACGGGACTCTGGGACTCGTCACTGATGTGAGAGGACAAAAGGAGGTGGAGGGCGAACATGAAAGAACGCCCTTAAAGAAAACAAGAGGTGCATTCATTAGCCTGAAACCTCAGCGTGGTTTTAACCCAATACAGAGTTTGACATTTTGACTAGTATCCGCTTCTCAGCACACACACATACAGGCGTTGACCTTAATGCTTTGGCAACATCAAGCCACCAAACTTCAGCTCAAGAAGGTTCCTCAGATTCCTCCAGATGTGTTCTCGAAGGGAAACGTGAGCGCTCTCGCCACACGGACTCTGGATTCTTTGACCATTCAGAGAGACGTGTTTTCTATATAAACATCACATGATTTTCTCAGGGATGCAGTGAATGGTTTACATTTTAATCATAGTACGGCCAGATATTTGTGTCTGAGAGGCATCCAGGACACTGAGAAACGGCATCCTGACAGCAAAATGATTCACTTGTGTTTTACTCAGATAAACACCAACCAGCTTATGAATATCCATGATTAATTGTTAATTAATGTGAAATGTGAGGCAAGATAACCTAGGATTGTGTTAACTAGTGCTCTGATACTGAAACTCTGGATTTCTAGATGAGTTTGGGAGAACTTTCAGGCATAATATAAAACAAAAACTAGAAACCCTTACCAGAGCAGCTACAGGAGTGGGCAGCCGGTTTATCTTCTTCACCAGACCTGGTCTGATCGCGCTCAGCAGTCTGAGAGAGAGAGAGAGAGAGAGAGAGAGAGAGAGAGAGAGAGAGAGAGAGAGAGAGAGAGAGAGAGAGAGAGAGACAGAGAGAGAGAGAGACAGAGAGAGAGAGAGAGAGAGAGAGAGAGAGACAGAGAGAGAGAGAGAGAGAGAGAGAGACAGAGAGAGAGAGAGAGAGAGAGACAGAGAGAGAGAGAGAGAGAGAGAGAGACAGAGAGAGAGACAGAGAGGAGAGACAGAGAGAGAGGACAGAGAGAGAGAGAGAGAGAGAGACAGAGAGAGAGAGACAGAGAGAGACAGAGCAGAGAGAGAGAGAGAGAGAGACAGAGAGAGAAGAGAGGAGAGAGATGAGAGAGAGAGAGACAGAGAGGAGAGAGAGAGAGAGAGAGAGAGGAGAGAGAGAGAGGAGGAGAGAGAGAGAGAGAGAGAGACGAGAGAGAGAGAGAGAGAGGAGAGAGAGAGGAGAGAGAGAGGAGAGAGAGAGAGACAGAGAGAGAGAGAGAGAAGAGAGAGAGAGAGACAGTAGAGAGGAGAGAGAGCGAGAGGAGAGAGAGAGAAGAGGAGAGAGAGAAGAGAGAGAGAGACAGAGAAAAAAGAGAGCAACGGTTATTGGGTCGCAATCACATGTTTTCAGTCTTTGCTCAGGATCAATGGAGGTTTCCCACATCTGTCTGCATGAACAACACAGACGATCATGTTCCCTCACCCGCCAGACGCCCTTCAGATTCTGATAACATTACAAAGAGAAACAAAAACTTCCACACTAATTCCTTTCCTTGTAATTGAGTGAGATTTCTTTAGGGAGTGTTAGTGAGACGGAGGCAGAAACAAGATGTAAAGGTGATTATCATACTGTATAAAGTCATAATGTGACCCTTCATTTACCCTCTGGGGCCTCTTCGGTCAGAAATGAGCAGAAAAAGTTTACGTTTTGAAACGGTAAATGTTTTTGCTTCATCTGAATGGGATGACACTTGGTGACTTTTGTTGCATTAGCTGTGTGAACACACACAAAAAATCATGGAAATGATTCGGATATGTTAAAGGGTCGGAGGAAAAAAAAAGTCACACTTGGCTCCTTTTTTACGGTCAAAAAATACATAGGAAATGAATGGGAATACGGAAAAATGCAAAACAAAATCTTTTGGTGGTACAAACTACAAATCAGCCAGGAAAAAAAGGTGCACAGAAATGAAAGGGTTACACTCTAAAATATCAAGAGTGCAAAATAGACACATCCACCCACACACACCACTCACACACTCACACACACACACACACACACACACACACACACACACACACACACACACACATATATATGATCTAGCATGACTATAACAGAGCAAGTTTGTGCAAACGTGTGAAAAAGTCAATAATTCAGCCACAAATGCAGTAAAAAACCGAAACACAAGAGAAAACAGACCACACACTCACTAACACACTATTATACACACAAATGAACTGGTGTGGCTGTAACAACAAAATTGAGCCAGAAGACTCAAATAAGAGGTTGACATCAGATCAGACCCAGATTGATTAAACTCGGTTAAATTTTTATAAAATGTTGATGTTGTGTGTAACAAAATGTCCTCCTCTGTGTTCAGGTTTGACTGTGGTGAAATTAATGCAAAAAACTGACACTTCAAATCAACATTTCAAACAAAAACCTTCAAATCTAAACCTTGACAAAAAGTAGTCTTTGAGAATGTCTAAGTATAAATCCAAATCCACAACTTATATATTATATTGAACTATACAGGCATCTAGTGGTCACACCAGGGCATTACATCAGTTTCTTCTTCTTTTACTCCCAACAGAAGGCACTAATCTACCTTCAAAAATGGGATTTAAATGCCTTGTCTCTAGTTTAACATGGAATACTGCTTTAATTGAAAAATAATTAAAAATATATATATATATATTAGAGAAATCGGGGAAAATAGCTATTTTTTAAAATAAATATTACATAGTATCATAACATCCCCTCAAAATTCTAAATAATAATCAAGAAATATTATTGAACAAACATGTATTACATTGGTGTTCCTGGGTTAAAAAGGAGTTACATTTCAAGGCTTCGGTCACAGGAGCCAAGTTGTGACCCCTAAACGAAGAGGACCAGAGGGTTAGATATTATTGTTGTTAGAGTAAAGGTGTAACACACCAGCTGACCGTCAGCCTTAGGTCAGTGTCAGGCCGTTTCTGTGGCCTTTTGACCGCTTGAACATGACGTTGAGATCATTCTGATTGGCTGTTGAGCGCAGTGAACCAGTGCATGAGAAGAAAAACAGAAGTGAGGAAAGCAAATGATGAAGAGGGGCTCACAGGTTCTTCTCTTTTTATCAACACATCCATCTGTGGTCAGTGTATTGCTGTATTGTTTATAGTTTATATTTTCGCTGTCCCTTTTTTAATTATGAATACAGACGGCTGCCCCCTGCTGGTGTGGAGAGTGATTTCCTCTCACGGAGGCACTAGTTGGCTGTAGTCTTTATGGGCGGACACAAGTGACGTGAGGAGAAAACACGGACTGTCACGGCCTTTACCTTACACAGTCAGGCTGATTCAGGACAAATCAAATCATATGAAAAACAGATTTTCTTCGACTGAGAATGGCCTGTGAAAAGTCAATGTGCAGGTTAGGGGACTAAACTCAACGTCTTCAGCTCCTGAAGGACACACAGATGAAACGTGATCTGATATACATAAAATGTGCAATAAAATGGCTGTCAAGTTTCAGGAAGGAGAGCAAAATAAATGCCTTTCTGCAGGAAAATATTCAGAAAGTTTGTATGTTTCATGTGGCCCTGGAGAAATGTTTGAGGACGCACCTGGAGCGAGGGCCAGGACACACAGGAGTCATGGTAAAGACACACACTAATGTAAAGATCATACATCATGACCTGAAAACATCACCGTACTGACTGAACAGCAGCTCGGCATGATTAAAACCGTGTGTGTGAGTGTGAGTGTGTGTGTGTGTGAGAAGAGAGTGTGTATGTGTGTGTGTGTGTGTGTGTGTGTGTGTGTGTGTGTGATTGTACAGGGTCCATAAATTTCCTGTCCTAAGGAGGCTTTGTTTTGTCTGAACTAACCTTCAGCCACATTACACACACACACGCACGCACACACACACACACAGAGCAAAGCATGTCTATGAAGTCTCCATTGTTTTATAACACAACAGGCGTGACAGATCCAGCTCAGAGTGAAGTGTAATAACCTTCAGAAACCTTTATAAAGCATATCATGACCAATCTTACCCAAGTGCATATGATCTGACATGAGCGCACGTAATCAACGAGTCGAGTAACGTTAGTCTCGTGTAGCAGAGCGTCAGACTGACGGCAGGACTGGACTAGAGCAGCTCTCATTGGCCAAGGGCCGTCTGACTGACACGTAACGCAACCAATCACAGTTCGTTTGGTTGTATTTATGTTGTCATGTTTAGTCAGTTGTAAACCCACAGTCTTTCTTCTTCCGTGAGGGGGTTTGTCATCATGGCGGCTTTGTTTCCAGGTGGACCGTGAAAGACCGAGACACACAGGTCTACAGGAAATCCTGGAGAATTCAACCAATCAGATGACGACTTCAAAACTCCAATCAGATGATGACTTTGAAAGTCCCTGAGAGTGTTTCTCATTTTGTGTGCCTTATGCATCAGACATTCAGCCAGCGGTCCGAGGGGGCGGTCTGAGACTAAGTAATTGTTGACTTGTTATAACTCTATACATCCCAGTGAAATATCCAAATATTCAGTGTATATTGAAATTATACGTTTTAAAAATTAAAGACGACATCAGCCAAAATACCGCAAGTGTTGAGTAATGAATGCAACAACCAAAAATGTAAAAAAGTCCACAACACAATAAAAAAAGTGAAAAAAGTAATTCCTGCACTATTTGAAATATCATCTGCATTATGAATATCATCATTACTCTAGTCGTAGGCCATATCTCTGACGAAACTGAAGGAAAACATGCTGGGAACGTCACTCAAGACCTTTATTCAGTTTACAGAATTACAAGGTAAGGTTTAACAAATTCACATTTGTGTAACAAAAAAGGCAGTAATTTTAGGAGATAATTGACTTAGAATGAATAAAAGTAAACTGAACAATAGTTTAATATAGACGGGCTAATTTACGTGTTTTATCAAAGCATTTTGCCGTTTTACAGGGAACATTTTTTTGTGGTATTATTGAAAATGAACTAAATAAGCTACTGTTGTAATATTGAAAAAAGAAGAAAGTAAACTGGACACACATCTATTTTTGACCCGTGTGTTCAGATTTGGATACTGTGACCTCAAAATCTTTCATTGATAAATCTTAGAGGCTGTTTATGCAACAAACATTTTCAACTCTTACTCGTACTGAAAATGTCCTGCGTTTTGGCCATTCATTGACATAACTTTTGAAAAACGTGTTTCAGAGTTTATGTTTTTGAAAACTATACCGTTCTCGTCTCCATGTAAACTACAAAAACGTGACTTTGTAAAACGGTGACGTCAATACGTGTTACGTGTTCGGTCTATAGGCGCATAGTGCTTCTTTACAGTGACATTGCCATCTACAGAATACAGCTCTTAGTCGTTTTCACAGATCCGTGTGAATGTTTTGACAATGCGATTTAAATCTGAAATGGCTAACTGTGATTGGTTGTTTTTCCTGCCAGTCAGACTGATGTTTCCTGCCTGAGCGAGTTTGGGGTAGTCATTATAATTAGCTTATATTAAAGAACAATGCGAGGTTATGTGTGTGTGGAAGGGGGATTGTCTGTATGTGCATGTTTGTGTGATGGACACTGACCGACTGTTACTCACAGTAAGTGTGTAATGAGAAGAAGTCAGTTCGGCTAAAACTTCCAACACAAACACTGCTGTTAACAATTAGTCTAATGGTAACTGTGCATCAAAGCTTCCTGCTCTACTCAAACACGATATGAGACGATATGAGACAAGACGAGACGAGACGAGACTATACGAGACAGATGAGACGATCTGAGACGAGACGAGACGAGACGAGACGAGACGAGACGAGACGAGACGAGACGAGACGATACGAGACGAGACGATATGAGACGAGACGATATGAGACGAGACGATATGAGACGAGACGATATGAGACGAGACGATATGAGACAAGATGAGACGATATGAGACAAGACAAGACGAGACGAGACGATACGAGACGAGACGATACCGAGACGATATGAGACGAGACAAGACAATATGAGACGATATGAGATGAGACGAGCATGCAACACAGAGAGAGAGAGGAGAGAGAGAGAGAGAGAGAGAGAGTCAGAGACTCGTTACCTGTATAAAAGACACCTGTCCACACACTCAATCAAACAGACTCCAACCTCTCCATAATGGCCAAGACCAGAGAGCTGTGTAAGGACATCAGGGATAAAATTGTAGACCTGCACAAGGCTGGGATGGCTACAGGACAATAGGCAAGCAGCTTAGGTGAGAAGGCAAAAACTGTTGGCGCAATTATTAGAAAATGGAAGAAGTTCAAGATGACGGTCAATCTCCCTCGGTCTGGGGCACCATGCAAGATCTCACCTCGTTGGGCATCAATGATCATTGAGGAAGGTGAGGGATCAGCCCAGAACTACACGGCAGGACCTGGTCAATGACTTGAAGAGAGCTGGGACCACAGTCTCAAAGAAAACCATTAGTAACACACTACGCCGTCATGGATTAAATCCTGCAGCGCACGCAAGGTCCCCCTGCTCAAGCCAGCGCATGTCCAGGCCCGTCTGAAGTTTGCCAATGACCATCTGGATGATCCAGAGGAGGATTGGGAGAAGGTCATGTGGTCTGATGAGACAAAATAGAGCTTTTTGGTCTAAAACTCCACTCGCCGTGTTTGGAGGAAGAAGAAGGATGAGTACAACCCCAAGAACACCATCCCAACCGTGAAGCATGGAGGTGGAAACATCATTCTTTGGGGATGCTTTTCTGCAAAGGGGACAGGACGACTGCACCGTATTGAGGGGAGGATGGATGGGGCCATGTATCGCGAGATTTTGGTCAACAACCCTCCTTCCCTCAGTAAGAGCATTGAAGATGGTCGTGAAGGTCGTGGCTGGGTCTTCCAGCATGACAACGACCCGAAACACACAGCCAGGGCAACTAAGGAGTGGCTCCAGAAGAAGCATCTCAAGGTCCTGGAGTGGCCTAGCCAGTCTCCAGACCTGAACCCAATAGAAAATCTTTGGAGGGAGCTGAAAGTCCGTATTGCCCAGCGACAGCCCCGAAACCTGAAGGATCTGGAGAAGGTCTGTATGGAGGAGTGGGCCAAAATCCCTGCTGCAGTGTGTGCAAACCCTGGGTCAAGAACTACAGGAAACGTATGATCTCTGTAATTGCAAACAAAGGTTTCTGTACCAAATATTAAGTTCTGCTTTTCTGCAAACATGCAAAATCGGCAGTGTAATCAAATACTTGTTCTCCCCCACTGTATGTGTTGTGTGTGTGTGCGTGCGTGTGTGCGTGTGGGTGTGTGTGTGTGAGAGAGTTACTCACTCGCCACAGTAAGATGCCGTTGTCGAGTCCAGCTCTGAAGTCCCTGTCAGAGAAACTCCTGCCGGTCACCCGCCTGCAACACACACACACACAGTGTTCAGTGTTTATAGCAGTGTTTCTCCAGAGAAACCTCTGGCATTACAATAGAGGAAATCCAAGATGGGAATCAACAACACAACAGGAAATGACCTTCTGTGACACAGCGCAAATCAAAGCTTATTCTAGAGAGAGAAAGAGAGGTAAATAAATTGTCTCGCTCTCTCTGTCTCTGTCTCGCTCTCTCTGTCTCTCTGTCTCTCTCTCTCTCTCTCTCCTCTCTGTCTCTCTCTCTCTCTCTCTCTCTCTCTCTCTCTCTCCCTCTCTCTCTTCTCTCTCTCTCTGTCTCTCTGTCTCTCTCTCTGTCTCTCTGTCTCTCTCTGTGTCTCTCTCTCTGTCTCTGTGTCTCTCTCTCTGTCTCTGTGTCTCTCTCTCTGTCTCTCTCTGTCTCTCTTTCTCTGTCTCCTCTGTCTCTCTGTGTCTCTGTGTCTCTGTGTCTCTGTGTCTCTGTGTCTCTGTGTCTCTAGTGTCTCTGTGTCTCTGTGTCTCTCTGTCTCTCTGTCTCTCTGTCTCTCTGTCTCTGTGGTCTCTGTGTCTCTGTGTCTCTGTGTCTCTGTGTCTCTGTCTCTGTCTCTCTCTCTCATGAACAAGGTTGTGGGTGGTTTTTCTTAAAGATGAAAAACTCGTAAACAGCCTTGTTGAA
>CM077173.1:40640282-40665544 GCA_039654105.1 Coreius guichenoti | reverse complement strand
TGCCCAGCGACAGCCCCGAAACCTGAAGGATCTGGAGAAGGTCTGTATGGAGGAGTGGGCCAAAATCCCTGCTGCAGTGTGTGCAAACCTGGTCAAGAACTACAGGAAACGTATGATCTCTGTAATTGCAAACAAAGGTTTCTGTACCAAATATTAAGTTCTGCTTTTCTGCAAACCTGCAAAATCGGCAGTGTATCAAATACTTGTTCTCCCCACTGTATGTGTGTGTGTGTGTGTGCGTGCGTGTGCGTGTGGGTGTGTGTGTGTGAGAGAGTTACTCACTCGCACAGTAAGATGCCGTTGTCGAGTCCAGCTCTGAAGTCCCTGTCAGAGAAACTCCTGCCGGTCACCGCCTGCAACACACACACACACAGTGTTCAGTGTTTATAGCAGTGTTTCTCAGAGAAACCTCTGGCATTACAATAGAGGAAATCCAAGATGGGAATCAACAACACAACAGGAAATGACCTTCTGTGACACAGCGCAAATCAAAGCTTATTCTAGAGAGAGAAAGAGAGGTAAATAAATTGTCTCGCTCTCTCTCTCTCTCTCTCTCTCTGTCTCTCTCTCTCTCTCTCTCTCTCTCTCTCTCTCTCTCTCTCTGTCTCTGTCTCTGTCTCTGTCTCTGTCTCTGTCTCTGTCTCTGTCTCTGTCTCTGTCTCTGTCTCTGTCTCTGTCTCTGTCTCTGTCTCTCTGTCTCTGTCTCTGTCTCTGTCTCTGTCTCTGTCTCTGTCTCTGTCTCTGTCTCTGTCTCTCTCTCTCATGAACAAGGTTGTGGTGGTTTTTCTTAAAGATGAAAAACTCGTAAACAGCCTTGTTGAAAATGGAATTGTTGTGTCTGAAACCCTGGTGCAAGTGATGCCTTTGCGTGCAGCTGCTACTCGAGTCACCATTTCAAATGCGCTGCCATTCATTTCCAATGAGCAAATTATTAAAGAATTGAGTCAGGTGTAAAAACACAGCTTTAAAACATGTGATGTCTTTTCAAAGACAAGTGTTTATGTTTGAGTCTCAGTCTTTGGATATCTCGTTTTGCATTCAACACGGTGACAGTTCCTATATGATTTTTGCAACGACAGATAGCCTACGTTGTTTTGAATGCGGTGTTTTGGGACATAAGAAGTTCATGTGTCCGAATAGGAAACAATCAGAAAATGGAAAGAATGACGGAAATAATGATGAGCAAACCGATCAAAGTGAAAAAAAACGAAAGTCCAGATAAAGAGAAACGGCCCATAGCTGTAAAGGAGGTAATGGTTCCAGAAAAGAAACAGAAGATAAATGGGATTAAGGATTCAGAGGCCTCGGTTTCGGCAGGTGAACCCAGCGTTGTTCCTCAGACTGGTTCTACATCCGAGAAGAGTGCTATAGATCCAAGCTCAACGTCAGAGGTGAGTGAGTGTATGTCATTAATGCGAGATGGTGATAATGCTGTAGGCCCGATTGTTTTGAAGGATGAAGTTGGTGCTGTTAAGCATAAGGAATGTGTTTATGGTGATGACGTTCAGAGTATTAGCGGGTTACAGGCTAATGTGCTTGTGGAGAGTGAAAACAGTGATGAAGAACTGATGGAGGACAGATTGATTGCAGTCAGTCTTGGGAGGACGTTTATTCTGTCGAAGAATTAAATGAGTTTTTGGATTTAACTAAAGGGAAAAAGGTTAATGTTGCGAAGCTTTTCCCCGATGTTAATAAGTTTATAAAATCAGTGGCCATAGCTCAGAAGATGGTGGGCTATGATGTCATGTCATTGGCTGAAAAAGTTTCTAACAACTGTACGTAAATCCCAAAAAGATAACGTAAAACTGTCCAAATTGAAAAAATAAATCACATGGGTTAAATGTGAATGGGCTGAGGGATGGGGAAAAGTACTTTACTTTCTGAGTTTCTTAGGCTTAAAGGTTCAGAAGAAATATTTTTACAAGAAACTCATAGCGATATAAAAAATGAATCTGAGTTAAACTTGTGGTGGAAAGGAAAGCTTTGTTTAAGTCATGGCACAAATGTTAGTGCAGGTGCAGCGATTTTATTTTCAACTCAATGTCAATATTTTATCAGAAATGGAAATAGAGAAAGGACGTATTTTGATGGTGAAAGCTAAAGTTGAAAATCAGTTATTCGTATTTATAAATATATATGCTCCAAATAAAGGGTCAGATAGAATGAGTATGTTTAGAAAATTAGGAGAGTTTTTAAAAAGTTATACTTTGGATGGTATGCTAATCATTGGTGGGGACTGGAATTGTTCTCTTAACTTTCTTTTAGACAGGAATACTGAAGAACCACATCCTGTATCAGCTTCTGTTTTAAAAAGCATTACAGTTCAGAATGATTTGGTAAATGTATGGAGAGATCGGAATAAAGAGATGAAACAATATACATGGACAAAAGTTTCACAGGGAATGATAAGTGTAGCAAGACTTGACAGGTTTTATGTCAAGCGTGCTGAGAATAATAGAATAATGGGGTGTAATATTTTTTACTTGTATAGAAAAGAGGACACGGGCACTGAGTGTGTGTCACAGCTACTGCAGCAGTTCTCAAGTGAGAAGCTGGACAGTTCTGTTTCGTTTGAGGAGTTATCTGAGGACGTTAAACAGATGAAGCCTGGCAGAGCACCTGGACTTTCAGTGGACTTTTATAAAGTTGTGTGGAATTACATTGGAAAAGACTTTTATGAGGTGATCCAAGAGCGTTTTAAAGAAAAACGCCTTCCCATAAGTTGTCAAAGGGCAGTGTTAACACTATTACCAAAGAAGGGTGACTTGAGTGTTCTTAAAAATTGGAGGCCTGTGTCAATTTTAACAACTGATTATAAGCTAATTGCTAAAGTTTTGGCAAATAGGCTGAAAACTGTATCAGGAGATTTAATATGTCAAGATCAATCCTACTGTGTTCCAGAAAGAACCATATATGATAACATTTTTATGATCAGAGATATTTTAGATTACTCTAAACTAAATGAAATGAATGTTGGCTTTCTGTTCCTGGATCAGGAAAACGCATTCGATAGAGTTGATATAGGTTTTCTGTACGAAACAATGAGTGTTTTTGGGTTTGGAGATGGTTTTATTTCTTGGCTCAAACTCTTATACATGAATGCATCTTGTATTTGAAAAATAGGAGGTGGGTTAAGTAAACCAATAAGATTGCTTAAAGGTATAAGACAAGGATGCCCACTGTCTGGTCAGCTATATGCGTCAGCAGTGGAGCCACTCCTGTGTCTTTTAAGGAAAGAACTGTATGGTCTTTGGAGGTTTATCAGAAAGCATCCTCATCTCGAATCAATTGGCAAAAGTGTGCTTCCTTTTTACTGGGTGAATGGGATACCTCGTCTAGAAAATGGAGGTCAATGATAGACATTGGTAATCAGGCTGGCGTTAGATCAGTGAGGACGATAGAGCGGCTCATAGGTGGACTGAAAGAAGCTTTTCCCTCCACACTCCTCCTGTTTGTTAACTGTTTTCTGTCTGGAGGCCCTTCTAGAGTTTTGTTTCCTAAGTTATTTGTGTCTCCCAAGGTTGGTTTTGAAGATGATCATGAAGTAAAGCTGCTGAAAATTGATAAATTACAAGAGCTTGATTTTCAGGTGGTCGGAAAAAAAGATCTATATCAGTTGTGTGTCAAAGTGGATCTTTTTGAGCAAATTAAGGACAGAGGTGATACAAAATGGAGAGAATTTTTAACCGTGCCTGCTGCACTTTCTCCTTCTTGGAGGCTCTTTTATAAGGGTCCTCTACCTAAACGATCTGGAGACCTACAGTGGAGGTTATTACATTGTGTTTTGCCCACGAATTCTCATGTTTCTAAATTTAACTTGAATGTTTTATCATCTTGTATTTTCTGTCCTTTACCAGAATCTGTTTTTCATGTTTTTACTGAGTGTTCTAGATTGGTTCCATTATATACGTGTCTAGAAAGATTACTTAGGAATTTGGGTTTTGTTTTTAACAAGACACTGTTCATCTATGGTTGCAAGTATTCTAGAGCGCACAGACAACAGTGTACGCTAGCTAATTTCCATTTGGAAGTCTTGTAGACTGGCTGCTGAAGGGCGAAATGTAAATGTGTGTCTGTTATTTACTGCTTTGGTGGAATCCAGAGTAAGAGTGGAGCATAGATATTTTCAAATGACAAAAAACATGCTTGAGTTTGAGTTTAAATGGTGTGTAAATGGAGCCTTACTGTCACTTTGTGAGGATGGAGAAGTAATGTTTAATTG
This sequence comes from Coreius guichenoti, assembly GCA_039654105.1. Taxonomy (NCBI): domain Eukaryota; kingdom Metazoa; phylum Chordata; class Actinopteri; order Cypriniformes; family Gobionidae; genus Coreius; species Coreius guichenoti. The sequence goes on along the minus strand of CM077173.1, from coordinate 40,661,322 downwards.
GTGATGTAGTTATAGTGGTCATTTTGAGTGAGGTATGTTTTAGTTAATTTACTAATTAATTTATTATTATTATTTTTCTCTCTCTCTCTCTCTCTGTCTCTGTCTCTCTCTCTGTCTCTCTCTGTCTCTCTCTGTCTCTGTCTCTCTCTCTCTCTGTCTCTCTCTCTCTCTCTCTGTCTCTCTCTCTCTCTCTCTCTGTCTCTCTCTCTCTCTCTCTCTGTCTCTCTCTCTCTCTCTCTCTGTCTCTCTCTCTCTGTCTCTCTCTCTCTCTCTCTCTCTCTGTCTCTCTCTCTCTCTCTCTGTCTCTCTCTCTCTGTCTCTCTCTCTCTGTCTCTCTCTCTCTGTCTCTCTCTCTCTGTCTCTCTCGTCTGGATTTTCCTCCCTCACAGTAACGTAAGCAGGTTACACATCCAGTTTTATAATGCTGTAATTATTACATAATAAAGCAGCTCATTTATTTCAGCTGAGATCTACTAAACTATTTTATAGTCCAGAAAGATTAGCTGGAGTTACACACTTGAGCCTGGGATCTGAGGACTTTCTGGCATATATAACTTTTTTATGCTTGGCCCAACAAACAAAGCTAACATTACTGAGTGAAGATATAAAGATATAAATGTGTGATTTGCCAAAGTTTGTGAGGCTCATGGAATTATATGTTTATTAGACATTCAAAGACCAATCATTTCATTTAATAAAGTTAGCCACTACAGCAGATGATAGACTATTATATACTGGCTCTGCTAAAAAATGGACACTGTATTTGCTATTTTAAAATGATCTGGTGATAACTGTGCCTGCTTGGCTTTAACAGAAGTGATGGCTTGTATATTGATACCTGTTGTACTTCAGGACCCATTCAATACTGAAATTTTAACAGAACTGGTAGTACAGAGTACTGGTATATTCGGGACACTCTCGTGTGTATCTGTGAAGAGCGTCAAAGGTTTCTATCTACAGCGTGTTTTTGAAGCGTTGAGCAATGTAGCCAGCCAGAGGCATTTCAGTTAGTCAGAATCCGCCAGAGTTTTCTTTCATCGCGCACCGTAACGGTGTGTGTCCACTAGCGCGGAGCAGAGTGAGCCTTTTCAATTCATTCCTATGGAAGTTGAGCTTCACGCTCGCGTGGTGCATTGTGGGATTGACAGTGGAACGGAGAGAGCGGACGTTTATACGTCGGACACTTTGTAGTTGTTATACAGTTTGAATGCTTTCATTGTGAATAAACTGGCTGGGTTTACAAAACTGTATAACATTGACAGGATATCTTTACTTGGCATTCGGAAACAAAGCTTGACTGTTTCCAACTGAAATTGGCACCAAGATCCGTGAGATTTTACTGGTATTAGTTTTCACATGACGTCACACCGTTTTAGGAACGCCCACCTGAAGGGCAAAACATTGCATTGCCCGCCAGTCATGTTTACCAGGTTTGTACTTATTAATGTCGTAAGACAGTGATATTAAATCGCTCGCCTGTATATAGTATGCAGAAATGAATTTGATCTTTTAATATCACTGTTTTAGTACTTTACGACACTTTAAGGGTGGGTTCATGAATAAGGGTTAAGCATCTGCCGTCGGTTTTACGTTGCGTAGTTAATCTGTTTAAAATGAAGTGGTGCAACACAACTCAACTCAAATAAAACCCATATCAACAAATCCTTGACTAGCGTTAAACTTTCTTAATTTAATTCTGATTGAAAGTGTTTTTCATGTTTAGCGTTTTAGATTCACAGTAAGCCCGAATAAATTGGCAAAACGCAAAAAATTTGAGGTAATCGGTTACATCAGATTTTTTAAGTTAAGAAATGTAAAGTTTAAGTAAGCAGAACTTGCAGGTCCCGCTGGTTTTAGTGCTGTATATGGATCACAAGTGCCCAAAAACAAGCATCTTCTTCACATATTTTTGTTTTTAAGATGGAAAGTTGACAGGTTTGTGCTGCAGTTCTATGGCTGTTGTGCCCTCCGCGACAGTCACGTGACTGAAAACTATGAATTGGTACAAAGTACTGGAATTTTGGTACCGTGACAAAACCCAACCTATTTGTTTATATTGAATTATATTTGGTAGCTCTGCCACTATCAGCGCCAAAGCCATGAGTTCAACTCGTTCAACCTGCTGAAATACCATCAACACTGTTTGAGCTGTCATCTAATGTGGTACGTTCACTACTTTGATACCACGGTACTACCAAAGGAACCCATTCTGACCCTGTCCAGTCCAAACTCTGATAGCCTTGAACAAACATTAATAAAACCCCTTAAAGTCTCCAGAACTGTGCAGCAGTATTTTATATGTCTGTGGAAGATTTCACAAGCATTCAGTGTGCCTGATAAACCACTCAACCAGATCAAACACACATAAAGAGTCCATGATAAGAGCAGATGTGTGTGGCGTCAGCATGAACGCGCTCAACCCATCATCAGATCCACACAGTAGCTTCTGGCAGACGCCTGACCTTTGACACAGGGAACAGCGGCGCAGGTCATCCCGGGCTGCTCCATTAGCCGCTGGAATGCGTCCGCTTTGCTGCTGATCATGGAATGCGTCCCGGTGCGTGTCCGCATTGTTTCCCTAAACAATCAAAAGATGTTTCCTTTTTTCTGCGCCTCTGCTCCCGGCGGATGCTTTAATGACATAACACGGCCCATTCTCACGCATCCGTGTCCAAGTTTACCACTTCCTCCGCTTTGTTGTGCTCAGCGGGAGGATCCAGACAGAACAGAGAAAACTAAAGCAAAAACAACTCATGAGAAGCTGGGATCACTCTGTTTACGTGATGGAGATAAAGCATCTAAGCAAACCTGAAGCTGATTTTAGTGCAGGCATATTTTACAGTTCATAACTGAACATGTAAGTCATAAAATGTTAATATACTGTAACAACACTCTCAGAAAAATGGTACAAAAGCTGTCACTGGGACACTTTAAAAAGGTTCTAATATGTACCATTTAGTTACTAATATTTACAATTTTTGGTATCTGGCACCAAAATGTTAGCAGCAGATCCTTTAAGTCCTGTAAGTTGCGAGGTGGGGCCTCCATGGATCGGACTTGTTTGTTCAGCACATCCCACAGATGCTCGATTGGATTGAGATCTGGGGAATTTGGAGGCCAAGCATTAACTTCTTGAGCAATTTGAGCTCCAGTAGCTCGTCTGTTTGATCGGACCACACGGGCCAGCCTTCGCTCCCCACGTGCATCAATGAGCCTTGGCCACCCATGACCCTGTCGCCGGTTCACCACTGTTCCTTCCTTGGAGCACTTTTGATAGATACTGACCACTGCAGACCGGGAACACCCCACAAGAGCTGCAGTTTTGGAGATGCTCTGACCCAGTCGTCTAGCCATCACAATTTGGCCCTTGTCAAACTCGCTCAAATCCTTACGCTTGCCCATTTTTCCTGCTTCTAACACATCAACTTTGAGGACAAAATGTTCACTTGCTGCCTAATATATCCCACCCACTAACAGGTGCCGTGATGAAGAGATCATCAGTGTTATTCACTTCACCTGTGAGTGGTCATAATGTTATGCCTGATTGGTGTATATGTGGCAATTCAGATTTTATCAAGCAACTTCAAATCAAGCAGCTGAAAAGAGTTTACTCATTTACCTCGAGGCTGACGTTGGAAAGCTCATTCCCAAAACTTCTGAACAAGCTTCAATCAGAGCGGATTCCTGCTCCTGATGAAAATTACCCAACAGCACCAAAGCAAACCCTCAAAAACAGACCCAACCTGTTACCATGGAGATCTCAAGATCAGTTGCATAAACTAGCAATCTGAAAGGAAAACCACATCAAGTCTAAACACCATCATCAAGTCTGCAGCGGGACATGCTACTTCAAGCAATTCCCTGCTTCCTGCTACATTTAATTACGGTATAGTTCTCATGAAGAGCTATTGTGAAATCAGAAAAACGAGCATCACTCCTGGCCATCAGCCAATAATCCAGCAAACGGACTTCAGTGCAATAATGAGCAGCTAATCTCTCACGATCACACTACAGCAGGAGAAGAGTCGCCTGTTACATCTAAACACCTCATGATCTGCCAGACGCATAAACCACATCTTTCATTTATGAGCGATACTGTAACTCCGCTGGAAGTTTAACAAGTAGTTGTTATGAGTCAAACACTCCGATGCAGCACAAAACACACACACTTCACATGATGAACACTAGAGGCAGTAAAACACCGACAGCTTTTATTCCTTTTCACACAGATGATTACAGGAGCAGATTATTGATTAACACAGACTTGTTTTCTTGTGGTTCCTTGCAAAATACTATGAAATGACCACGAACACTTTTACTATAGTGCATGATTTGTAAACTAATGACTTTTGACGTTTGCATCACATAACCAGCTCCATATGTGTGTTTTTCCTGATAGTAAACGTGCTCGGCAGCTCATCTGATACAGCAGTGTGAAGCGCTTGTGTGTGTATCCTGTGAAACACCAGTCATGATAACAGAGATCAAAGACTGGATGAAGACGCTACAATGAGCTTGCTTTTGTTAACACTATCAGGTTTAGTGTGGGTCTACGTTATCTTGTCCACTGCAGAAATTTCACATGCTCAAAATCTAGTGCGAGGCTCCTTTAGACCTTCAGTGTGTTATGAGTTATTGATATGATTATGTTTTGACAGCAGACAGAACGCACTGGAAGAGCAGGAGCAGAGACGGAGCTCATCTCACACATGGCTCTGGCATGTTTCTCTCAGTCTGATAAAGGGACGTGATGTGTGTCATTGCTGTGATCTGTTGCTGAGCTTCTGTCCGATGGTTGGGTTAGTATGAATGCTCTCTTTCTGAGAAGCCAGAGGTCAGAGGTCATTTCTCTCAGCTTCAGCGCTGTCCTGTCACACACACTGCTGGAGAATCCAGACACATTCAGCATCTTTTGTGAGCAACACTTGGCAGCTTCTTAAGAATGACAGATCTGGCAAACACTTACGCTGAAAGACCAACAGGAACAGCATTTTCAATACATTTGACTCTCGTTATGTAACATGTTTTTGAGTGAAATGAGTGGTTAATATCGTCACAAGTTTTCATCCAGTAGAGTTGGGTGGTGTGACATTGACAATGATATAAACGTTTCATGCTTTAAGTTACACACACATTAGAGCAGGGGTGGCAAACTCAGTTTCTGAGCGCTGTCTGTACCCGACTTCATCTCCGATCTCATTTATAGAGTTTCATCATTATTGGGGAACAAACAGCACTAAAGCATTCACTGGAGATTACTTTGGGGATTTAATTATATTTATTTACTCTAATGCTTGTTACATACTATAATTAATGTAAATATGTGCTGCAGCTCATTTAACTAGTTCAATTTTACAGTTTATTTTCCTGTATAGGGCCTTGCCTACACTTTTTTAGGTAATATACACACACACACACACACCTTGAAACTCTAGATTGTAAACTGACTGTTATTGTTTTTTCATTCAGAACTGATCAGAAAGCGACACTATACTGTAGATATAATGACATTCATATTTCCATGCCGACGCATCAAGCTTGTGATTGTGAGCCGTATGACTGATGTATCGTTTATTTCTCTGTTTTGTTCTGTTTCAGGGCCGGTTCTAGACATTTAGAGAAAGTGTGTGTTCCCCTCCACATTTCAGAATAAATAAAAAGCCCTTGACACTAATATGATTCCTAACATCTGTTACTAATATTTGTATATTTTTCTTATTCCTTCGTTAAGGATGCTATCATAGCTATGGGCATGATTTTTATTTATTTTAGGGCTGTCAAGCAATTAATCAATTCTCATTTCTCATTTAACACAGTAATGACTTTAAGGCCCTATTTCACCGATCTGAGCTCATGGCGCAGGAGCTCTTCGGGCGTGTCTGAATCCACTTTTGCTAGTTTAACTACGGGAAAAACGGTCGGTGCGTCCGGCGCATGGTCCAAACGGGTTGTTCCTCGTCTCTTAATGAGTCATGGGTGTGTTTTGGGCGTAACGAGCAATAAACCAATCAGAGTCTCATCTCCCTTTCCCTTTAAAAGCCAGTTGTGCTCGCACCATGAGCAGATTCACTATTTACATGAGGAGAGACTGAACGCTTCTCCAGAGAGGAATCCTTTTATTTGTAATATTTAAACGTGTGTGTGTGTGCTGCTGCTGCTCGTCCCTGTGTGTGTAATAAGCAGAGTGTGTGTGTGCTGCTGCGCATCCCTGTGTGAGTAATAATCAGAGTGTGTGTGTGTGCTGCTGCGCGTCCCTGTGTGTGTAATAATCAGAGTGTGTGTGTGTGTGCTGCTGCGCATCCCTGTGTGTGTAATAATCAGAGTGTGTGTGTGTGCTGCTGCGCGTCCCTGTGTGTGTAATAATCAGAGTGTGTGTGTGTGTGCTGCTGCGCATCCCTGTGTGTGTAATAATCAGAGTGTGTGTTTGTGCTGCTGCGAACAAGGCCCAGTTTTAGAACACATTGACTGTACAGCCGCTCTGGTGAAAACGGTGATGTCATCAGCTCATTTCAATTATCATATAGTGTCAATGCGGGCGGATCAGTAATATAGTTGAACATTTAGGTGTCCCCAACTGAGCAAGCCAAAAGCCAAAGGCGACGGTGGCAAGGAACCAAAACTCCTTCAGGGCCAGAATGGAGAAAAAAACCTTGGGAGAAACCAGGCTCAGTCGGGGTGCCAGTTCTCCTCTGGCCGACGAACAAATAGTGTATGATTATGATTCTGGCACATTACAGATCAGAAGTCTTATTAGATAAATAGATATTCGTAGGATTATTCGAAAGATTGGAGTCGTCACGCCGGGGACGGGTTTAATGAGGATGTCGTGTCGATGCAGCATTTACAGGGGGGAGTTTAATTGACACTATTGTCTCTACAGACACTTCAGGGATATGGTCGTCATGTCCAGGCTAAGGGCCACCATCTGGTCCGGATACGGCCCAGATCCGGCCGACTGCAGTAAACCTCGGGATAAACAGAGAGACTAACATTAGCGTAGATGCCATTCTTCTTATGATGCAACGAGTACATCAGGTGTTATGGGAAGTGTTCCCGGTTCCGGCTGACCTAGTTAATGCAGCCTAAAACAATCATTTAACTGATTTGAATAATAGAAATTGATAATGTTCTATTTGTATGCCATAGTAAAGAGATGTGTTTTTAGTCTAGATTTAAACTGACAGAATGTGTCTGCTTCCCGAACAATGCTAGGAAGACTGTTCCAGAGTTTAGGTGCTAAATAGGAAAAGGACCGACCGCCTGCAGTTGATTTTGATATTCTGGGTATTATCAACTGGCCAGAATTTTGAGACCGCAATAGATGTGATGGAGTATAATGCGTTAAGAGCTCGCTCAAGTACTGGGGCGCTAAACCATTTAGTGCTTTGTAAGTAATCAGCAAGATTTTAAAATGTATACGATGTTTAATAGGGAGCCAATGCAGTGTTGCCAGAACCGGGCTAATATGGTCATACTTCCTGGTTCTAGTAAGAACTCGAGCTGCTGCGTTTTGGACAAGCTGGAGTTTGTTTATTAAGCGAGCAGGGCGACCCCCCAGTAGAGCATTACAATAATCTAGCCTTGAGGTCATGAACGCATGTGCCGTAATTTAGATATATTTTTAAGATGGTAGAATGCAGTTTTACAGATGCTAGAAACGTGGCTTTCAAATGAGAGATTGGTATCAAAGAGCACACCCAGGTTCCTAACTGACGACGAGGACTTGACAGAGCAGCCATCGAGTGTTAGACAGTATTCTAGGTTACTACTTGTGGAGTTTTTTTGTCCAATAAATAAAAATTCTGTTTTTTCTGAATTAAGTTGCAGGAAATTACTAGTCACTAGAACTAATTACTAGAAATTACTAGCATCTGTAAAACTCGCATCTTCTCTGGGGAATGATTGCCACTTTCCGGTTCCGGTTCGAGCGAACGCTGGCGCGTTTGGCTGCCGCTGCTCTCCGGTTTTATTTCTCTTAATTTTGTTTTTACCCATTTGAGAATATTTTATGACCTTTGATCGAGGAGATCTCACTGATTATTGCCAGATTTATTTGCCGCATTGGGAATTGCGCAAATTAACAGGTACATCCACCGTGGATCTCGTCGTGACCCGTTTGTGAGGACTTCGACTGTGTCTCAGGATAATGATCACATCCTGGTCATTTGGTCACCACATCGCTGCTCTACCGTTGGGTCAAATGGTAAGAGTAGGAGTGTCAATCTTGGAAACATTCGTTTGCTCAAACAAGCACCTCTCAGCGCTCGGCAGTCCGCCTGCCCTGCTACAGTTAAGATGGCCTTAGTGAATGCAAGGTCAATAACGAATAAATCTTTTATTTTAAATGACTTCTTTATATCTCACTCCTTAGACTTTTTATTCGTCACTGAGACCTGGTTAAAACAGGGTGACTTAATGCCTCTTGCTGAGATTGCTCCCCTTGACTGTGCTTTTTTCAGTTCTCCACGGGCCTCTGGACATGGTGGTGGAGTTGCAACAATTTATAAAAACTGTTTTAAATGCAAGACTGTGCCTACGGACACCTTTTCCAGTTTTGAGGTCCAGGTATTGAAGGTTGATTTAAAGGGTCCTGCGCTATGCGCTCTGATTTACAGACCCCCTAAATGCAATAAGGATTTTATTAATCAATTTTCTGATTTTCTCTCTGATCTGGTGACTCGAGCTGATAGACTATTGATTCTTGGGGATTTTAACATTCACCTCTGCTGCCCTTCGAAACCACTGGTCAAAGTATTTGTAACTCTTTTAGAGTCTTTAAACCTTGTACAATCTGTATGTGGTCCAACTCACAATCTGGGTCACACACTCGATCTTGTGCTGTCTCGAGGTTTTTTGATCTCAAATCCGGATGTTATTGATGCATGTATGTCTGACCATTACCCAATTTACTTTGAAGCTGAGTGCTTTCTTCCGTCAGCTATTTGTTCCCAGCCTTCATGTCTCTCGCGATCTATTCATTCTAACACTGCAAATTTGTTTTCTGAATATTATTTTTCATATTTTAATAATAATTTTCTTAACAAAATGGATACTGAATGCTTGGTTGAGGCATTTTATAAAGTATCCTCTGTTGCTCTGGACGCTGTTTCTCCGCTTAAGCGTAAAAGAATGAAAGCTGCCGGCCAGCCATGGTTCAATAATGCCACCCGCGCTCTCAGACAAGAGTGTCGAAAAGCGGAGCGAAAGTGGAAAAAAGATAGGCTCCAGGTTTCATTTGATATTTTAAAATCGAGTCTGTTAAACTATCAAATGGCAGTAAGGAAGGCAAAGTCTAATTTCTTTTCTCAATTAATTACTGACAACGCGAAGAGACCGAAAGTACTGTTTGACACGATTGATTCTAAACCCAACTGTGAATATTTTATCTGAAGCCTCTGCAGAGCTTTGTGAAGATTTTTTAAAACATTTCACTCAAAAAATTAATGATATTAGATGCTCCATTGTTTATTCTGAACCGTGTCAATTGCAACTGCCTTGCCCTATGAGTTGTCTGTCTAACTTTCAACATGTTTCTTCAATTCAGTTAGCAGATATAACATCTACTATGAAGTGTTCTGGTTCTAAGTTAGATATTATCCCAGCTCATCTGTTAAAGGATGTTTTTTCTACCATTAGTCCTATGGTAACAGCTATAGTTAACAGCTCTCTAGCCAAATGTGTTGTTCCAGCTAGTTTTAAACATGCAATTGTGCAACCTCTGTTGAAAAAACCTCAGCTTGATCCGGAAATGTGCAGTAACTATCGGCCAATCTCTAAACTGCCTTTCATCTCTAAGCTCTGGAGAAAGTAGTGTTTTTACAGCTTCAGAATTTTTTGGATTCTTTTAATATTTTGGACATATTCCAATTTGGGTTTAGATCATTACATAGCACTGAGTCAGCTCTGTTGAGGGTTACAAATGATATCTTGCTTGCTCTGGATTCAGGCTCTTGTGTAGTGCTGCTTTTGTTGGACCTGAGTGCAGCATTTGATACCATTGACCATAACATTCTTCTTGAACGACTAGAATGTATGGTAGGTATCAAAGGCACTGTATTACAATGGTTTGCTTCGTACCTCGCGAATAAGACTGTAAATTTAGGGAACTTTTCCTCATCATCTGCACCTGTTTTGTGTGGTGTGCCCCAGGGATCCATTTTGGGACCTTTATTGTTTTCCCTTTATATGCTTCCCTTGGCCCTCATTTTTCAGAAATACAACATTTCATATCACTGTTATGCAGACGATTCCCAGTTTTACCTACCAGTAAGGCTGGACACCACTGGTTCATCTGATGTGTTATTGAAATATGTAAATGACATCAAGAGGTGGATGGCAAATCATTTTTTGCAGCTAAATGAAGATAAAACAGAGGTTTTAATTTTAGGTTGTCCTGCAAATTCTTCCCCTGCTCTGGAAGCCCAGTTAGGTCCTCTTTCAACAAATGTACACAAACAAATCAAAAATCTTGGAGTGATCTTTGACTCTTCACTATTTTTTGATAAACAAATTAGTGCTGTTATTAGAGGAAGCTTTTGCCATTTAAGATCTATTGCAAAATTGAAGCATCTCCTTTCAAGCAAAGATTTAGAAGTTGTGATTCATGCTCTTGTAACATCACGATTAGATTATTGCAACTCTCTTTATTCTGGTCTCCCTCAGTCTTCATTATCACGATTGCAAGTTGTTCAAAATGCGGCTGCTAGACTGCTGACTGGGTCTAAAAAGAGGGACCACATCTCCCCTATTTTAGCATCTCTTCACTGGCTTCCCATTAAATTTAGAGTTGATTTTAAAATCCTCATGTTTGTATATAAGGCGTTGTCTGGCCGTGCACCAAGTTATATAAGTGATCTTGTGCCATACTGTCCTGCTAAGGCACTTAGATCTTCTACTCACTTGCTCTTAACTGTGCCTCGGTGTCGCTATAAATCAAAGGGTGATCAGGCCTTTTCGGTGGCTGGGCCCAAGCTTTGGAATGGTCTCCCCTATCATGTGAGGTCTGCTCCTTCACTGGACATTTTTAAATCTACTCTTAAATCATATTTTTATTCTTTAGCGTTTGAAAACCTGTAATTATTTTTGTGTAGATCTGCTTTGTACTCTGTACAGCACTTTGGATCAATCCATATTGTGTTTAAATGTGCTTTATAAATAAATGTTGTTGTTGTTGTAAATGTTGTCATTCAATTTTTTATATCAGCTATGCATTCCGTTAATCTTGTGAATTGGTAAGTTTCGTCAGGGCGTGAAGAAATGAAGACATGAACGTGGCTGAGAGAAGAATAGTGTCCTACACTGTGGATTCATGAAGGACCACTCACTCTCTGCGCTCAGATGAATAATAGATGCTCTTACCATGAACACGAATTAAAGGAGGCCAGAAAAGATCGGGCGCTGCCCCAGGGGCTGATGGGAGCGGACTGGAGGCGGCAGGAGAATTTCTGCCCCACTTTCTGTTTTTAGAATCGCACAGATCTGCAGAGCCACAACCAGTCCAGAATTACCTCAAGATGACGGAAAGGCTTACATGAGATTCACACAAACACACATGTGTATGTGTGTGATGCGTCGCTGAGGGGCGTGTCCTAGCGTCTCATGATTGACAGGAGTTTAAACAAACACACTCAGGCAGGGCCGAACAATAGAAGTCTGTTAGTGACCCTGACAAGTAATGACAGATAATGATTACAAGCTATTACTGGCGTATTACCCAGAGGAATCTGCACTCCCCTTTCTCAAAGAACAGAATTACTGCTCTATACAAACACTGGAAGCAGTTCCTGTGGGTAACAATGGGCATTTTCTCTCAAGGTTTTGCCTAAACGTTCTTAACTAATAAGAAAACTATTTTCTGTTTCTCGAGGGGAACAATCAGTGAGTCGAAGATTACTTTCCATCCCCAGCTAGTCATGTTATTCACTTGAATCAAACACATCGCCCCTGATAGAGGTTGGTTTTGGGGGGCATTAGAGTATAGCGGGATACACCCGGCTGGAAGCGCACACTAGATCACGTCATTACATTTCAACACAAGCGTGATCATGTGTCTGTCCTCAATCAGAGTGATCTACAATCATCTCTACACAGACACACAGTAAATCAGACACTGTTATTAGTGGTTAACCAAATAAAAATCACAGCTGACTGCTCTGGGAGTTCATGTGGTGTTTAGGGTTGTAATACTCTCTTCTGCACTGATTTGGGAATTGTTTCCCAGTCCAATCTTTACGAAGAATTTACAGACTAAACTTGGGAAATAATCTCATGTCTACCATAAAGCTACACAGAAATGTTTTATAACAAATGACCAGTTCAGTCATGAAACTCTAGTTGGCGCAGGCTGATAGATCACTGACTTGTAGAGATCACATGGTACGCTACATGGCACAAGCTGATTGGCCTATTCTGGATCTGCAGCCAATCAGCTTGCTTGCTTGCTCAACATTTAAATGGTCTAGTTCAGTGCTTACAGTCCTGTGTCTTTGTTTTGAACTATTTTCGTTGGCGAAACAGCACAAAAACAGACAATATGGTGTCTAAAATGTAATTAACTTAATATTAACTTTCATGTTTATTGAACTTGTATAAAATCAATATCACATTTGTTTTAATGCTGATATCTGGAGAAATAACACTCTTCGCTGTAAATCGGTCCTCTCGACCCTCCACCTCCCCAGCTTCACCTGTCTAGATCTGGGCATTATGTACATCTACAGAAGCTTGTGTAGCAGATCTAGGGCCCTATCACACACCCAGCGCAATGTGACGCCAGGCGCGACACAAGTGTGTTTTGTTAGTTTCAGCCCCAACGCAGTTCTCATTTTCACGTCCAGCTCCACGTTGTTTAAATATCAAATGCACTGGCGCATCTGTTCACCCATGGGCGTCTGGTCTAAACCAGGTGTGTTCAGGAGCATTGTTGGAGCGTTGCTATTGTGAGGAACTGAAACGACTGCGCCATTGACCAACACACACCTGCTCTAAAGTCAACAGCGCAGTATTTATTGTGTTATTTAAAGGGTGTGTTAGTAATATGAGCCTATAGGCGGAGCACAACACGCGTACACTCTGATTATTACACACACAGGGACACGCAGCAGCACACACACACATACACACACACACACACACACTCTGCTTATTACACACACCGGGATGCGCAGCAGCACACACACACTCTGCTTATTACACACACAGGGATGCGCAGCAGCACACACACACACACACACACACACACACACACAGACACACACACAGACACGTTTAAATATTACAAATAATAGGATTCCTCTCTGGAGAAGCGTTCAGTCTCTCCTCATGTAAATAGTGAATCTGCTCATGGTGCGAGCACAACTGGCTTTTAAAGGGAAAGGGAGATAAGACTCTGATTGGTTTATTGCTCATTACGCCCAAAACACACCCATGACTCATTAAGAGACGAGGAACAACCCGTTTGGACCATGAACCGGGCGCGCCGACCGTTTTTCCCGTAGTTAAACTAGCAAAAGTGGATTCGGACACGCCCTCAGAGCTCCTGCGGCGTGAGCTTCAGACCATGAGCTCAGATCGGTGAAATAGGGTCCTTAGTCCGCCAAGACCAAATACGTGTTTTGTTGTTATCCTTTAACACACTATAAAACTATAAGTTAATGTGTTTGTACCAACTAGTGGTATTTTGTTTTGTACATCAGTGGGTAGGTCAGCTCACAATTAAATCTTGTAAGTACAAAATCAAGCTTCATATTCACAAATTCACAAGCTGCACAAGTTTCCAGTGAGGACAGAAATATAAAGTGATGCTGGAAACTTGACGTATTGTGCATAGTTAGGACTAGATGTTATTGACCCAACATATCAAAAAAAATAATGCATGTGACATGCTCTCACTGGCCACTTTATTAGGTACACCAGATCAACTGCCCGTTAACACAAATATCTAATCAGCCAATCACATGGCAGCAGCTCAATGCAAGACATGATCTGCTGAGGATTAAACTGAGCATCAGAATGAGGAAGAATCTGCAGTGAGGCTATCTCTATTTCATAGAGCCCTATATAACGTTTATGTAAGATGTTTCTGTAAGGCACAGACTCTATTGCATATTAATACCCAGAACAGCATGCAAATCAGAGACGTGCCCACCTACATCTGCACACGCCAGAGGAACAAATCGCTGGAGAAAACCTTCAGAGACACAATCACTGCAGCCATCGAGATCTTTCACAGTTCTCATCATGAGCTCTTACTGAGCTGACACATTCACACAAACACTCACGGAATGACAGCGCTTTCAAGACAAACACACTACGACTCCAAAACCAAACACTTGTGATGACAGGAGAACGGCTGTGTACACAAGCAGCACAATGTGCTCTGTCTTCTCATCGATGCCCTCATACATTGGTATGAACCCTAAAACAGACAGTACAGATACACACAGACACAACCTGCCACTGCTGCCGGCTGGGTATGATCAGTATTCCCTGTGAACACACACACACACACATATTACATAAAGCCCCAGCATTACTCAGCATCATCACACATCAGAGCACGGATGACTCAGATCCACTGGTGGATGTGTCCGAATTAACTGGCATTTTTTAAATTATTAGTCTCATTAGATTGATATTGGAAGTAGACGATATTAGGTCTTATTACATGAATACTTGATTCTGATTGGTCCATTGTAGCATTGAGAGGTCAAATATTTTTGGGTATTTCATCACTGTCCATGGCAACATACCAATGATTCTTGACAATATGTCTCTTGTATCATAAATAAATCCAGAATTAATAATCTATTTATTTATTTTGAGAAAATAGTAAATATTAGGGGTATAACAGTACATGTACTCGTACCGAACCGTTTCGGTACAGGGCTTCTGGTACGGTGCACGTGTGTCACGAATGCAATCTTTAACAGTTAACAGTCGGCTTGTTTTACGCGCGGAACACACTTCAATCTGAGTTCCCACACGAACATATGAAGTATTCAGTCCATTTTATCACGGAATTCAAACGATAAATGCCGTTTGTTTGCCGCCGCTCTTTAATGTGGCGTGACTGATCACTGTACAGGCGAGTGAACACGATCGTCATAGTCAAAGAATAAACATGAACGAACATCAGAAGGTGTGCTGAGGATACATTACAACTTACTGAAACGTATCATATGTGGTGTAATCGCTCAGTGTTTCAACGGCGGAAAGACGTCAATAAAACAGCTTGAGAGCAATGTCCCGCAGCATCACATTTCCCTCAGACGTCACTCAGTGTCCACAGCTGTGAGTTCACTAGAGAAATCAACTCTTTCACTGAATATATGACCTATATTAGCCTATATATCATTATATTCTACTGAACCTGTTACTGATGTCTGGATTATTAATGTGTGTTTAAATAAATCTGTCATGAAAATGACACACAGTGTATAAATGATTATATTTCAACAACGAATTGGAGTAAAAACAATTTTATAATTAGATTTAGAAGTTAATGCAAAAACTGCCTTATGTGAAGTTTACATGTTTGCACACAATGTGTTATTTGAGTGTTGATTATTATATCTAAACATAAATAGCAACTGAATTTAGGCTAATAGTTTGGGCTCTGTTTAATATTATAGTAATGTGCAAGTAAGGGCTCCCTATAGTTTACAGCATTATCTTTTAGTTATAATTGAATTCGTTTAAGGACAGACACAATTTGTTCAGTAAACCAGTTTAATAAAAATAAATCTATTTTATATTTAGTGTTCTCTCCCCTGCTGTACCGAACCGTCAGTTTTGTGTACCGTTACACCCCTAGCAAATAGTAGTGTTGTGCGTCTCATTTGTTAACAATAAATGTGAATGTAATTATCGTACAGTAAAAATTGCGAATATTGTGAAATATTACTCCAGTGTAAATCAGCTGTTCTCTATGTGAATATATAGTAAAGTGTCATTTATTTCTGAATTTTCAGCATCATTACTCCAGTCTTCAGTGTCACATGATCCTTCAGGAATCATTCTAATATGAGGATTTGATGCTCAAGACACATTTATGATTATTATCAGTGTTGAGAACAGCTGAAGAATGAGCGTGATCGTTCATTACACACACCTCAGTCAGGATATGAGCTGTAATGGAGCGAGTGAGCAGCCGGTCACCACAGAGAGCTCAGTGTGTGAGGAAGAACATGTCCATAACTCGCTGTGTGTGATGAGACACTCTCTGTGGGCCGTGTGGGTGATGAGGACTACACATCAGGGTTTGTGTATTGAATTACACCAGGATATAACACATGACCCCTTGAGGAAACCGGCCCATGAGTTTCACATTTCCATTCATCATTTGATTGTAGCCACACACACACACACACACACACACACACTGTTTTGTCGGTCACAGCTGAAATGCTCTCCTCATGTGTAAACACTCGTCTCGTATCTGAGCGCGTGCAGCTGCATACTTCTGCTCTTTACTGTCGATTGATGGAGATTTGTGTTCATAACTCACATCAATACGTGGATGAGGTGCATGGGAACACCGTGGATCTCAGGTCTGACTCCAGGATAACTGGCCAAGCAACAATTATTCTATGAAAGTGTTAAGCTTGCAAACAACTACTGGCACTCAGAATAACAGTGATAAAAATACAGCTGTTTTCAATCATTTTTGTTTAGCAGTGAAATTTATTTTCACATTTAACTAAAAGAACAAACATTTTGAAAATGCAAACACTTTCATGACTTCATGAATGATTTACACAAAATGAGGCCCAAAGACAGCATATGAAATCTGAACTCAATACAGGGTCATTCCCTGTCAAATCAAACGAATTTCGGAAACTTCCCTGGCTCAAATTTTTGATTTTGTTAATATTTTTTCTGTATAAAGACAAACATAAATACTGTTGAAAGCCACAATATACAATATACATCTGTATACAATATACATCTGTGACAATATTAAATGTCACAGATGTATATTGACTGAGTAATCACTGTTTTGTATAGGAGTGTCAAAATGACAATTTTCACCTGAGATCTGGAGCCAAATTACAGGGGTGTAAAAATGACTTTAGAAAGATGGCAGCATCATTATTTTATTTTCACACAGAGATTGGTAGATCTATTAGTGAAATCTGTTGACTGTGTTTTTGCCTCAAGTTTGCGTGCCTGTAACTCAAGAAGTATTAAAGATATCTTAATATCCTTTTAGATTCTGCTTCTTAACAAACATTTCTTTTGGTATCTCCATTTTAAAGGCCCTCGATGGTTCAATCCCAGAGATATGATGATCTCAATGCGGCTCCATGAGTAAATTGGTCAATTGTACACATTTTCAGTGGCCAAAAACACAAATGTGGGTCACTTTGCATACACCTGATACTTTTTTTCTGTTAAAGAGGAATATCTAAAGAACAAATAATGTTGAAACTAGAAATGTATCTCATTTTTGTCTTTCTAAAGTCATTTTTACCCCCCTGTAATTTGGCTCCAAATCTCAGGTGAAAATTGTCATTTTAACCCTCCTCTACAAAACAGTGATTACTCAGTCAATATACATCTGTGATATTTCATATTCTGGCTTTCATCACTATTTATGTTTGTCTTACTACAAGAAAATTTTTGACAAAATCAAAAAGTTGAGCCGAGTTGACACGGAATGACCCTATAGTAATATGAAACGATAACATCTGTGAAAAATGTCGAAACCTTGGCTTGACCTCACAGTAACTGACAGCGATGGGCGTCTGTCACTCTCACATGCATGAAATAGAGCATTTCTCCACTGCGTGATGCCCTACCCACTCACTCCATCAATCCCAGAATCCCCTGCTGCTCAGCTCCAGTAGAGAATGAACTGAAAAGGCCTTTTACCCCTCAGGACGCTCACAGGACGACTCTGTGTGTGATGTGTAACCTTCGAGCGCACAGCAGGAAGTTTCAACTCTAATCAAACGCACCCGTCGACGGCCGGTCAGGAAACGCCAGCGGGACCAGACACACTTTCCCTACGAAAACACACCGCCTTCAGTCCTGTCTGAGGGAATTACATGTCCCGCTAACACAGGCCGTCTGTTACTCATGACTTCTGCACTGAAAGATGATATGATGATGCTCTGTATGAAACTATGAGTTCTTGAATTCACTTCTGTTTTAAAATGTAATGGATCCAAGACCGTAACCATGTCTTAGACATTGGGGGGGACCAAAGTTTTGTTTTGCGTAGGGAGGGTATTGGTCTTATTGGTTTATTTAAAGGAATTATTAAAGGATTAAAAGGGATTTAAGGAAATAAAACAAATAAGAACAGTAAAAGTTCCAGTTCTATTGTAGTTATGATTTGCAAATAATATTTTTTGCAAATATGCATACAATCACTCTTATTTTCGTCTGCCTAATATGTAAAAATGCAAAACGTTTCTTGTCACGTCAAATTCAGTTATGATTTACATAAATAATCTCATATTTTCGATTCAAAATGGTGAAATTTCATAAAAAATGTCAAGTGGTTTGCATCACTCGATATTACTGTCAGTCGCTGAACGTTTTTATCCTAAAATAGTTGTCAAATATTAAATGTTTAGCTTACATCTCACGACACACTCTTTCACTGCTATAACTAAAGTGTTGCGCTGGAATTCAGAAGTTCAATAAGCCCCGCCTTCTTTGATCTGATTGGCCATCTCACTCATTCTGACGAGCGCTGAAGCAGACCAACCTAAAATGTCACATTTGACTTTTGTCATCCTAGTAACAAACAGAGCGGTGTGTAATGGAGTAGCATCAACAATATCAAATATTGGGGGGGACAATTTGGCCATTTGTGATTATTCGGAGGGACTCGTCCCCCTCAGTGTCTATGGCGGTTACGGCCCTGAATGGATCCACTCACTCCGGACCTCCGTGAGTGAGTGACACAGTACGGTGCCGTTAAATGGGTCGGCAGTATTGATGAAATCTCCCCGGCTGTATATGAGCGACTGAAACACTGCCACGCTGCTCAGTGATCATTAGTGATGCCTCGTGAAACAGGTCATGTGCAGCTGAAGATGCGTTGGCTTGTGATCGACGATCTGTCAGTGCAGTAAAGCATGTCGTAGTAAAACTCTTACAGTAACAGTTGAAGAGCAGAGCTGTGAAGCCTGGATCAGTGCAAAGTCAACAGCCTTAAAACGACAAATCAGAGACGCTTCAGTCTCATGAGAGAGTCAAGTCTGCAGGAACACAGTTACACCGCTCGGAGCCTGAATTCAGCACAATTACAGCACGCAGTAGGGAGTTTTTACTGAATATTTGACTAAAACTAAAAGTTTCACATATGTTGAAGAACTATGTTCACATAGTTGAAGTTTCCTTTGCAATACTTTTTACTCAAACAATATAACACTGAATTAAACCACGCTTTTAAAGTGTGTGTTTTGCTTAGAAACATCTAAGTATATAATACAATAGATAGTGTAGACTCCATATCTACATAATAGAGATAACACGGCACCTGAACACAGAGACTCAACACAATACACATTCAATGGATCGATTATGAGTATGAATGTGCCCTCATCAGTGAACACTAGCCTTCTCTCGGGTCTCAGCCCTCATCAGTGAACACTAGCCTTCTCTCGGGTCTCAGCCCTCATCAGTGAACACTAGCCTTCTCTCAGGTATCAGCCCTCGTCAGTGAACACTAGCCTTCTCTCAGGTATCAGCCCTCGTCAGTGAACACTAGCCTTCTCTCAGGTCTCAGCCCTCGTCAGTGAACACTAGCCTTCTCTCAGGTATCAGACCTCATCAGTGAACACTAGCCTTCTCTCAGGTCCCAGCCCTCATCAGTGAACACTAGCCTTCTCTCAGGTCTCAGCCCTCATCAGTGAACACTAGCCTTCTCTCAGGTATCAGCCCTCGTCAGTGAACACTAGCCTTCTCTCAGGTATCAGCCCTCGTCAGTGAACACTAGCCTTCTCTCAGCCGTACTAGTGTGAAGAAAGACCTGATTCATATCAAACACGCTTCAGGACTCAAACAGAGTCACAGCTGTGAAACTTGCCTTATCAATCTATTAATTTACTCAGAAATACATCAGAATGCATTTCTTAATTTCTATATTAGCCCGTTTGGACCCGGTGTGACGTGAGCTTATAAAACAGGCATAACGTAATATTTTTCAACTGAAACCATATTGTATCTAATCCGTAATGTCTCATTAATGAGTGAATGCACAAAATGTTTAAAGTTTTGAATGATACCATGTTTTTACCAGGCTTTTACTTAATTTACCCTCTTTTTAGTAATTAAAAAAATAGAAATTCTTTGAAATTTAAAACGTACTACAGCAAAAACCAGCGTGATGCAAGAAAATATACATTTTTGTCATTTATCTTTATCATTTTTATAAGAATTTTTATTTGAATAGATCTTTATATGAAATGTATGAGAACACATAATATGATAATTCCCGGTATGAACTTCAGTGGATTCGCTTCAATTCATCTGAACTTAAAGCTCATGACTGCTCAAAACTGTCTACATTTACATCATCAAAACAGCATCATAATTACTCTGTTCAATATTCATTTTACTTGTATAAACACTTGTATTTTACAGTCACTATTGCAGTAGGAAAGACAAAATGTGTGTGTGAGTGACTAATAGATGTAAAAAAAAAAATATTTTGATAATTTCAAATAATTTCATGAAGGCTGAAGACCTGAAGGCTAAAAGTGTATCTCTTATATTACATTTTATCTGAAAAAAAAAATTCTGAAAAAAATAAATGATGTATTTTGACGGTCTTAACACATATCCAAAGTTTAGTTTTCATACTAAAAATGGATTAAAAAGAAAATGATTTGTACCTCCTCTGAGTCAAAGCGGACCCAAAAGCAGTAGGATTGATCAAATGTATGTTTTTGCATTAAAATGTCCTGATATAAATCACATTAAGGTTGTTTGGCAATCCCTCCAGAAATAACCAGACTGGTTCTGCTCCCTCGCTTTAGGACTGAATGGACCTGACCTCGGCTCTGATTGGCTAACCTCTTTA
>CM077173.1:40582903-40639782 GCA_039654105.1 Coreius guichenoti | reverse complement strand
AAGACACTATATAGAGCTGTCAATCAAATGAAATCATTAACAACAAAACTCATCTTTTGCACTGCAGAGGTACAGAAGATGCATCTGAATCGGTCAATTACAAATGCATAAATTATGTTGAGAATAATGTTTGTTAAAAAAAAAGAATTATATATATATATCTATATATATATACTAATATTGAATGTTTGTCATAAAAGTATATCATGTTTGCAGTCATGCTCACGCTCTTGCTCTTGTGATATTGCTTAATTATATCACGTTATAATATAAAAATCCACATCTCATACAAGTACTTTTTTTGCAACAATATCTTGAATTTTGTGAGCATTTGTATTAATTTCGGTGACATTTCACCTACTAAACACAGCACAGGTAACATTACAGTGTGTTCTGCACTGACGATACATATAGCAAGCAAGTTTTCTATCCTGAGAATCTCACAAAACTAACATTTTTGCTCATCTCCCAGATAAAACGGTATGGATATCTACACTAGGGACAGCAGAGGCTGGTATCCAGTGGGATGTAGGGTCAGATCCCAGTGAACACAACAGCGACACACTGAACCCTGATTACTGTAATGGGACAGGAGCTCTTTCATTACACACCCTCTCCTCCCGCAAGTAAATGAGCTTCTCTTCATGGAAACCCCCCCCCCCCCCCCCCATCATAGAAGTCAATGTTACCATCCGTTAGTTTTGAATGTTGGAGAAAACTGATAAAACCATATACCATCATAACAAGATTTGGCAATTATCGTGATATGTTAGGGCTGAATGATTATTTTGGTCAGTATTGAAATCACGATTATTTAACACGATTATTGGTGAGTGATATGATCAAAGTCTTATTTCATGATATTAGTCATTTTAAATGTCAGTAAAATTTCACAATTATCGATACTTCAGCTTCAGAAGACATTAAGTAAACAGTCAGCAACACAATAAGAACAAAGAAACTAATTACAAACAAAACCGACAAAAATACAAATGATATAAACAGTGCTTGAGGTTTTTCAGGAAGATAGTGGTGTTCAGATCAGTAATAGCCTACAACAGAAGTAATCAAATGTAAAATAGCACAGCTGCATACATTAAATATAGACTAATACTTATTAAAGCTACAAAAGTTATTGATGCCAGAGCAGTGAGTGATTTTATCTTTGTCTCCTGTTGTTTGATTATCATTAATGGCTACAGCAGGTTTATTAGGCTGCTGTCACTTTAAGAGTTTATTAGGTGGCTGTCACTTTAAGAGTTTATTAGGCTGCTGTCACTTTAAGAGTTATTAGGCTGCTGTCACTTTAGAGTTTATTAGGCTGCTGTCACTTTAAGAGTTTATTAGGTGGCTGTCACTTTAAGAGTTTATTAGGCTGCTGTCACTTTAAGAGTTTATTAGGCTGCTGTCACTTTAAGAGTTTATTAGGTGGCTGTCACTTTAAGAGTTTATTAGGCTGCTGTCACTTTAAGAGTTTATTAGGCTGCTGTCACTTTAAGAGTTTATTAGTGGCTGTCACTTTAAGAGTTTATTAGGCTGCTGTCACTTTAAGAGTTTATTAGGTGGCTGTCACTTTAAGAGCTGCATGGATCCAATGTACTGATACACACGTGCTCTTTCTCTGTTTACATTCACTTAAGACAGAACCCACTGTGTTTACGAGGATAAAACGGCATTTCAACATATTTGTGTGTAGTTTATGCGCGCATCTGAAGCTCACAGTAACGTCGCTCCCCGTCTTGGAGCGCGCACAGAAGGCCGCATGGGAACAGCGTCTTTTTCCCGGTTTAATGCACTTTTAATAACTGTTTAATATCAATCCCGTCCCGCAGTTTAGCAACAGTAGACTGTAATTTTACATCACTCTCTTATTCGGTGCTGATTTGGATGTTAAGTTTGGCTTAGGGAGGAATGAAAGTGCGCCGCTGTGAAGGAAAGGAAGCTGCGCTGGACGGAATGCGGCAGCGGCACAATAACCATTTTACCTCGATTATCCTGTTTTCATAATCGTTGGAAGCCGAAATCAAACGATTAATTGCACAGCCCTACTATGAGTAGATGAAGATTGAGAGATTTCAGTAGGTAAAGAGAGAGCAGCCTAAATCAGATTCCTAAACTCTAAGGGAAAAAAAAGATTGGTAGCCCACAGAAAGTCACAGAGCCGTGCAGACTTAACACGAGTTGAACTGTGGGAAACCCCCCGGGATATTCCTTAGTGATTGCTTGAATTTAACCCTCTCCAAGGAGATTACCCGTGAACTACAGCTTGCTGTTGAGAGCCACACACACACATCCGTCTGTTTTAGCTCTGTGGGATCGTTCTATATTAGGAGACGATTAGGTCACTTCCACTAATACTTCACTTCCAGGCTATTAGAGTCAATGCAAACTTTTTACTTTATTTTTTGGCACTATAGGACATTTTTAGTCCGTAAACTTTTGTGGAAAATGGTATAAAACCAACATAAAAGAGTACAACTCTGAGAACCTGGGACATGGTTTTAACTAGACTGTTTTATTCCATTCATGGACCCTTGTATATATGAGTCTATAGTGTTCTGTCAGAGCATTATGGGCAGAATGAAAGAATTAAAGACAAGATTAATGATGCCGGATCAACTTCCAATTCACGTCAACAGAGCCTGAGGGTGTGACAAACACACACAAATCACACACACACACACACTGGATATGCTCACCTGCGCTGGATAAATGAACTACTCAAGAAGCCTGACATACAGAGTTTCTCTCCCTCAATACACACACACAAACCTCCGGCTCCCTAATCGGAAAGACCTGAGCTGATTTAGCCAAAGGTCATGAACCTTGGACTCTCGTCAAACCTTGTGTGTGTGTGTGTGTGTGTGTGTGTGAGGTGGCTGATAATGACTCCATTCTCTGATCCATAACCATATTCAATCCCTGAGGAATCCCTCAGACAGAGGCCCTTCATTCAGAGGCGACGCAGTGACTGAACAAACAATACTGAGACATTCAGAAAGAACGTTCATGAATGATCTCTACAGACTTTCATAACAGCTAATCACAGCAGGAAACTGAAAGGATTCCATCAGAACCAGATTATATAAGCGCTAAAGGAACACTTGACATCTGTTTTCACAACAATCAAGGTTTATGATCACTGTAATTATAATACAATGCATGTAAGGAAACTTTTGTGAGGTATTCAAAATCAAAACGGTTATAAATATCAATGTATGTGGTCAAGAGTGACAAGGTGCGTTTATAGGTGGATTAACTCTATAGCATAGCTAATATGAATATTCAATACCTTGCCCATATGTAAATATGCTTATCCCAACCAACTCTTTGGACTTGATTAGCTTGTTAACACTAGAACCGACATGGGGTTAAATTTTCAAATGTACATAAACAGATTTTCAAGAAAGTGTCCCAGTCATTGACTTTTACTAAAATTGTGTATTTACAATCCCCTGTTGTTAAAAACTGTTTAGATAAAACCAGATTAAAAAACAGGGCATTTATACCTGTATAATTCCTTTATTTTCAGTCTTTGAGCAACGTGTTCAATCTTAAAATGTTCAAACTTTGGATTAATTATTAATTTTTGTTTTGCAATTTTTATCATGTATTATTTGTCTGCCGTTTCCTGAAAAATAATATTTCCGATCTATGATGTAATGAATAAAACAATTTTCATGATTACCAAGAGTTTATTGGTGTTGTTCTCTTATTCAAATTATAAATTATAAAACAAAACAAATTAATAATTAAATAGGTGAAACTGAAGATATATTCTATGCAGTGCTGTGAATTATTATTGCTCTTTATTGTCTATTTAGGGTATTTTAGTCATTTAAATAACATGGGTTATCTTAAAGGGTTAGTTTACCCGAAAATAAAAGTGCATCTATCCCATCATATAACTGCTTTCTGCCGGAAGTTAGTTATTTTAGTCTATAAAAGTTTTAAATATGGATATTTTTCTTACACAAATGCATCGCTTCGCTTCAGAAGGCCTTTATTAACTCCGGAGCCGTGTGGATCACTTTTATGATGGACAGATGCACTTTTATGATGGACAGATGCACTTTTATGATGGACAGATGCACTTTTATGATGGATAGATGCACTTTATGGACTTCATAAATGAGGCAACAATTCACTGCCGTTATAAAGCTTGGATTAGTCAGGACATTTTTAATATAACTCTGATTGTGTTCGTCTGAAAGAAGATGTCATACACACCTAGGATGACTTGAGGAGAGTAAATCATGGGCTAATTTTCATTTTGGGTGAACTATCCCTTTAATTATTAATGACATTTTATTATAGATATTACACCGACCCAAATATGTATTTATTTCCTTCTAATTCTCATTGTCATTGCAGGCTGGTTTAGCCTATATTCACTAAAAACTGATTAGTGTAGCCTGCTTAAAATAGCATTAAACAACAGGACAAAAACATAGTTGATGACTAAAAATAATCATTTCATGACTCTAGACATTACTTTGTGAAGACAGTGGCGTAATATGTTTTTTAGCCGTATAAAAACAGTAATCATGTGCATGGGTAAATTTGATCCCTGGCGGTTCTAGTGTTAAAGGTGCAGTGAGCGATTTCTGAGAAACACTGTTGATATTTGAAATCAACCCAAAAGACACGCCCCTCGCTTCATTGCTCCGCCCACAAATGCACAAACACACAATGCAAGAGTGGATGTCTATCACACTAACAACACTTTGTGAAAACAAAGACGTACGAACGACATGGAAGAACAAAAAAATGAGCACACAACACACAAGAGAAGTAGAGCTGGGTAAAAACATATCGATTTCTCAATTTTAATCGAATCTCATTTTTACGAACCGATATCGATTCTTAAATCCCAGGAATCGATTAGTCTATCCTGTTTTCAGTCGATGAATGAAAGGAACATTGTAGCGCGCCTCCCATCCAATAAATCGCAATATCTTTGTGCTTTGTTACCTTTGATATGAAACAAAGTCTCAGATTTCAAATTATGTCCTTTTTATTTCGAAATTCAAAAACATAAATACCGTTTTGGCGCTGTTTAATGTGGCGTGACAGATCGCTGTAGCGCATCAGTTCAAAAGAAGCGACACGTGAACGGATCATCTCCGCTTTAATACCGGTTACAGAGCGAATAAACATGAATGAACATCAGAAAGTGTGTTAAAACCGAGTACAACTTACCGAAATCAGTATCATGTCACATGGAATCGCTCAATCCGTGTTTCAACCGTGGAAAAGACGTCAGTAAAACAGCTTGTGAACAACATGTAACGTCACATTTACCTCAGAAAAAACCATCCAGTGTCCATAAACTCGTCAGTCAGCTAGAAAAATTAACTCTAGAGAGGAGCATTTTGCTAAATATATGCACCACTTATTCATTATAATTTTGAATGTTCGTCAATATTTAATGCATGTTATGACAGCCACCATTTAAATGTGTTATATTTCATATAACTTTATTATATATAACTTTATAATTATTATTATAAAAAAACCCATCGAGTTTAATTTAAGTGTTTGTATACAAATCATTTTTACCTTCAATATTATAGTACCAACTGACTCCCATAGTTCACAGCATTAGTTAAGAGATTAGTTTTCCTTGAGAAAATTTGCCATGTATTGTACCTGATATATATCCACAATAATCCATATTGAATCGAATCGAAATCGAAATCGAATTGTGAAATTTGCGTCAATACCCAGGCCTAGAAGCAAGAGTTGCCGTCAGTCTCCAGCATGACACCAGTGGAGGGCAGAAGCGTCCTGAACGGCTCCATGTTTACACACTACACAAAATCATTTATATGACAGGAGTTACGACTAACAGTAGGAACGAGTAGAGACCGTAGCCATAATGCCAATCAGAAGCTGACGCTAACATAACAAACACACTGAGCTCAGACGATACTGTGAACTTCAACACCAGAACTTTCCCACTGTCCCTCACTCAGTGACTCAGTCATAGGGAAATGTGTGTTTGCAAGCCATATTTGAGTTATAGCTCCATCAACTCCACAGTGATTCTCTGAAGAACAGTTCATGTTACATCAGAACAACATCCCATAAGAAACATACAGACTTATAATGAAGAGCTGAAGCAGAGCGACGGAGCAGACCTGTCAATCATTCACACAGCTGAGCTGAGGCATGATGGGATCACGCAAAGCAAAGCCTTCATCTTCATCTTCATCAGTGAAGGTCTGTCATCTTCTCTGTGGTTTGTTTGCACATCTTCACTGTACAATATTATTGAATGAAAACTGCTGTGGCCAGAAACATTCCAGATGCAAGAAACAATGCATTATCTCAATCTTTGTGAAATTCCTAAACCAGTCTAAGCTGGTTTTTAGATGGTCTTGGCTTATTAGTCACCATAAATGTTTTTTTTTTTTTTTTGTACTTAATATTGCAGTGTTTATTATATCTGTGCACATCATAATTGTTCAAAAAAACATGCCCTCATAATCTTTAATCAAAAGCATTAAAGGCACAATATGTAAGCAGTACAATATAACAGTGTTATATATTTTGTTGACTTGTGCATTATCCCAAATGTTTCCAAGAATGTTTAAATCCAGAGAAATAAGTGATTTTAACCAGGACACGGACCGTGTGTGTGCGTCGCCTATCAATGACATCATACCCGCGTTACCCTCCGGTTTTATTTTGTAGAAACCATGGAAACCCCAAAGACGCTTTAATATATGATGTGTTTTATTAGACGGTGAGCAACTGTTTGGATCATTCATGGACAGAACCTAATCATTGTTCTCCAGCTCAACACAGTTAGTCTTATTGTTTAGATCTGGTGTTCTTGATTTACCGTGAGTACCATGTTTTACCATGCCTAATATGATCTCGCTCACTGCAGTGTGAACAAGTGTCTCATAGTAGCGCCGAGCGAACGCACAGAGTAGCATTATAACATCACTTTAACACACTCAAATGTGTGTATTATGATAAAACAGCGCTGTGTTCCCCCACACACACATGAGCGGAAGAAGCGGAAGCGCTCGTCTGACAGAATAAAAGCTCCGCCACATCGAGGAGTCAAGACACGCCTTTGTGTTGAATAAGAGACCTCTAGTGGCCAAACTTACACACTGTGCCTTCAATGTGCCCATACCTTCGCAAAAACACGCTTCTCTGATGACATGACCGGTGCAATAAAGGCAACAAGGTTGTCCAGTTTCAATGCCCTTCACAACTGACTGCAGTCTTGCACTGAGATCTGACTCTATTTAGTTTGCAACACACTCTTTTTATGACCTTACCAATTCCCATTGGTTCAAAATCAAGTCCCTCCCAACATGTATTTTCCCCCTTACAAGCCAGCTCACTTACATCACAATATGGAAAAAAAGTTGCAATTTCCAATCCATGCCGACTTTAAGCTGGTGTTTCCCTGGTCAGCCTACTGATCTCCAAGCCTGACCAGCTGAAAGTCCTCTAAAACCTGCCAACAGGACAAATAAAACCAGCAAACCAGATTAGGCGGTTTAAGGGTTTTTTCCAGCCAGGATATGAATCCAGTAATAAAAATGGAATGTACTGTATGTGGAATGCCACGATGGTATTTGGCGTTTTTGGATAAACCGATCAAAAGTCTCTATATCTGTGTGTGTGAATATTAAAGCTCAAAAGGACTGTTGAATCTGAAGTCTGCATGTTCTGTGTGTCTGTGTGAATGAGCGCCGCAGTTTGAGAGGCATGTTTTACAATGAGCCAATAGGCTGATTAAAACAGTGCCTAAACGCTCAACTTCCATGAACGTGAACATGTTGCACAATTCAGTTCTCTTCCGCAGCTTACAGGGTAAACGTACCTATTAAGCTCACCAAAGTCTACATTGAGATATTTTAGTGCACAGGGTATTGCTTTCAGTACAAGAAGTTGTGTTAAAATAAAAGATTAATCTCTCACACAATAATATTTAAGTTTATTTTAAATGACAAAAGCATGTCAATTAAGATGTACATTAAATGTAAAAAGTCTGGCTGTGCTTAATGGGTAAACATTTTTTAAGAATAATTTTATAAAGATTAACTTGAAGTGACAACCATCAGTTAATATTTAAAGTCTGTTTATGAAGACGTTCAGTGTGGATGAGCTTAAAGGGAGCACACTGAGCTTAACTGGAACAGCAAACCTTTTTTTAATTAATAAATATTATTTATGATATTAAAAATTATTTAAATATTAAAGGACAATTTTGCTAAATAAATAATCTAGGTCATGTATTAAGTTCATATTGTTTTAATATGGACCGTTATTATTGAAAATATCTATGAAATTATACTTTTTCTCATTGATGTCACACTGAAGCTGTGATTTTCATAGTAGCGCACCCTTTAAGCTCACCGCACAATAATATGAAATCTTTAAAAATTATAGAAGTGTAAAACCACAGAACATCAATAAACTGTAAATTTATAATATAATGGATTTAAAAGTACAAGCCAGTAATGCCTGTGAAGTAATCTCTTAATTTTGCAATAAGAAATTATACTTATCCAAAATAAAGGTTTAAACATCTAAAAAAAATGCACATTTAAGGGGCTCCTCTTCTGGTGAAATTTTCGGACAGCTTTCAAAATGGCCGCCAGATAGTGTTAACACATGAATACCCATAACTCAGTGTGCAATGGTCTGATTAGCTTGGAATTACAGGAGGTATGTAGTAACAAACACATCAATTGGTTAAGACATCAAGTAGGGTGATAAATTATTTTTTTCTTTTTATAATCTAAGCTCAGAGATAGTAGTGTGCTTAATCGGTACTTGAGCTTAATAGGTACGTTTACCTATGGCCAAATACACACAAAATTATGTCAAAATGCCCATCTTGGTGAGTATTCAAGTGAACACAGTCCGTTATATCTTAAGTGGAGTAAACAGTTGAGAAAGAAAGCGTGCGTGTAACAGTATACTGGATCCGTGCAGCTCTTAAAGTGACAGCAGCCTAATATTCCTGCTTCAGTCTGTATCATTAATGTTAATCAAACAACAAAAGACAGAGAAAATCACTCAATGCTCTCGACTGAATAACTTTAGTAGCTTTAATAAGAATCAGTGTGTACTTAATTCATACAGTGAATTAAGCACTAAGCAGTTTTTATTTTTACATTTGATTATATGATTGTTGAATAAACCGAATGTAGGTCCACCTGAAACCCTAAACCCCTGGTTTACACTGACGTTAAAATGACACTTTTTACGCAAGGCTTACAGGAAAACACTGCTGTTCACTTTCAGAGGTTGTAGGAATGCCTTTTATATCATTTTCAGTTTTTAAATATATTTTATAATTTAAATTCATTTTACACACTTAAAGCAATATCACATATCGAACATCACATTATTTAAAGGTGCAGTGTGTAGTAATTATGAGGATCTATTGACAAAAATGCAATATAACACACATAACTGTGCTTTCAGTGGTGTATAAAGACCTTACATAATGAACCGTTATGTTTTTATTACCTTAGAATGAGCCGTTTCTATCTACACACACCGTGGGTCCCCTTACAGTGAAGTCGCCATTTTGCGCCGCCATGTTTCTACAGTAGCCCTAAAGGGACAAACTTCTCTACAGAGCGCTAGCTACTCTCTGCTGTCTCAGACGACCACATCTTTGTCCTGTGTTGGCCACCGTAGCTTCTCTGTGTGCTTCGAAAGGGAGGGGTGATTGCAATTCACAACCTCACCACTAGATGACGCTAAAATTTACACACTGCACCTTTAAAGGGATAGTTCACCCAAAAATGAAAATGACCCCATGATTTACTCTCCCTCAAGTCATCCTAGGTGTGTATGACATTCTTCTTTCAGACGAACACAATCGGAGTTATATTAATAAATGTCCTGGCTCTTTCAAGCTTTATAATGGCAGTGAATGGCAGCCCAAAATTTGAAGCCCATAAAAGTGCATCTATCCATTATAAAAGTCCTCCACACGGCTCCAGGGGTTAATAAAGGCCTTCTGAAGCGATGGGCTTGTGTAAAAAAAATATCCATATTTAAAACTTTATAAAGTAAAATATCTAGCTTCCACGTAACTGGCACGGCGATGACGTCAATTTTGGCCTCCCATTCACTGCCATTATAAAGTATATATGTAATATATAATATAAGTAATATATTAGCCAGGGCATTTTTTAATATTACTCTGATTGTATTCGTCTGAAAGAAAAATGTCATACACACCAAGGATGAGTTGAGGGAGAGTAAATCATGGGGTAATTTTCATTTTTGGTTGAACTATCCCTTTAACAAGTTATCGCACATCACATTTTTCTTCAATATCGTGCAGCCCTAATTGTTGCTTTCAATAAATTACACAGGAAGCCTCAACGCACTACTGTTTCAAACTCACTGACCGTACATGAACTCTGGGCTTAATGGAGAGCACAGACATCTGAATCTGCTTTTCTGAACTCCAGGTACAATGAGAATCAAACAGATCCATCTGTTCTCACGCAATTCACTTCCGGGTCACTGAAAGAGGTTTGAGTTCAGTTCTTCTACAGAGAATAAGTGTGAACGCCCTACAGAGCAACTATCTTTCATGGCAAAGCATGACAAGACAACATCAAGCTACAGCAAAAGGGCCACAAGAGTAACAGGATGGTGTTGTTCTCAACTGAGAGAGAGAGAGAGAGAGAGTGAGTGTGTGTGTGTGTGTGTGTGTGAGAGAGAGGCTGTATAAGGGATGACCAGACACACATCGGTCAGCTGAGGTCTGACTGTCATTCTCCAGCGTAATGACAGACTGCATTGTCAGGCCAAGAGAGTGTGTGTGTATATGTGTGTGTGTGTGTGTGGGGTGTGTTTTATGAGATGGGCGGTGTACTGAATTAAACATCCTAGGAATGTAATGGTGGAGGCCTGATATATGTGTGTGTGTGTGTGTCTGTGTGTGTGTGTGTGTGTGTGTGGTTAAAAGAGGCTCTTTAAATTTCGGAACTCTTTTAATGTGTGTAAATGTGTGACATTATACATATGATGACTGTACTGTCTGTCCATCTAGACAAAACTCATCTGTATATGAAGCTGGTTTGTAACAGTGTGTGTGTGTGATGATTCCTGAAAGGCTCCATTCATACACAAGGTCGATCTGAATCTGAAATCCTGTGTGTAGGAAGACGTCGCATCCGATGACAACAACGACCTCCACAGGAACCATGAGAACATTCCCACTGGTAGATTGTGTCTCTGATGCCAATGTCTCCAAATGAACTTAATAACAAAATATGATTTATAAATGCAAAACCTAATTTGCTTTCATAAAAACGAATTTCATTCATCATACGAGCCGACTTTAACTCAGCATCCACATCAGAAAGAGCTCAAATCAATAGAGAGGAATATCAGCCAGTGGATTTAAGACAACGATTCAGCAGTTAAGATGAAGAATAAACAGTGTGACAGAAAGAGTCAGAAATACACCATTGTGTGTATTTAATATCAATTTGACATTAAGCTTTGTAGACCGTTTCCTCACACGCTTAGGTATCCTAAATATGGCTAATATTTTGTGTTAAGCCCATGGGCGTCTGAACCATTGTATGTGTGCGGGACAAGACCCACCCACTTTTTAAGATCAATGATATTGGACCCACTCACTTTTACATCTCTAATTCAGTGAATGTCTGTTCACGACCCCTAAACAATAAACATTTTATTAAACACGTTAGACACTTTATTTCCACTTTTCAATTATTACCTTCATTTTAATTGAAAGTAAATCCCTTTCCGATCTGATATGTGATGGGAAAAGGGAGTAGAGCGAGTTCGGCAAAAGGCGGATTCGAACCTCGGGTCGATTTGCATCAACTTCCTGCCATGTGCTTTACCCCTACACTACTGCCACTGTTAATGATTCAGTGTCTTCTGTAATTTTGTCTGGCCCAACCAGACGTTTAGTAAACAAGGCGGGCAATTCACTTAATGTAAATGGCATCTACTCCAGTAAAACATTTCTGGGGGAGGACCCACCCACATTTTTTTTGTTTCCGACGCCCATGGTTAAGCCTACATGTTATTATCAAGCGGCAACCTCCCACGGTCTCTCTTGAACACAGAAGTGACAAACTGCAATTCATGGACTGGCCACTAGAGACAGGCTCCAAAAGGGAGTCAAATCTGTATCTCCCCCATATTAAAATGCCCAACTTTACAGCAGAAAAACATGTTTACAGCCTGGTACAAAAAGTTGTTTTGGTCTATACGGCTAATTTTGCCCTTCATGCCAACTGTGAGGGGGTGAATTACTTTATAACTCATCCGTTTAAATTATATTAAGTCTTAAAGTTGTGCATAATTAAGTGCGTGGCCACTTGAGTGACAGGTGGATTGTCGTTTGTCTGCTGTCTATAAGTCATCACGTCACCTCAACTCCACCCACGTCCCGCCTCTTTGCTGTAGCGAATTAGCTCAGAGGGGAAATATTAATAATTATTCATAACTCATTATGATTATTCATTATGATTAATTATGAATATTTGAATCAGTTAATGAGATTAACTTGATGTAGCTACATTAACATTGCAATCAATCAGTTCATCCTGTGAACACTCAGTATTGATTATTAATTAATTCTAAGAAAAGGATATTTTTTATGGCCACAGAAAAATAATTCTTCCTTTGTCTTTACAGCGCTTAGAGCGCATAACAAGATCGATCATTTAAGTGAATTTGTTTGCAGGCAGGGAGTCAGAACCAAACATATATGTGCACAAATTTTATTACCTAAATCACGGACAAGACTAAACTAACATAAAAATACACACAAAACAAAATACGTAAATGAGCAATATGTAGAGTTAAACTGGTTGAAGAACCGGGTCAGAACAGATGGATGAAGCTATGAAAATACCTGGGAGAGCCATCAGTATTTACAAGCTCCTTTGTCTGAACAAAGGGGTTTGTAGCTTTTACTAACTACACAACGATTTGTATATCGTATGTTACTTGCATTTAGCCTGAGCTGTTGACGAGCATCCGATGTACAATCACAGGAGAAAGCCTTGATAGTTCGGTCCGATGGTGTTGAAGTTGCAATCGATTTCTTCTGCGTTGACTGAAGAAGATATGATGAACTTGCATGGTTATTTCGACTTTGAGGTTGAGGAAGTTGCACATGACTTCAGGTGTTGGGCCTGCTGGCCCAGCGACCGTGTGCTCCGATCAGGTTTCCTGTCCCACACACGCACATGGCTTGATGTGTGTGTAGGCCTTACAGCCTGGCCGTGCTTGGCCGGCCACCAAGGTGACTCGTCCTTTGTCGGTCCAGAGAGAGAGAGAGCGGCTCTGCGCGGGGGCCTTTTAACCTCTCCTTCAAGTGGTCAGTGAGCCAATCGTACTTGGGATTTCGGAGGAAAAGTTCTACGATCCTTTGTCTCAAGCAGATCGTTTGCATATTGCAACTGGATTGGCTGCCGACGAAGGAACCATCAAAGATTATTCTAATACTAATATGCCGCACAGGTATCGGCATATCATATACACAACCCTAACCCTAACCCTAACCCTAACCTAACCCTAACCCTAACCCTAACCCTAACCCAATCATTCAAATCTTTAAATTACAACTTCATAGACACCAAACATGACATACACATGAATTTAGTTAACCATAGTATGCAATTCTGAAACATAAATCTAACAGAGATTGAATTAATACATAGGCCAAACCCTATAAAAGAAAAATCATGAGATGGATATATGTTTATATCTTTCTCAAGTGGTTATATAGGATATATGGGTTTAAGATGGTTTATTTGTCCTTTTCAAAAGGAATTAAGTGAGAGTCACAAGTCTCAGGCAAATTCCTTCTGGTCATAAACTTTATCAGTTCCCATGTGTCCTGTACCCAGAGGCCGCTTCTTGCTCTTATGGGGGATGGGTCCATAGGCCTCAGTGAGTTTTAAAGATTATTTGTTAAATTGGACAAATAATTGTGTCTGATTTGTCTCAGTCGCTACATTGCCCATTTTCAGTTATCCGGAAGTGACGTGTGGTGACGCGCTGCCAAGATGGCGACGGCCGACTTTACGCTTCAAAAATGCTCTTCAGAAATCTACGGGTGACGTCACGGACACTACGTCCATATTCTTTTACAGTCTATGGTTATTATCAGGCCTATTTAAAAATGTTACTTTAAAATTAATATTTTGTGCTTGTTTATTATTATTTGTCAACAAAAAATACACAGCTATGATATTACAGAGAGGATTATACACTTATATAATTGTTTGTAAGGAATCTACGAATGGATTACTTAGTCTAAACCTAGGGTGCTTTCAGGATGCTTTCCCTTTTAAATCTGCGTCATTGCGGGGACCTTCCGGTAGCTGACATGACATCAATGCTACAACAATGTTGTCTCAAGAGGCGTTCACACCGGAGGAACGTTTTCATAGTTCCTGTAACTATTTGCGGAAGTACCTGCTTTCTGGCGTGAACTAGAAATTATTTTAGTTATGGGAACGCCTTTTGGGGGGACTAAATTAGCTTCGATTTCAGATATTTTAAAGTCGACATTTATGTGATGACGGCATTAATGAGCAAATAAGCCTGAAGCTCACAGCTATGGCAAGACTATTGCTCCTACAGCTTATTATCAGTTATTTTGTCTTTGGATTGTTTTATTTCTCACAGATTTCTGTATTTCTGCTACTGTATGTGTGTGTGTGTGTGTGTGTGTGTGTGTGATATGCTCATGATGACAACTCGTACCAGACTTCACATGAACCCAAACCAAAAGCACTAGTGTGATATCACCGTACGGTCCCTAGAAACCACCCTTCTAAAGTCATTTCAAACAGGGCATTTCACGTCCAAAGACCTGCTGATCTAGGGCACTTCATTACAGCTGTGTGTAAACATATTATTGAGTGATAGCTTTGAGGTGTATGAATGAAAGATGAGCACTGCTCCGTCTCTCTGCTGCTCATTTACTAGTCAAATCCTCAACAAACTGAAAGCAGAACCTGAAAGACGAGTGAGAGCAAGACAAGAGCATCTCTCAACTGCTTGACCGCTTGTATTGTCACACAATGTAAACTATATTATCGCCCGGCTATAATCTGCCAAATGCAGATATTAAAATATTACAACATCACAACGTTCTGTAAAGCTGCTCTGAAAGTTTGGTTTGTGAAAAGCATTATACAAATAAATGTGACAAGTGCAACAGAGTAGAAGAAAACTAGAGTCAAAGATGCTCTGAAGAGCAGAACTCATCATCACGACGCTGGGATGGTTGCCAGGGTGTTGCTAAGGTGTTGTTGTAGTTTTTATAGGGTGTTCTGGGAGGTTCCAGTTCTCCATTCAGTGTGTGTCTATTATTGGCGGTGGCTGAAAACTGTATATTAGAGGACTTTGTAAACAAACACCTCATGTCTGTAGCACAAAGTTAGTTACTCTCTGAAGTTTAATTACTTACGATTAGTTAAAGTCGGCATGAAAGTGTAGTTGCGCTGGTCTTTTCTTCTCTATTGTGCCGTATATCGAGTGAAATGCTTCTCAAACAAGAACAAATGTAGGGCGGGGCTTGATTGTGTCTGTGGGGAATTGATTGGATGGTTGTGGTTTGCAATTGGTGGATCTCATGTGAGTGACAGGTTGCCCCGCCCTCGTCATCAGAGAAGATATGAAGTTATTCTGATTCAGGACTATTAAAACAATAATGATATGCACCGATAAATCATTGAGAATAAACACTGCAATATTCCATTAAAAACTGGATCTAGTGGAGCTTGCCTGAGCAAACACCACTAAAGATCTGATCACTGGGCAGTGGTTGAGTGGTTATTATGTCCCTCCGAGTGAGTATATGGATAAGTGTGTGTGTCTGCAGTTTCCCCTGATAAGCAAAAAGAGCCCAGCTCCCATGAGTACATCACTTCTGTCCCACTTAAAACACCCCAACACACACACACACACACACACACACACACTTACCTTTGGATTTCTAAAGCTATGTCCCACTTACCACCCTTCCTCCTGAAGTAGGAGAGTGCTGTATTTCAAGCGTGTGTGTGTGTGTGTGTGAGAGAGAGAGAGTGAGAATGTGTGTGTGTGTGTGTGAGAGAATGTGTGTGTACGTGTACCTTTCATTTTTATGCATGTTATCATCTAAAAGATATAAAACTCTACCGTACAGTTGAGATGTATGTTTATAGTAAATCGTGTTTTACATGTGAAGTGGGCTTTTATGAATAATAAACGACCCTGTAACTTTGTTAGTAAGTCTTGGATTTATCAAAGTCCACATGAAATAAAACAGGTTCAAAAAGGTGTTTCGAAATAATATACTTTATGTTGGTATATTTTGGTCGATATAACATTTTTCATCAACTTTCAGTAAATTCAGTTAATTCAGCAATTCAAAGCATTTTATAAAACAATAATTGTCTGCTTCTACGTCAGCTTTCTCTTACTAGTTGCAAAATCGCGTACTGTCAAGAAGAACTTGTTCACAACCAATAAAAAAGTATGTTCTATATAGTGTGAATGCAATCCAGACATGCCATGTTGTCATTGTCACGTGCCCTACAATGCAAGTTGCGCTGCTTTCACACAATTTGTGAATCCTCTCCTGTGGCCTTATGGGATAGTAAAGTGTCCTTTGAATGCGCACTTCAAAAGGAAGTAGTAGGTCATTCAGGGGCTTTTCAACTACTGTGAATTCAGACTACTCTCCTAATGTAGCCTACTGTTTATATGCACACTGTATAGTGGGGAAGTGTGCGTATGCGGACGCAGAGACTGCCTGACACCATTCTGATACGCAAAACCGACTTTTCATTACGCAATCGGTTCCTTTCCACTACACTTCTAATAAACTACTAATTGCATGCTGTGACAGTATAAATCACCATCCACTTTTGTTGTAAAATAGAGAACGGTTCAGACGATTACTGTATCAAACCAGAGAGAGTCATACACTCTGATTATTACATACACAGGGACGCGCAGCAGCACACACACACACACACACACACACACACACACAAACACGTTTAAATATTAAAAATAAAAGGATTCCTCTCTGGAGAAGCGTTCAGTCTCTCCTCATGTAAACAGTGAATCCGCTCATGGTGCGAGCACAACTGGCTTTTAAAGGGAAAGGGAGATGAGACTGTGATTGGTTTATTGCACGTTACGCCCAAAACACACCCATGACTCATTAAGAGATGAGGAACAACCCGTTTGGACGCACCGACCGTTTTTCCCGTAGCAAACTAGCAAAAGTGGATTCAGACACGCCCTAAGAGCTCCTGCGCCATGAGCTCAGATCGGTGAAATAGGGCCTTAAATGTCCTGTTACATTCATTTAACTGCTTGATCAACTAATGAAATTGGTTTTGGAAGTGAGCCTACTGTAGGGCACACATGCACAAACACAGGCCTAGCCAAACCATCTGAGCGGATCATGACAGACAAGGCCATAAATACTGAACAAACCGCTCTCATTTTCCAAAACAGCTCCAGGGGATGTCTCATCCATTCCTGCAAAAGTCCCGCCTCTCCGAGTGGCATCACGCATGCCGTGACCCCGCGTGACCTCTCCAGGACTGCCCCATGTGGACACATGCATGTCTGCACACCCAGAACTCCCGAATGAAAGGCAAGACGGCTCTGAACTCATTATTGGCAGGAGCATTGCTTTACTCATTCAAGTTTTAACACCACTCTCCATTATCTCTACCATTATTATCTTTTTATTATTTCTTTCTTTCTTTCTCATCAGTCTGGATATGCATTTAAGTGATCATGCAGCTGCGAGATGAATCTCTGTTATCGTCCACATGCATGACACGGCATTATATGAGCCCCTCAGGACAATTACAACAACTTCTATAATGAAATGATGAGGCACTGTGTGCGGTGAGCCGTGCCATAATGCATCTGAACAAACATGAACATCTTACATGTGCACGAAGTGTCATCTGACCATCTCTATTCTTACGTTTATCAATGGCTCTAGTCCTCTTAGCTCTAAGCGCTGCATTTGATGTGGTCGACCACGACATACTCCTGTTGTGTCTAGAGACTTGTGTGTGACGTCATGGCACTGTGTTACAGTGGTTTCGCTCTTATTTGTCAAAGAGAGGAGATAAAATATGCATTCTTACACCCGTACACAACATATTACAGTATAAACACCGTACAGTAAACATGTCATGATTGATCAGCATTAGTTCATAAGTGATCGCTGGCATAAATGTGTGCCATTCATTGATTGGTCGAACGCACAACAGCGCCACCTTCAGGCTTTGAGACGTGAAGCACTCACATTTATTAATGAAATCAAAGCCTTTGACGTTTAATAATCACATTAGGCAGTGTCGCCATTTATGTTTTTCCATCCCCAAAGTATAAGACGCCTTAAAATGATCATTAAGACGCTTGTTATACCATTTAAGGCATTGAAGAATTTTTATCTTACATTTAAGAAAACTGACCCGCAGGGATTTATTTATTTATTTATTTATTTTTATTTTTTTCGCACACGTGCTCCAAAATACATTGTACATTCGCACACATCTATTTTTAGTCGCAAATGCAATGGTCGCATTGTCGAGCCCTAAGATGAGACGCACAACAGTTATATAGTGAATAAATGAAGTGTATTTACACTTTCCACAGAGAGTCCATAACACCATACCCTGAAACAGTCCGAATGAGTCCCAGTGTGTTGATATTCCCAATGTTTAAGTGTCCATCGGTGTATATACACACACAATACTTTCTGAAGTATCCAAATACACTTTTCCAGAGGCTATGACATTAAAAACCTCTATTGGCTATTTTAACAAAAAGGAGCGAGCTCTTTGATATGTCCCACCCTGACCTTCAGTCTGAAATGCTCAAAGCACTGAGGAAAAACTGTGCTCATCAAGCCACTTCACTGGGACTTTAACTCTTTCCCCGCCATTGACAGGATTTTCCGTACAGAATCTCCAGATCAAAACACAGGTGAAGAAGAAGCAGAAACAAGCGATAGAAGCACTGACGCATATGTCAAATATCACGCGATCATCAACATTAAACAGCATATAAATCAAATCTATCTAATGTTACTGATTGAAATGTCGCCCTAGGACGAGCTCTAGGACTGAAGCTTTGGGGTGTTGATGGACTCCATCTACTCCATCTGTGTTTGATCATCTCTCTGAATCACATCTGGATGTAGACACCATTTTCTCAGGTTTTTGCTCAAAATGTTCCTTTTTTTTTTTTTTCAACCCATTCAAGTGTTGATAAAAGAATACATGAAGCGAGAATAAAACGGGTTTTCTGTTTAAAAGCAGAGGCTCTGTTCTTTATTCATTGCATGTTCAGATATTCATACAACAAAATATTCTGGGGACTATGAAACATTTGTGAAAATTATTATTTTTTTTTAACCACTTAAGCAACACCCTAGCAACCACCCAGAACACCTTAGCAACACTCTGGCAACCACCCAGAACAGCCTTTCTCAGACTGATTTAACTCATGTAACATTAGATATGATCATCACAATCCGCACGCTCTTTGTGACACCAAAAAGAAATACAAAACATCCGTTTGGGTTTGAGGTAATGCAAGTATGACAACGTTTATCTGGCACTACAGAACACAGTGTCAGTCAGATCCTTTATAAAACAATGAAACGAAATGAAATGAGGTTGACATAGGTGCTAGATATAATAAAATGAGACACACCTGGTCCGCGCGCTGTGAAAACACTCCAGTTTCATAGAAACATCACAGCCGCCACACACAATGGACACAAAAGCAGTGTTTCACTGAGCTCCGCTTACAAAAGCCTCTAGCTGAGGCGTGTGCTTTTCAATAAACAGTTATTTGGGGCATCTGGCTCTGGGTTTGACCACCGCGAGTCAACCTGATCACACGCCACACTGTTCCTGCTCAAAGACAGGTACACATTTGAGCTTACCACAGTCTCATGAATGACTTAAAAACTGTGCATCTCCTCCAGTGTCATCTCAACGTGAATGCAAACGCATGTAAGAGGCAAGGATGAAGTGCCAGGATGTGTTTAATTCAAAAGACTGCTTCAGTTGGGCCGTGACATGGTAAACACTACTCTACACCTGAAGAAATCCAAACAACGCAATCATAAAACATATTAATAGCACAATGAGTTAGAAAATGAAGCAGCCAGTGTGTGTGATGCATGGATTATGAGGGTCGTTGTGAGCCAATGCTAAAGACATGATGCATGTAAATGCCACATGACATGAACATTCATTATTGCTAATGGCCTTTTATATATTTTTGGTCGTGTGATTCTTAATCAGAATGTCATAACTCAATGTTCCAGTGAAATCATTTAGTCTGTTTAAACGCCTCTCTCTCACAATCGACCGCAAGCTTTCATTCAGATCTGCCTCCATACAAGCAACAACCAATATGATCTTTTATAATATTTCTTTCCATAATCCATTTCACTCTGACGTATGCCACAATATGGGTGAAAACATCTGTTTCATTGTGACTTTAAACTCCAAACTATTCTAAGGTCTAAAACCCAGTGAAAGGAATGAATCTGTACACAAGCCCTTGGAAAAATCCTGAAGGAATGCTAATGGAATCCAACTGGATAAACAGAAAATGAACCGGGATAAATATGACATGAATTTCAGTTCGTTCAGTGAAATCTTACCTGATGATGGCATTCTTGCATTAGGAGTGATTGTGGATAATGACAGAAATCCCACTGGAGTTCCTTTAGGATTTTTTTGACAAACCTTAAATTATTTCAACAGGTCAAATCATTTCAATGCAGTTATAACCCACAATCTGTGCATTTACTGATTCACTGACAAACACTGCTGTATTACTGGAGTGAGATCTTATCCGGATCCTTATGGGATTCTGGTTTGATCCTATTAGGACTGGGGAACAATTCCATTAACATTCCTTCAGCTAATGTGTGCCAACAGGTGAACACGAGCAGCCCCACTCATGTCTAAATACATTCTGCGCGCACACACACACACACCTGACACAGCTTCAGCGCGCATCATACACGCACTGTATTCCCAAATAACGCAGTGGCATGACGTCACGCACCTCTATCCATCTCTGCGCCTCGCGCACAGCAGGTTCGGGCGCCGGTTCGGTGTGATGAGGATGAGGAGGATGATGATGATGATGAGCCTGCAGAGGAAGATGCCGTCCTGCATCCGAACCTCGACTCGCCATTTAGAGCTGGTGCCTTAATAAACCCCAGCTCGCGCCCGATGAGTGCCGGAAAGACACGCAACTCGCCAGGTAAAGTTATTTCAGGACTCTCTCTGTGTGTGTGTGTGTGTGTGTGTGTGTCGTGACGCAGGGCTGCCGCACTCGCGCATGAGATGAGAGACGCGGTGCGCCTCAGACAGCCAATCAGAACGCAGCTTCGCATCCCAGCACGGCCCATCTGCCCAAACAGCCAATCAGAGTTGAGCATTACTTCCCAGCGCCGCCCAGCGCGCACGCCCACTTTACACGCCCTGCTCCAGGGGCCTCATTTCATAAACTGTATGTAATTTAATTTAATTTCCATTTAATTATAAAGTAAACTATTGTAGCTTCTGTCTGGGATGCGCCGTCACAGGAAAGAGACTATGATTATTTGACACATATTGATATAGATATAGATTAATATAGAATATCTAATATAGATTTTACTGGTATCAGTGTTATTGTAGTTAACAAAAACTAAAATCATAAAAAATCTCTTTACTTGAAATACATAAATGTTAACTGGCACAAAATAAAATATAAAAATATTTTCTTATTTTCATTTAGTTGAAATTAACCTGTTATTTAGTTTCATTAACCTGATGTACCAAACTAAAACTGAAATAAAAATTAATGAAAACTATACAGACATTTTTTTAAATAACAAAAACAAACAAAAATAACAACAGAATTACTAAAACTTTAAACTAAAATTAAAATGAAAGCAGAAATATACACAACTGTTCCAGAAAGAATCTGAAAACTTAAGTCACTGTGAATATCATTGCATCAAACATTTATTTACATTATTACATTATTTTTTTCTCTTTTAAATTATTTTCTTAAATGTATCATTTTAAATTTGACATCAGAGGAGGCAGTAACCCAACTGATACGTGTTTACTGTGTTACTGATGGCAATATCAGCTGCTCGTACTGAGATACAATAAAGATAACTTTATAGCACAGTCAATAAATCGTGTAGTGTTTGAACTGATGTTTCATGACGAAATCAAATCACGAGAGTGTGGCTGAATCTGATGTCATTGGTTTAACCTGTGGTCAGATCTGTTGTGTTTGACCCTGCACTGCCCTCTAGTGGACATCACGAGCTACTGTTAGTGCGAGTATAAACATGGACAGGACTTATCTCTAGTTAGTCAGGTACGATTAGTTTATATAACACGTTCTCTGATTGTCAATGTTTCTTAATGTCATTTGTCATTTCTTGCAGTTATTATGGATTATATTATTGTTCAGGACTGAGTTGTCACGGATGACCTGTTCCCTTCCTAAGCGCTGATCAGGACGGACCAATCATGGTCATTTCCGGTTACTGAATAAGGATTATTTAAAAATACATTATATAGAGATTGCCGAGGCGACTTTCTTTCATGTTAAATGTTATTGCCTGACAGTAATAAACTTAAAAAGATTATATGTTTAATGTCACGAATGTCTAAGAAGAAAGCGCCCAGAGATTTGAATGTCCGAGCGCCACTGGAGGAATGACCACTTTCTTTCTGAAAAGAGTTTCCTAACACTGCGGTTTCCAGTGTTTTAGATGCCAAATATGATCATCCTCGTGTGAGGGACCTAACATTTAAAAGGCACATATATTTTATAAACTGTTATATTCATCAAAATTTTCATGTATGCTAATCTAATTTGATTTATTTAATAAATTAATAACTAATCTTTTTTTTTTTTTCATTTATTTCATTTTATAATTAATTAATTTGTATTTAATATAAATATTTATATATGTTTTTCCTCTTCTTTTTTTTTTTTTTTAACAGTGTTTCTGTTGACTTTTCTGCAGACCCCCTGTCACTTCCAGATTGAAAG
This sequence comes from Coreius guichenoti, assembly GCA_039654105.1. Taxonomy (NCBI): domain Eukaryota; kingdom Metazoa; phylum Chordata; class Actinopteri; order Cypriniformes; family Gobionidae; genus Coreius; species Coreius guichenoti. Next base: position 40,616,661 of record CM077173.1, on the reverse strand, counting down.
CCCCTGAGCAAACACAAATCTCGTCTAAAAGTGCTCTGTACCTTTAAGGTTGCTCGTGCACTTCCGCGATAAACAGTCCCGACCCTCGTGTTGTGTCGAGTGTCAGGTGAGTCCGACATCGAGTAGCAGGTGTGAGTGTCAGCCTCTCTTTATCTTCACACTCGTTTCACACACACTGAGAAAGCTTCCTGTTCATGTCGCTGGTAAGTTCTGCACCTGTTTGCTATTTTATTTGTACCCGTTTTTAATTATTATGATAAATCTGAAAATGAGACTTGACGTTTGTAATAGCAACGAAGTTGTAAAAATTGTAGCCTATATTACTGTATATAGAAATAATACTAAGCGATTACTAGCGAGCTTTTTCACACTAAAATCATGTTGACATATTGTTTATGTCTTGTGGCTATAGCCTATGAAACAGTGAGCAAATGAATATCATTTTTGTAGCCGAAATGAACAACATTATGTCACAAGTATAGACTCAACTTTTATTGATCCCAGAATATTCCTTTAATTTTTGTCGTGATCCTCACATAATTCAATTGCGTTGCTTCAGAACACTTGTAATGTAGGCAAACACTGTAATAATAAGTAAATAATCACATATTTTTGGGTGAACCTTTAACTAAACCTGGAACTGCTAAATCTTGATTTTAGAAAATGTTACATTCAGCATGAAATGAATTCTCCATATATATTTTCTAAATGCACGCTATAGATCTTAGAGTAAACAATTAATGCATGTATTTGTTCATTTAATAAATAAATAAATAATTTGACTTTATAACATTTAAAATGCCATGACTGGATCTTCTGGTGAAATGACAAACTTATTTTCACCATGAAATCAATACTGACAATTCTGATTTTTGTTTTTCCTGGAATATTGCAGTGTTTATTCTCAATGATTTATCATTATTGTTTTAATAATCTTGAATCAGAATAACTCTCTTAATAACATAATAACATCTCTTCTCTCCGCTGATGATGAGGGCGGGACAAACTGTCACTCACATGAGATCCACCAACAGCAAACCACAACCATCCAATCAATTCCCCACGAACAAAATCAAGCCCCGCCCTACATTCTGTGTATAAAACAATAACAATATGATTGGGGGGCACGTTGTATCATCTGCCCCCAATGACTGCCCTTGGAGACGGGCCTCTGATGTCTCTGTTCTCTGTCAGGTTCTATGGTGTTCAGTGTTGTCTCTGTTCTCTGGTGTTCAGTGATGTCTCTGTTCTCCGTCAGGTTCTCTGGTGTTCAGTGTTGTCTCTGTTCTCTGTCAGGTTCACTGGTGTTCAGTGTTGTCTCTGTTCTCTGTCAGGTTCACTGGTGTTCAGTGTTGTCTCTGTTCTCCGTCAGGTTCTCTGGTGTTCAGTGTTGTCTCTGTTCTCTGGTGTTCAGTGTTGTCTCTGTTCTCTGGTGTTCAGTGTTGTCTCTGTTCTCTGTCAGGTTCTCTGGTGTTCAGTGTTGTCTCTGTTCTCTGGTGTTCAGTGTTGTCTCTGTTCTCTGGTGTTCAGTGTTGTCTCTGTTCTCCGTCAGGTTCTCTGGTGTTCAGTGTTGTCTCTGTTCTCTGTCAGGTTCTCTGGTGTTCAGTGTTGTCTCTGTTCTCTGTCACGTTCTCTGGTGTTCAGTGTTGTCTCTGTTCTCTGTCACGTTCTCTGGTGTTCAGTGTTGTCTCTGTTCTCTGGTGTTCAGTGTTGTCTCTGTTCTCTGTCAGATTCTCTGGTGTTCAGTGTTGTCTCTGTTCTCTGTCAGATTCTCTGGTGTTCAGTGTTGTCTCTGTTCTCTGTCAGGTTCTCTGGTGTTCAGTGTTGTCTCTGTTCTCTGTCAGGTTCTCTGGTGTTCAGTGTTGTCTCTGTTCTCTGTCAGGTTCTCTGGTGTTCAGTGTTGTCTCTGTTCTCTGGTGTTCAGTGTTGTCTCTGTTCTCTGTCAGGTTCTATGGTGTTCAGTGTTGTCTCTGTTCTCTGGTGTTCAGTGTTGTCTCTGTTCTCTGTCAGGTTCTCTGGTGTTCAGTGTTGTCTCTGTTCTCTGGTGTTCAGTGTTGTCTCTGTTCTCTGTCAGGTTCTCTGGTGTTCAGTGTTGTCTCTGTTCTCTGGTGTTCAATGTTGTCTCTGTTCTCTGTCAGGTTCTCTGGTGTTCAGTGTTGTCTCTGTTCTCCGTCAGGTTCTCTGGTGTTCAGTGTTGTCTCTGTTCTCTGTCAGGTTCTCTGGTGTTCAGTGTTGTCTCTGTTCTCTGTCACGTTCTCTGGTGTTCAGTGTTGTCTCTGTTCTCTGTCAGGTTCACTGGTGTTCAGTGTTGTCTCTGTTCTCTGTCAGGTTCACTGGTGTTCAGTGTTGTCTCTGTTCTCCGTCAGGTTCTCTGGTGTTCAGTGTTGTCTCTGTTCTCTGGTGTTCAGTGTTGTCTCTGTTCTCCGTCAGGTTCTCTGGTGTTCAGTGTTGTCTCTGTTCTCTGTCACGTTCTCTGGTGTTCAGTGTTGTCTCTGTTCTCTGTCACGTTCTCTGGTGTTCAGTGTTGTCTCTGTTCTCTGGTGTTCAGTGTTGTCTCTGTTCTCTGTCAGATTCTCTGGTGTTCAGTGTTGTCTCTATTCTCTGTCAGATTCTCTGGTGTTCAGTGTTGTCTCTGTTCTCTGTCAGGTTCTCTGGTGTTCAGTGTTGTCTCTGTTCTCTGTCAGGTTCTCTGGTGTTCAGTGTTGTCTCTGTTCTCTGTCAGGTTCTCTGGTGTTCAGTGTTGTCTCTGTTCTCTGTCAGGTTCTATGGTGTTCAGTGTTGTCTCTGTTCTCTGGTGTTCAGCGTTGTCTCTGTTCTCTGTCAGGTTCTCTGGTGTTCAGTGTTGTCTCTGTTCTCTGGTGTTCAATGTTGTCTCTGTTCTCTGTCAGGTTCTCTGGTGTTCAGTGTTGTCTCTGTTCTCTGTCACGTTCTCTGGTGTTCAGTGTTGTCTCTGTTCTCTGGTGTTCAGTGTTGTCTCTGTTCTCTGGTGTTCAGTGTTGTCTCTGTTCTCTGTCAGGTTCTCTGGTGTTCAGTGTTGTCTCTGTTCTCTGTCAGATTCTCTGGTGTTCAGTGTTGTCTCTGTTCTCTGTCAGGTTCTCTGGTGTTCAGTGTTGTCTCTGTTCTCTGTCAGGTTCTCTGGTGTTCAGTGTTGTCTCTGTTCTCTGTCAGGTTCTCTGGTGTTCAGTGTTGTCTCTGTTCTCTGTCAGGTTCTATGGTGTTCAGTGTTGTCTCTGTTCTCTGGTGTTCAGTGTTGTCTCTGTTCTCTGTCAGGTTCTCTGGTGTTCAGTGTTGTCTCTGTTCTCTGGTGTTCAGTGTTGTCTCTGTTCTCTGTCAGGTTCTCTGGTGTTCAGTGTTGTCTCTGTTCTCTGGTGTTCAATGTTGTCTCTGTTCTCTGGTGTTCAGTGTTGTCTCTGTTCTCTGTCAGGTTCTCTGGTGTTCAGTGTTGTCTCTGTTCTCTGGTGTTCAATGTTGTCTCTGTTCTCTGTCAGGTTCTCTGGTGTTCAGTGTTGTCTCTGTTCTCTGGTGTTCAGTGTTGTCTCTGTTCTCTGTCAGGTTCTATGGTGTTCAGTGTTCTCTCTGTTCTCTGGTGTTCAGTGTTGTCTCTGTTCTCTGGTGTTCAGTGTTGTCTCTGTTCTCTGTCAGGTTCTCTGGTGTTCAGTGTTGTCTCTGTTCTCTGTCAGGTTCTATGGTGTTCAGTGTTGTCTCTGTTCTCTGGTGTTCAGTGTTGTCTCTGTTCTCTGTCAGGTTCTCTGGTGTTCAGTGTTGTCTCTGTTCTCCGTCAGGTTCTCTGGTTTTCAGTGTTGTCTCTGTTCTCTGTCAGGTTCACTGGTGTTCAGTGATGTCTCTGTTCTCTGTCAGGTTCTCTGGTGTTCAGTGTTGTCTCTGTTCTCTGTCAGGTTCTCTGGTGTTCAGTGTTGTCTGTTCTCTGTCAGGTTCTCTGGTGTTCAGTGTTGTCTCTGTTCTCTGGTGTTCAGTGTTGTCTCTGTTCTCTGGTGTTCAGTGTTGTCTCTGTTCTCCGTCAGGTTCACTGGTGTTCAGTGATGTCTCTGTTCTCTGTCAGGTTCTCTGGTGTTCAGTGTTGTCTCTGTTCTCTGTCAGGTTCTCTGGTGTTCAGTGTTGTCTCTGTTCTCTGGTGTTCAGTGTTGTCTATGTTGTCCGTCAGGTTCTCTGGTGTTCAGTGTTGTCTCTGTTCTCCGTCAAGTTCACTGGTGTTCAGTGATGTCTCTGTTCTCTGTCAGGTTCTCTGGTGTTCAGTGATGTCTCTGTTCTCTGTCAGGTTCTCTGGTGTTCAGTGTTGTCTCTGTTCTCTGGTGTTCAGTGTTGTCTCTGTTCTCCGTCAGGTTCTCTGGTGTTCAGTGTTGTCTCTGTTCTCCGTCAGGTTCACTGGTGTTCAGTGATGTCTCTGTTCTCTGTCAGGTTCTCTGGTGTTCAGTGATGTCTCTGTTCTCTGTCAGGTTCTCTGGTGTTCAGTGTTGTCTCTGTTCTCTGTCAGGTTCTCTGGTGTTCAGTGTTGTCTCTGTTCTCTGGTGTTTAGTGTTGTCTCTGTTCTCTGTCAGATTCTCTGGTGTTCAGTGTTGTCTCTGTTTTCTGTCAGGTTCTCTGGTGTTCAGTGTTGTCTCTGTTCTCTGTCAGGTTCTATGGTGTTCAGTGTTGTCTCTGTTCTCTGGTGTTCAGTGTTGTCTCTGTTCTCTGTCAGGTTCTCTGGTGTTCAGTGTTGTCTCTGTTCTCTGTCAGGTTCTATGGTGTTCAGTGTTGTCTCTGTTCTCTGGTGTTCAGTGTTGTCTCTGTTCTCTGTCAGGTTCTCTGGTGTTCAGTGTTGTCTCTGTTCTCCGTCAGGTTCTCTGGTTTTCAGTGTTGTCTCTGTTCTCTGTCAGGTTCACTGGTGTTCAGTGATGTCTCTGTTCTCTGTCAGGTTCTCTGGTGTTCAGTGTTGTCTCTGTTCTCTGTCAGGTTCTCTGGTGTTCAGTGTTGTCTGTTCTCTGTCAGGTTCTCTGGTGTTCAGTGTTGTCTCTGTTCTCTGTCAGGTTCTCTGGTGTTCAGTGTTGTCTGTTCTCTGTCAGGTTCTCTGGTGTTCAGTGTTGTCTCTGTTCTCTGGTGTTCAGTGTTGTCTCTGTTCTCCGTCAGGTTCACTGGTGTTCAGTGATGTCTCTGTTCTCTGTCAGGTTCCCTGGTGTTCAGTGTTGTCTCTGTTCTCTGTCAGGTTCTCTGGTGTTCAGTGTTGTCTCTGTTCTCTGGTGTTCAGTGTTGTCTATGTTGTCCGTCAGGTTCTCTGGTGTTCAGTGTTGTCTCTGTTCTCCGTCAGGTTCACTGGTGTTCAGTGATGTCTCTGTTCTCTGTCAGGTTCTCTGGTGTTCAGTGTTGTCTCTGTTCTCTGTCAGGTTCTATGGTGTTCAGTGTTGTCTCTGTTCTCTGTCAGGTTCTATGGTGTTCAGTGTTCTCTGGTATTCAGTGTTGTCTCTGTTCTCTGGTGTTCAGTGTTGTCTCTGTTCTCTGTCAGGTTCTCTGGTGTTCAGTGTTGTCTCTGTTCTCTGGTGTTCAGTGTTGTCTCTGTTCTCTGGTGTTCAGTGTTGTCTCTGTTCTCCGTCAGGTTCTATGATGTTCAGTGATGTCTCTGTTCTCTGTCAGGTTCTCTGGTGTTCAGTGTTGTCTCTGTTCTCTGGTGTTCAGTGTTGTCTCTGTTCTCTGGTGTTCAGTGTTGTCTCTGTTCTCTGTCACATTCTCTGGTGTTCAGTGTTGTCTCTGTTCTCTGGTGTTCAGTGTTGTCTCTGTTCTCTTGTGTTCAGTGTTGTCTCTGTTCTCTGTCACATTCTCTGGTGTTCAGTGTTGTCTCTGTTCTCTGGTGTTCAGTGTTGTCTCTGTTCTCTGGTGTTCAGTGTTGTCTCTGTTCTCTGTTGTTCAGTGTTGTCTCTGTTCTCTGTCAGATTCTCTGGTGTTCAGTGTTGTCTCTGTTCTCTGGTGTTCAGTGTTGTCTCTATTCTCTGTCAGGTTCTCTGGTGTTCAGTGTTGTCTCTGTTCTCTGGTGTTCAGTGTTGTCTCTGTTCTCTGTCAGGTTCTCTGGTGTTCAGTGTTGTCTCTGTTCTCTGTCAGGTTCTATGGTGTTCAGTGTTGTCTCTGTTCTCTGGTGTTCAGTGTTGTCTCTATTCTCTGTCAGGTTCTCTGGTGTTCAGTGTTGTCTCTGTTCTCTGGTGTTCAGTGTTGTCTCTGTTCTCTGTCAGGTTCTCTGGTGTTCAGTGTTGTCTCTGTTCTCTGTCAGGTTCTCTGGTGTTCAGTGTTGTCTCTGTTCTCTGTCAGGTTCTATGGTGTTCAGTGTTGTCTCTGTTCTCTGTCAGGTTCTATGGTGTTCAGTGTTGTCTCTGTTCTCTGTCAGGTTCTATGGTGTTCAGTGTTGTCTCTGTTCTCTGTCAGGTTCTCTGGTGTTCAGTGTTGTCTCTGTTCTCTGTCAGGTTCTCTGGTGTTCAGTGTTGTCTCTGTTCTCTGTCAGGTTCTCTGGTGTTCAGTGTTGTCTCTGTTCTCTGTCAGGTTCTCTGGTGTTCAGTGTTGTCTCTGTTCTCTGTCAGGTTCTATGGTGTTCAGTGTTGTCTCTGTTCTCTGTCAGGTTCTATGGTGTTCAGTGTTGTCTCTGTTCTCTGTCAGGTTCTATGGTGTTCAGTGTTGTCTCTGTTCTCTGTCAGGTTCTCTGGTGTTCAGTGTTGTCTCTGTTCTCTGTCACATTCTATGGTGTTCAGTGTTGTCTCTGTTCTCTGGTGTTCAGTGTTGTCTCTGTTCTCTGTCAGATTCTCTGGTGTTCAGTGTTGTCTCTGTTCTCTGTCAGGTTCTATGGTGTTCAGTGTTGTCTCTGTTCTCTGGTGTTCAGTGTTGTCTCTGTTCTCTGTCAGGTTCTCTGTTGTTCAGTGTTGTCTCTGTTCTCTGGTGTTCAGTGTTGTCTCTGTTCTCTGTCAGGTTCTCTGGTGTTCAGTGTTGTCTCTGTTCTCTGGTGTTCAGTGTTGTCTCTGTTCTCTGTCAGGTTCTATGGTGTTCAGTGTTGTCTCTGTTCTCTGGTGTTCAGTGTTGTCTCTGTTCTCTGGTGTTCAGTGTTGTCTCTGTTCTCTGTCAGGTTCTCTGGTGTTCAGTGTTGTCTCTGTTCTCTGTCAGGTTCTATGGTGTTCAGTGTTGTCTCTGTTCTCTGGTGTTCAGTGTTGTCTCTGTTCTCTGTCAGGTTCTCTGGTGTTCAGTGTTGTCTCTGTTCTCCGTCAGGTTCTCTGGTCTTCAGTGTTGTCTCTGTTCTCTGTCAGGTTCTCTGGTGTTCAGTGTTGTCTGTTCTCTGTCAGGTTCTCTGATGTTCAGTGTTGTCTCTGTTCTCTGGTGTTCAGTGTTGTCTCTGTTCTCCGTCAGGTTCACTGGTGTTCAGTGATGTCTCTGTTCTCTGTCAGGTTCTCTGGTGTTCAGTGATGTCTCTGTTCTCTGTCAGGTTCTCTGGTGTTCAGTGATGTCTCTGTTCTCTGTCAGGTTCTCTGGTGTTCAGTGTTGTCTCTGTTCTCTGTCAGGTTCTCTGGTGTTCAGTGTTGTCTCTGTTCTCTGTCAGGTTCTATGGTGTTCAGTGTTGTCTCTGTTCTCTGGTGTTCAGTGTTGTCTCTATTCTCTGTCAGGTTCTCTGGTGTTCAGTGTTGTCTCTGTTCTCTGGTGTTCAGTGTTGTCTCTGTTCTCTGTCAGGTTCTCTGGTGTTCAGTGTTGTCTCTGTTCTCTGTCAGGTTCTATGGTGTTCAGTGTTGTCTCTGTTCTCTGTCAGGTTCTCTGGTGTTCAGTGTTGTCTCTGTTCTCTGTCACATTCTCTGGTGTTCAGTGTTGTCTCTGTTCTCTGTCAGGTTCTCTGGTGTTCAGTGTTGTCTCTGTTCTCTGGTGTTCAGTGTTGTCTCTGTTCTCTGGTGTTCAGTGTTGTCTCTGTTCTCTGTCAGATTCTCTGGTGTTCAGTGTTGTCTCTGTTCTCTGGTGTTCAGTGTTGTCTCTGTTCTCTGTCAGGTTCTCTGGTGTTCAGTGTTGTCTCTGTTCTCTGGTGTTCAGTGTTGTCTCTGTTCTCTGTCAGGTTCTCTGGTGTTTAGTGTTGTCTCTGTTCTCTGGTGTTCAGTGTTGTCTCTGTTCTCTGTCAGGTTCTATGGTGTTCAGTGTTGTCTCTGTTCTCTGTCAGGTTCTCTGGTGTTCAGTGTTGTCTCTGTTCTCTGGTGTTCAGTGTTGTCTCTGTTCTCCGTCAGGTTCACTGGTGTTCAGTGATGTCTCTGTTCTCTGTCAGGTTCTCTGGTGTTCAGTGATGTCTCTGTTCTCTGTCAGGTTCTCTGGTGTTCAGTGATGTCTCTGTTCTCTGTCAGGTTTTGGTGTTCAGTGTTGTCTCTGTTCTCTGTCAGGTTCTGGTGTTCAGTGTTGCCTCTGTTCTCCGTCAGGTTCTCTGGTTTTCAGTGTTGTCTCTGTTCTCTGTCAGGTTCTGGTGTTCAGTGTTGTCTCTGTTCTCTGGTCAGGTTCTGGTGTTCAGTGTTGTCTCTGTTCTCTGTCAGGTTCTCTGGTGTTCAGTGTTGTCTGTTCTCTGTCAGGTTCTCTGGTGTTCAGTGTTGTCTCTATTCTCTGGTGTTCAGTGTTGTCTCTGTTCTCCGTCAGGTTCACTGGTGTTCAGTGATGTCTCTGTTCTCTGTCAGGTTCTCTGGTGTTCAGTGATGTCTCTGTTCTCTGTCAGGTTCTCTGGTGTTCAGTGTTGTCTCTGTTCTCTGTCAGGTTCTCTGGTGTTCAGTGTTGTCTCTGTTCTCTGTCAGGTTCTATGGTGTTCAGTGTTGTCTCTGTTCTCTGGTGTTCAGTGTTGTCTCTATTCTCTGTCAGGTTCTCTGGTGTTCAGTGTTGTCTCTGTTCTCTGGTGTTCAGTGTTGTCTCTGTTCTCTGTCAGGTTCTATGGTGTTCAGTGTTGTCTCTGTTCTCTGGTGTTCAGTGTTGTCTCTGTTCTCTGTCACATTCTCTGGTGTTCAGTGTTGTCTCTGTTCTCTGTCAGGTTCTCTGCTGTTCAGTGTTGTCTCTGTTCTCTGGTGTTCAGTGTTGTCTCTGTTCTCTGGTGTTCAGTGTTGTCTCTGTTCTCTGGTGTTCAGTGTTGTCTCTGTTCTCTGTCAGATTCTCTGGTGTTCAGTATTGTCTCTGTTCTCTGTCAGGTTCTCTGGTGTTCAGTGTTGTCTCTGTTCTCTGTCAGGTTCTCTGGTGTTCAGTGTTGTCTCTGTTCTCTGTCAGGTTCTCTGGTGTTCAGTGTTGTCTCTGTTCTCTGTCAGGTTCTCTGGTGTTCAGTGTTGTCTCTGTTCTCTGTCAGGTTCTCTGGTGTTCAGTGTTGTCTCTGTTCTCTGTCAGGTTCTCTGGTGTTCAGTGTTGTCTCTGTTCTCTGTCAGGTTCTCTGGTGTTCAGTGTTGTCTCTGTTCTCTGTCAGGTTCTATGGTGTTCAGTGTTGTCTCTGTTCTCTGGTGTTCAGTGTTGTCTCTGTTCTCTGTCAGGTTCTCTGGTGTTCAGTGTTGTCTCTGTTCTCTGATGTTCAGTGTTGTCTCTGTTCTCTGTCAGGTTCTCTGGTGTTCAGTGTTGTCTCTGTTCTCTGGTGTTCAATGTTGTCTCTGTTCTCTGTCAGGTTCTCTGGTGTTCAGTGTTGTCTCTGTTCTCTGGTGTTCAGTGTTGTCTCTGTTCTCTGTCAGGTTCTATGGTGTTCAGTGTTCTCTCTGTTCTCTGGTGTTCAGTGTTGTCTCTGTTCTCTGGTGTTCAGTGTTGTCTCTGTTCTCTGTCAGGTTCTCTGGTGTTCAGTGTTGTCTCTGTTCTCTGTCAGGTTCTCTGGTGTTCAGTGTTGTCTCTGTTCTCCGTCAGGTTCTCTGGTTTTCAGTGTTGTCTCTGTTCTCTGTCAGGTTCACTGGTGTTCAGTGATGTCTCTGTTCTCTGTCAGGTTCTCTGGTGTTCAGTGTTGTCTCTGTTCTCTGTCAGGTTCTCTGGTGTTCAGTGTTGTCTGTTCTCTGTCAGGTTCTCTGGTGTTCAGTGTTGTCTCTGTTCTCTGGTGTTCAGTGTTGTCTCTGTTCTCCGTCAGGTTCACTAGTGTTCAGTGATGTCTCTGTTCTCTGTCAGGTTCTCTGGTGTTCAGTGATGTCTCTGTTCTCTGTCAGGTTCTCTGGTGTTCAGTGATGTCTCTGTTCTCTGTCAGGTTCTCTGGTGTTCAGTGTTGTCTCTGTTCTCCGTCAGGTTCTCTGGTGTTCAGTGTTGTCTCTGTTCTCCGTCAGGTTCACTGGTGTTCAGTGATGTCTCTGTTCTCTGTCAGGTTCTCTGGTGTTCAGTGATGTCTCTGTTCTCTGTCAGGTTCTCTGGTGTTCAGTGTTGTCTCTGTTCTCTGTCAGGTTCTCTGGTGTTCAGTGTTGTCTCTGTTCTCTGGTGTTCAGAGTTGTCTCTGTTCTCTGGTGTTCAGAGTTGTCTCTGTTCTCTGTTGTTCAGTGTTGTCTCTGTTCTCTGTTGTTCAGTGTTGTCTCTGTTCTCTGTCAGATTCTCTGGTGTTCAGTGTTGTCTCTGTTCTCTGTCAGGTTCTCTGGTGTTCAGTGTTGTCTCTGTTCTCTGTCAGGTTCTATGGTGTTCAGTGTTGTCTCTGTTCTCTGGTGTTCAGTGTTGTCTCTGTTCTCTGTCAGGTTCTCTGGTGTTCAGTGTTGTCTCTGTTCTCTGTCAGGTTCTCTGGTGTTCAGTGTTGTCTCTGTTCTCTGGTGTTCAGTGTTGTCTCTGTTCTCCGTCAGGTTCACTAGTGTTCAGTGATGTCTCTGTTCTCTGTCAGGTTCTCTGGTGTTCAGTGATGTCTCTGTTCTCTGTCAGGTTCTCTGGTGTTCAGTGATGTCTCTGTTCTCTGTCAGGTTCTCTGGTGTTCAGTGATGTCTCTGTTCTCTGTCAGGTTCTCTGGTGTTCAGTGTTGTCTCTGTTCTCCGTCAGGTTCTCTGGTGTTCAGTGTTGTCTCTGTTCTCCGTCAGGTTCACTGGTGTTCAGTGATGTCTCTGTTCTCTGTCAGGTTCTCTGGTGTTCAGTGATGTCTCTGTTCTCTGTCAGGTTCTCTGGTGTTCAGTGTTGTCTCTGTTCTCTGTCAGGTTCTCTGGTGTTCAGTGTTGTCTCTGTTCTCTGGTGTTCAGAGTTGTCTCTGTTCTCTGTTGTTCAGTGTTGTCTCTGTTCTCTGTTGTTCAGTGTTGTCTCTGTTCTCTGTCAGATTCTCTGGTGTTCAGTGTTGTCTCTGTTCTCTGTCAGGTTCTCTGGTGTTCAGTGTTGTCTCTGTTCTCTGTCAGGTTCTATGGTGTTCAGTGTTGTCTCTGTTCTCTGGTGTTCAGTGTTGTCTCTGTTCTCTGTCAGGTTCTCTGGTGTTCAGTGTTGTCTCTGTTCTCTGTCAGGTTCTATGGTGTTCAGTGTTGTCTCTGTTCTCTGGTGTTCAGTGTTGTCTCTGTTCTCTGTCAGGTTCTCTGGTGTTCAGTGTTGTCTCTGTTCTCCGTCAGGTTCTCTGGTTTTCAGTGTTGTCTCTGTTCTCTGTCAGGTTCACTGGTGTTCAGTGATGTCTCTGTTCTCTGTCAGGTTATCTGGTGTTCAGTGTTGTCTCTGTTCTCTGTCAGGTTCTCTGGTGTTCAGTGTTGTCTGTTCTCTGTCAGGTTCTCTGGTGTTCAGTGTTGTCTCTGTTCTCTATCAGGTTCTCTGGTGTTCAGTGTTGTCTGTTCTCTGTCAGGTTCTCTGGTGTTCAGTGTTGTCTCTGTTCTCTGGTGTTCAGTGTTGTCTCTGTTCTCCGTCAGGTTCACTGGTGTTCAGTGATGTCTCTGTTCTCTGTCAGGTTCTCTGGTGTTCAGTGTTGTCTCTGTTCTCTGTCAGGTTCTCTGGTGTTCAGTGTTGTCTCTGTTCTCCGTCAGGTTCACTGGTGTTCAGTGATGTCTCTGTTCTCTGTCAGGTTCTCTGGTGTTCAGTGTTGTCTCTGTTCTCTGTCAGGTTCTCTGGTGTTCAGTGTTGTCTCTGTTCTCTGTCAGGTTCTATGGTGTTCAGTGTTGTCTATGTTGTCCGTCAGGTTCTCTGGTGTTCAGTGTTGTCTCTGTTCTCCGTCAGGTTCACTGGTGTTCAGTGATGTCTCTGTTCTCTGTCAGGTTCTCTGGTGTTCAGTGTTGTCTCTGTTCTCTGTCAGGTTCTCTGGTGTTCAGTGTTGTCTCTGTCAGGTTCTATGGTGTTCAGTGTTGTCTATGTTGTCCGTCAGGTTCTCTGGTGTTCAGTGTTGTCTCTGTTCTCTGGTGTTCAGTGTTGTCTCTGTTCTCTGTCAGGTTCTCTGGTGTTCAGTGTTGTCTCTGTTCTCTGGTGTTCAGTGTTGTCTCTGTTCTCTGGTGTTCAGTGTTGTCTCTGTTCTCCGTCAGGTTCTATGATGTTCAGTGATGTCTCTGTTCTCTGTCAGGTTCTATGGTGTTCAGTGTTGTCTCTGTTCTCTGTCAGGTTCTCTGGTGTTCAGTGTTGTCTCTGTTCTCTGGTGTTCAGTGTTGTCTCTGTTCTCTGGTGTTCAGTGTTGTCTCTGTTCTCTGTCACATTCTCTGGTGTTCAGTGTTGTCTCTGTTCTCTGTCAGGTTCTCTGGTGTTCAGTGTTGTCTCTGTTCTCTTGTGTTCAGTGTTGTCTCTGTTCTCTGTCACATTCTCTGGTGTTCAGTGTTGTCTCTGTTCTCTGGTGTTCAGTGTTGTCTCTGTTCTCTGTCAGATTCTCTGGTGTTCAGTGTTGTCTCTGTTCTCTGGTGTTCAGTGTTGTCTCTGTTCTCTGTCAGGTTCTCTGGTGTTCAGTGTTGTCTCTGTTCTCTGGTGTTCAGTGTTGTCTCTGTTCTCTGTCAGGTTCTCTGGTGTTCAGTGTTGTCTCTGTTCTCTGGTGTTCAGTGTTGTCTCTGTTCTCTGTCAGGTTCTCTGGTGTTCAGTGTTGTCTCTGTTCTCTGTCAGGTTCTATGGTGTTCAGTGTTGTCTCTGTTCTCTGGTGTTCAGTGTTGTCTCTATTCTCTGTCAGGTTCTCTGGTGTTCAGTGTTGTCTCTGTTCTCTGGTGTTCAGTGTTGTCTCTGTTCTCTGTCAGGTTCTCTGGTGTTCAGTGTTGTCTCTGTTCTCTGTCAGGTTCTCTGGTGTTCAGTGATGTCTCTGTTCTCTGTCAGGTTCTCTGGTGTTCAGTGTTGTCTCTGTTCTCTGTCAGGTTCTCTGGTGTTCAGTGTTGTCTCTGTTCTCTGTCAGGTTCTATGGTGTTCAGTGCTGTCTCTGTTCTCTGTCAGGTTCTCTGGTGTTCAGTGTTGTCTCTGTTCTCTGTCACATTCTCTGGTGTTCAGTGTTGTCTCTGTTCTCTGTCAGGTTCTCTGGTGTTCAGTGTTGTCTCTGTTCTCTGGTGTTCAGTGTTGTCTCTGTTCTCTGGTGTTCAGTGTTGTCTCTGTTCTCTGTCAGATTCTCTGGTGTTCAGTGTTGTCTCTGTTCTCTATCAGGTTCTCTGGTGTTCAGTGTTGTCTGTTCTCTGTCAGGTTCTATGGTGTTCAGTGTTGTCTCTGTTCTCTGGTGTTCAGTGTTGTCTCTGTTCTCTGTCAGGTTCTCTGGTGTTCAGTGTTGTCTCTGTTCTCTGTCAGGTTCTCTGGTGTTCAGTGTTGTCTCTGTTCTCTGGTGTTCAGTGTTGTCTCTGTTCTCTGTCAGGTTCTATGGTGTTCAGTGTTGTCTCTGTTCTCTGGTGTTCAGTGTTGTCTCTGTTCTCCGTCAGGTTCACTGGTGTTACGTAAAGTCTCTGTTCTCTGTCAGGTTCTCTGGTGTTCAGTGATGTCTCTGTTCTCTGTCAGGTTCTCTGGTGTTCAGTGATGTCTCTGTTCTCTGTCAGGGTCTCTGGTGTTCAGTGTTGTCTCTGTTCTCTGTCAGGTTCTCTGGTGTTCAGTGTTGTCTCTGTTCTCTGGTGTTCAGTGTTGTCTCTGTTCTCCGTCAGGTTCTCTGGTGTTCAGTGTTGTCTCTGTTCTCCGTCAGGTTCACTGGTGTTCAGTGATGTCTCTGTTCTCTGTCAGGTTCTCTGGTGTTCAGTGTTGTCTCTGTTCTCTGTCAGGTTCTCTGGTGTTCAGTGTTGTCTCTGTTCTCTGGTGTTCAGTGTTGTCTCTGTTCTCTGGTGTTCAGTGTTGTCTCTGTTCTCTGTCAGATTCTCTGGTGTTCAGTGTTGTCTCTGTTCTCTGTCAGGTTCTCTGGTGTTCAGTGTTGTCTCTGTTCTCTGTCAGGTTCTCTGGTGTTCAGTGTTGTCTCTGTTCTCTGTCAGGTTCTATGGTGTTCAGTGTTGTCTCTGTTCTCTGGTGTTCAGTGTTGTCTCTGTTCTCTGTCAGGTTCTCTGGTGTTCAGTGTTGTCTCTGTTCTCTGTCAGGTTCTATGGTGTTCAGTGTTGTCTCTGTTCTCTGTCAGGTTCTCTGGTGTTTAGTGTTGTCTCTGTTCTCCGTCAGGTTCTCTGGTTTTCAGTGTTGTCTCTGTTCTCTGTCAGGTTCACTGGTGTTCAGTGATGTCTCTGTTCTCTGTCAGGTTCTCTGGTGTTCAGTGTTGTCTCTGTTCTCTGTCAGGTTCTCTGGTGTTCAGTGTTGTCTGTTCTCTGTCAGGTTCTCTGGTGTTCAGTGTTGTCTCTGTTCTCTGGTGTTCAGTGTTGTCTCTGTTCTCTGGTGTTCAGTGTTGTCTCTATTCTCTGTCAGGTTCTCTGGTGTTCAGTGTTGTCTCTGTTCTCGGTCAGGTTCTATGGTGTTCAGTGTTGTCTCTGTTCTCTGGTGTTCAGTGTTGTCTCTGTTCTCTGTCAGGTTCTCTGGTGTTCAGTGTTGTCTCTGTTCTCCGTCAGGTTCTCTGGTTTTCAGTGTTGTCTCTGTTCTCTGTCAGGTTCTCTGGTGTTAAGTGTTGTCTCTGTTCTCTGGTGTTCTGTGTTGTCTCTGTTCTCTGTCAGGTTCTCTGGTGTTCAGTGTTGTCTCTGTTCTCTGGTGTTCAGTGTTGTCTCTGTTCTCTGTCAGGTTCTATGGTGTTCAGTGTTCTCTCTGTTCTCTGGTGTTCAGTGTTGTCTCTGTTCTCTGTCAGGTTCTCTGGTGTTCAGTGTTGTCTCTGTTCTCTGTCAGGTTCTATGGTGTTCAGTGTTGTCTCTGTTCTCTGGTGTTCAGTGTTGTCTCTGTTCTCTGTCAGGTTCTCTGGTGTTCAGTGTTGTCTCTGTTCTCCGTCAGGTTCTCTGGTTTTCAGTGTTGTCTCTGTTCTCTGTCAGGTTCACTGGTGTTCAGTGATGTCTCTGTTCTCTGTCAGGTTCTCTGGTGTTCAGTGTTGTCTCTGTTCTCTGTCAGGTTCTCTGGTGTTCAGTGTTGTCTGTTCTCTATCAGGTTCTCTGGTGTTCAGTGTTGTCTCTGTTCTCTGGTGTTCAGTGTTGTCTCTGTTCTCTGTCAGGTTCTCTGGTGTTCAGTGTTGTCTCTGTTCTCTGGTGTTCAGTGTTGTCTCTGTTCTCCGTCAGGTTCACTGGTGTTCAGTGATGTCTCTGTTCTCTGTCAGGTTCTCTGGTGTTCAGTGTTGTCTCTGTTCTCTGTCAGGTTCTCTGGTGTTCAGTGTTGTCTGTTCTCTGTCAGGTTCTCTGGTGTTCAGTGTTGTCTCTGTTCTCTGGTGTTCAGTGTTGTCTCTGTTCTCCGTCAGGTTCACTGGTGTTCAGTGATGTCTCTGTTCTCTGTCAGGTTCTCTGGTGTTCAGTGATGTCTCTGTTCTCTGTCAGGTTCTCTGGTGTTCAGTGATGTCTCTGTTCTCTGTCAGGTTCTCTGGTGTTCAGTGTTGTCTCTGTTCTCTGTCAGGTTCTCTGGTGTTCAGTGTTGTCTCTGTTCTCTGGTGTTCAGTGTTGTCTCTGTTCTCCGTCAGGTTCTCTGGTGTTCAGTGTTGTCTCTGTTCTCCGTCAGGTTCACTGGTGTTCAGTGATGTCTCTGTTCTCTGTCAGGTTCTCTGGTGTTCAGTGATGTCTCTGTTCTCTGTCAGGTTCTCTGGTGTTCAGTGTTGTCTCTGTTCTCTGTCAGGTTCTCTGGTGTTCAGTGTTGTCTCTGTTCTCTGGTGTTCAGTGTTGTCTCTGTTCTCTGGTGTTCAGTGTTGTCTCTGTTCTCTGGTGTTCAGTGTTGTCTCTGTTCTCTGGTGTTCAGTGTTGTCTCTGTTCTCTGGTGTTCAGTGTTGTCTCTGTTCTCTGGTGTTCAGTGTTGTCTCTGTTCTCTTTTGCTCAGTGTTGTCTCTGTTCTCTGTCAGATTCTCTGGTGTTCAGTGTTGTCTCTGTTCTCTGTCAGGTTCTCTGGTGTTCAGTGTTGTCTCTGTTCTCTGTCAGGTTCTATGGTGTTCAGTGTTGTCTCTGTTCTCTGGTGTTCAGTGTTGTCTCTGTTCTCTGGTGTTCAGTGTTGTCTCTGTTCTCTGTCAGGTTCTCTGGTGTTCAGTGTTGTCTCTGTTCTCTGTCAGGTTCTATGGTGTTCAGTGTTGTCTCTGTTCTCTGGTGTTCAGTGTTGTCTCTGTTTTCTGTCAGGTTCTCTGGTGTTCAGTGTTGTCTCTGTTCTCCGTCAGGTTCTCTGGTGTTCAGTGTTGTCTCTGTTCTCCGTCAGGTTCTCTGGTTTTCAGTGTTGTCTCTGTTCTCTGTCAGGTTCACTGGTGTTCAGTGATGTCTCTGTTCTCTGTCAGGTTCTCTGGTGTTCAGTGTTGTCTCTGTTCTCTGTCAGGTTCTCTGGTGTTCAGTGTTGTCTGTTCTCTGTCAGGTTCTCTGGTGTTCAGTGTTGTCTCTGTTCTCTGTCAGGTTCTCTGGTGTTCAGTGTTGTCTCTGTTCTCTGTCAGGTTCTCTGGTGTTCAGTGTTGTCTCTGTTCTCTGGTGTTCAGTGTTGTCTCTGTTCTCCGTCAGGTTCACTGGTGTTCAGTGATGTCTCTGTTCTCTGTCAGGTTCTCTGGTGTTCAGTGTTGTCTCTGTTCTCTGTCAGGTTCTCTGGTGTTCAGTGTTGTCTCTGTTCTCTGGTGTTCAGTGTTGTCTATGTTGTCCGTCAGGTTCTCTGGTGTTCAGTGTTGTCTCTGTTCTCCGTCAGGTTCACTGGTGTTCAGTGATGTCTCTGTTCTCTGTCAGGTTCTCTGGTGTTCAGTGTTGTCTCTGTTCTCTGTCAGGTTCTCTGGTGTTCAGTGTTCTCTGGTGTTCAGTGTTGTCTCTGTTCTCTGGTGTTCAGTGTTGTCTCTGTTCTCTGGTGTTCAGTGTTGTCTCTGTTCTCTGGTGTTCAGTGTTGTCTCTGTTCTCTGTCAGGTTCTCTGGTGTTCAGTGTTGTCTCTGTTCTCCGTCAGGTTCTCTGGTGTTCAGTGTTGTCTCTGTTCTCCGTCAGGTTCTCTGGTTTTCAGTGTTGTCTCTGTTCTCTGTCAGGTTCACTGGTGTTCAGTGATGTCTCTGTTCTCTGTCAGGTTCTCTGGTGTTCAGTGTTGTCTCTGTTCTCTGTCAGGTTCTCTGGTGTTCAGTGTTGTCTGTTCTCTGTCAGGTTCTCTGGTGTTCAGTGTTGTCTCTGTTCTCTGTCAGGTTCTCTGGTGTTCAGTGTTGTCTCTGTTCTCTGGTGTTCAGTGTTGTCTCTGTTCTCTGGTGTTCAGTGTTGTCTCTGTTCTCCGTCAGGTTCACTGGTGTTCAGTGATGTCTCTGTTCTCTGTCAGGTTCTCTGGTGTTCAGTGTTGTCTCTGTTCTCTGGTGTTCAGTGTTGTCTCTGTTCTCTGGTGTTCAGTGTTGTCTATGTTGTCCGTCAGGTTCTCTGGTGTTCAGTGTTGTCTCTGTTCTCCGTCAGGTTCACTGGTGTTCAGTGATGTCTCTGTTCTCTGTCAGGTTCTCTGGTGTTCAGTGTTGTCTCTGTTCTCTGTCAGGTTCTCTGGTGTTCAGTGTTCTCTGGTGTTCAGTGTTGTCTCTGTTCTCTGGTGTTCAGTGTTGTCTCTGTTCTCTGGTGTTCAGTGTTGTCTCTGTTCTCTGGTGTTCAGTGTTGTCTCTGTTCTCCGTCAGGTTCTATGATGTTTAGTGATGTCTCTGTTCTCTGTCAGGTTCTATGATGTTCAGTGTTGTCTCTGTTCTCTGTCAGGTTCTCTGGTGTTCAGTGTTGTCTCTTTTCTCTGGTGTTCAGTGTTGTCTCTGTTCTCTGTTGTTCAGTGTTGCCTCTGTTCTCTGTCACATTCTCTGGTGTTCAGTGTTGTCTCTGTTCTCTGTCAGGTTCTCTGGTGTTCAGTGTTGTCTCTGTTCTCTTGTGTTCAGTGTTGTCTCTGTTCTCTGTCACATTCTCTGGTGTTCAGTGTTGTCTCTGTTCTCTGGTGTTCAGTGTTGTCTCTGTTCTCTGTCAGATTCTCTGGTGTTCAGTGTTGTCTGTTCTCTGGTGTTCAGTGTTGTCTCTATTCTCTGTCAGGTTCTCTGGTGTTCAGTGTTGTCTCTGTTCTCTGGTGTTCAGTGTTGTCTCTGTTCTCTGTCAGGTTCTCTGGTGTTCAGTGTTGTCTCTGTTCTCTGGTGTTCAGTGTTGTCTCTGTTCTCTGTCAGGTTCTCTGGTGTTCAGTGTTGTCTCTGTTCTCTGTCAGGTTCTATGGTGTTCAGTGTTGTCTCTGTTCTCTGGTGTTCAGTGTTGTCTCTGTTCTCTGTCAGGTTCTCTGGTGTTCAGTGTTGTCTCTGTTCTCCGTCAGGTTCTCTGGTTTTCAGTGTTGTCCCTGTTCTCTGTCAGGTTCTCTGGTGTTCAGTGTTGTCTCTGTTCTCTGTCAGGTTCTATGGTGTTCAGTGTTGTCTCTGTTCTCTGTCAGGTTCTATGGTGTTCAGTGTTGTCTCTGTTCTCTGTCAGGTTCTCTGGTGTTCAGTGTTGTCTCTGTTCTCTGTCAGGTTCTCTGGTGTTCAGTGTTGTCTCTGTTCTCTGTCACATTCTCTGGTGTTCAGTGTTGTCTCTGTTCTCTGTCAGGTTCTCTGGTGTTCAGTGTTGTCTCTGTTCTCTGGTGTTCAGTGTTGTCTCTGTTCTCTGTCAGGTTCTCTGGTGTTCAGTGTTGTCTCTGTTCTCTGGTGTTCAGTGTTGTCTCTGTTCTCTGTCAGGTTCTATGGTGTTCAGTGTTGTCTCTGTTCTCTGGTGTTCAGTGTTGTCTCTGTTCTCTGTCAGGTTCTCTGGTGTTCAGTGTTGTCTCTGTTCTCTGTCAGGTTCTATGGTGTTCAGTGTTGTCTCTGTTCTCTGGTGTTCAGTGTTGTCTCTGTTCTCTGTCAGGTTCTCTGGTGTTCAGTGTTGTCTCTGTTCTCCGTCAGGTTCTCTGGTTTTCAGTGTTGTCTCTGTTCTCTGTCAGGTTCTCTGGTGTTCAGTGTTGTCTGTTCTCTGTCAGGTTCTCTGGTGTTCAGTGTTGTCTCTGTTCTCTGGTGTTCAGTGTTGTCTCTGTTCTCCGTCAGGTTCACTGGTGTTCAGTGATGTCTCTGTTCTCTGTCAGGTTCTCTGGTGTTCAGTGATGTCTCTGTTCTCTGTCAGGTTCTCTGGTGTTCAGTGATGTCTCTGTTCTCTGTCAGGTTCTCTGGTGTTCAGTGTTGTCTCTGTTCTCTGTCAGGTTCTCTGGTGTTCAGTGTTGTCTCTGTTCTCTGGTGTTCAGTGTTGTCTCTGTTCTCCGTCAGGTTCTCTGGTGTTCAGTGTTGTCTCTGTTCTCCGTCAGGTTCACTGGTGTTCAGTGATGTCTCTGTTCTCTGTCAGGTTCTCTGGTGTTCAGTGATGTCTCTGTTCTCTGTCAGGTTCTCTGGTGTTCAGTGTTGTCTCTGTTCTCTGTCAGGTTCTCTGGTGTTCAGTGTTGTCTCTGTTCTCTGGTGTTCAGTGTTGTCTCTGTTCTCTGGTGTTCAGTGTTGTCTCTGTTGTTCAGTGTTGTCTCTGTTCTCTGTCAGATTCTCTGGTGTTCAGTGTTGTCTCTGTTCTCTGTCAGGTTCTCTGGTGTTCAGTGTTGTCTCTGTTCTCTGTCAGGTTCTCTGGTGTTCAGTGTTGTCTCTGTTCTCTGTCAGGTTCTATGGTGTTCAGTGTTGTCTCTGTTCTCTGGTGTTCAGTGTTGTCTCTGTTCTCTGTCAGGTTCTCTGGTGTTCAGTGTTGTCTCTGTTCTCTGTCAGGTTCTATGGTGTTCAGTGTTGTCTCTGTTCTCTGGTGTTCAGTGTTGTCTCTGTTCTCTGTCAGGTTCTCTGGTGTTCAGTGTTGTCTCTGTTCTCCGTCAGGTTCTCTGGTTTTCAGTGTTGTCTCTGTTCTCTGTCAGGTTCACTGGTGTTCAGTGATGTCTCTGTTCTCTGTCAGGTTCTCTGGTGTTCAGTGTTGTCTCTGTTCTCTGTCAGGTTCTCTGGTGTTCAGTGTTGTCTGTTCTCTGTCAGGTTCTCTGGTGTTCAGTGTTGTCTCTGTTCTCTGGTGTTCAGTGTTGTCTCTGTTCTCTGTCAGGTTCTCTGGTGTTCAGTGTTGTCTCTGTTCTCCGTCAGGTTCTCTGGTTTTCAGTGTTGTCTCTGTTCTCTGTCAGGTTCACTGGTGTTCAGTGATGTCTCTGTTCTCTGGTGTTCAGTGATGTCTCTGTTCTCTGTCAGGTTCTCTGGTGTTCAGTGATGTCTCTGCTCTCTGTCAGGTTCAGTTATGTCTCTGTTCTCTGTCAGGTTCTCTGGTGTTCAGTGATGTCTCTGTTCTCTGTCAGGTTCTCTGGGGTTCAGTGATATCTCTGTTCTCTGGTGTTCAGTGATGTCTCTGTTCTCTGTCAGGTTCTCTGGTGTTCAGTGATGTCTCTGTTCTCTGTCAGGTTCTCTGGTGTTCAGTGTTGTCTCTGTTCTCTGGTGTTCAGTGATGTCTCTGTTCTCTGTCCTCTGTCAGGTTCTCTGGTGTTCAATGTTGTCTCTGTTCTCTGGTGTTCAGTGATGTCTCTTCTCTCTGGTATTCAGTGTTGTCTCTGTTCTCTGGTGTTCAGTGATGTCTCTATTCTCTGGTGTTCAGTGATGTCTCTGTTCTCTGTCAGGTTCTCTGGTGTTCAGTGATGTCTCTGTTCTCTGGTGTTCAGTGATGTCTTTGTTCTCCGTCAGGTTCTCTGGTGTTCAGTGATGTCTCTGTTCTCCGTCAGGTTCTCTGGTGTTCAGTGTTGTCTCTGTTCTCTGTCAGGTTCTATGGTGTTCAGTGTTGTCTCTGTTCTCTGGTGTTCAGTGTTGTCTCTGTTCTCTGGTGTTCAGTGTTGTCTCTGTTCTCTGGTGTTCAGTGTTGTCTTTGTTCTCTGTCAGGTTCTATGGTGTTCAGTGTTGTCTCTGTTCTCTGGTGTTCAGTGTTGTCTCTGTTCTCTGTCAGGTTCTCTGGTGTTCAGTGTTGTCTCTGTTCTCTGGTGTTCAGTGCTGTCTCTGTTCTCTGGTGTTCAGTGTTGTCTTTGTTCTCTGTCAGGTTCTATGGTGTTCAGTGTTGTCTCTGTTCTCTGGTGTTCAGTGATGTCTCTGTTCTCTGGTGTTCAGTGTTGTCTCTGTTCTCCGTCAGGTTCACTGGTGTTCAGTGATGTCTCTGTTCTCTGTAAGGTTCTATGGTTTTCAATGATGTTTCTGTTCTCTGTCAGGTTCTCTGGTGTTCAGTGATGTCTTTGTTCTCTGTCAGGTTCTCTGGTGTTCAGTGATGTCTCTGTTCTCTGTCAGGTTCTCTGGTGTTCAGTGATGTCTCTGCTCTCTGTCAGGTTCAGTTATGTCTCTGTTCTCTGTCAGGTTCTCTGGTGTTCAGTGATGTCTCTGTTCTCTGTCAGGTTCTCTGGGGTTCAGTGATGTCTCTGTTCTCTGGTGTTCAGTGATGTCTCTGTTCTCTGTCAGGTTCTCTGGTGTTCAGTGATGTCTCTGTTCTCTGTCAGGTTGTCTGGTGTTCAGTGATGTCTCTGTTCTCCGTCAGGTTCTCTGGTGTTCAGTGATGTCTCTGTTCTCCGTCAGGTTCTCTGGTGATCAGTGATGTCTCTGTTCTCTGGTGTTCAGTGATGTCTCTGTTCTCCGTCAGGTTCTCTGGTGTTCAGTGTTGTCTCTGTTCTCTGTCAGGTTCTCTGGTGTTCAGTGTTGTCTCTGTTCTCCGTCAGGTTCTCTGGTGTTCAGTGTTGTCTCTGTTCTCTGTCAGGTTCTCTGGTGTTCAGTGATGTCTCTGTTCTCTGTCAGGTTCACTGGTGTTCAGTGATGTCTCTGTTCTCTGGTGTTCAGTGATGTCTCTGTTCTCTGTCAGGTTCTCTGGTGTTCAGTGATGTCTCTGCTCTCTGTCAGGTTCAGTTATGTCTCTGTTCTCTGTCAGGTTCTCTGGTGTTCAGTGATGTCTCTGTTCTCTGTCAGGTTCTCTGGGGTTCAGTGATATCTCTGTTCTCTGGTGTTCAGTGATGTCTCTGTTCTCTGTCAGGTTCTCTGGTGTTCAGTGATGTCTCTGTTCTCTGTCAGGTTCTCTGGTGTTCAGTGTTGTCTCTGTTCTCTGGTGTTCAGTGATGTCTCTGTTCTCTGTCCTCTGTCAGGTTCTCTGGTGTTCAATGTTGTCTCTGTTCTCTGGTGTTCAGTGATGTCTCTTCTCTCTGGTATTCAGTGTTGTCTCTGTTCTCTGGTGTTCAGTGATGTCTCTATTCTCTGGTGTTCAGTGATGTCTCTGTTCTCTGTCAGGTTCTCTGGTGTTCAGTGATGTCTCTGTTCTCTGGTGTTCAGTGATGTCTTTGTTCTCCGTCAGGTTCTCTGGTGTTCAGTGATGTCTCTGTTCTCCGTCAGGTTCTCTGGTGTTCAGTGTTGTCTCTGTTCTCTGTCAGGTTCTATGGTGTTCAGTGTTGTCTCTGTTCTCTGGTGTTCAGTGTTGTCTCTGTTCTCTGGTGTTCAGTGTTGTCTCTGTTCTCTGGTGTTCAGTGTTGTCTTTGTTCTCTGTCAGGTTCTATGGTGTTCAGTGTTGTCTCTGTTCTCTGGTGTTCAGTGTTGTCTCTGTTCTCTGTCAGGTTCTCTGGTGTTCAGTGTTGTCTCTGTTCTCTGGTGTTCAGTGCTGTCTCTGTTCTCTGGTGTTCAGTGTTGTCTTTGTTCTCTGTCAGGTTCTATGGTGTTCAGTGTTGTCTCTGTTCTCTGGTGTTCAGTGATGTCTCTGTTCTCTGGTGTTCAGTGTTGTCTCTGTTCTCCGTCAGGTTCACTGGTGTTCAGTGATGTCTCTGTTCTCTGTAAGGTTCTATGGTTTTCAATGATGTTTCTGTTCTCTGTCAGGTTCTCTGGTGTTCAGTGATGTCTTTGTTCTCTGTCAGGTTCTCTGGTGTTCAGTGATGTCTCTGTTCTCTGTCAGGTTCTCTGGTGTTCAGTGATGTCTCTGCTCTCTGTCAGGTTCAGTTATGTCTCTGTTCTCTGTCAGGTTCTCTGGTGTTCAGTGATGTCTCTGTTCTCTGTCAGGTTCTCTGGGGTTCAGTGATGTCTCTGTTCTCTGGTGTTCAGTGATGTCTCTGTTCTCTGTCAGGTTCTCTGGTGTTCAGTGATGTCTCTGTTCTCTGTCAGGTTCTCTGGTGTTCAGTGATGTCTCTGTTCTCCGTCAGGTTCTCTGGTGTTCAGTGATGTCTCTGTTCTCCGTCAGGTTCTCTGGTGATCAGTGATGTCTCTGTTCTCTGGTGTTCAGTGATGTCTCTGTTCTCCGTCAGGTTCTCTGGTGTTCAGTGTTGTCTCTGTTCTCTGTCAGGTTCTCTGGTGTTCAGTGTTGTCTCTGTTCTCCGTCAGGTTCTCTGGTGTTCAGTGTTGTCTCTGTTCTCTGTCAGGTTCTCTGGTGTTCAGTGATGTCTCTGTTCTCTGGTGTTCAGTGATGTCTCTGTTCTCTGGTGTTCAGTGATGTCTCTGTTCTCTGTCCTCTGTCAGGTTCTCTGGTGTTCAGTGTTGTCTCTGTTCTCTGGTGTTCAGTGATGTCTCTTCTCTCTGGTGTTCAGTGTTGTCTCTGTTCTCTGGTGTTCAGTGTTGTCTCTGTTCTCTGGTGTTCAGTGTTGTCTTTGTTCTATGGTGTTCAGTGATGTCTCTGTTCTCTGGTGTTCAGTGTTGTCTCTGTTCTCCGTCAGGTTCACTGGTGTTCAGTGATGTCTCTGTTCTCTGTCAGGTTCTTTGGTGTTCAGTGCTGTCTCTGTTCTCCGTCAGGTTCTCTGGTGTTCCGTGTTGTCTCTGTTCTCCGTCAGGTTCACTGGTGTTCAGTGATGTCTCTGTTCTCTGTCAGGTTCTCTGGTGTTCAGTGTTGTCTCTGTTCTCCGTCAGGTTCACTGGTGTTCAGTGATGTCTCTGTTCTCTGTCAGGTTCTCTGGTGTTCAGTGTTGTCTCTGTTCTCTGTCAGGTTCTCTGGTGTTCAGTGTTGTCTCTGTTCTCTGTCAGGTTCTATGGTGTTCAGTGTTGTCTCTGTTCTCTGGTGTTCAGTGTTGCCTCTGTTCTCTGTCAGGTTCTCTGGTGTTCAGTGTTGTCTCTGTTCTCTGGTGTTCAGTGTTGTCTCTGTTCTCTGTCAGGTTCACTGGTGTTCAGTGTTGTCTCTGTTCTATGGTGTTCAGTGTTGTCTCTGTTCTCCGTCAGGTTCGCTGGTGTTCAGTGATGTCTCTGTTCTCTGTCAGGTTCTCTGGTGTTCAGTGTTGTCTCTGTTCTCTGTCAGGTTCTATGGTGTTCAGTGATGTCTCTGTTCTATCTCAGGTTCTATGGTGTTCGGTGATATTTCTGTTCTCTGTTGTTCAGTGTTGTCTCGGTTCTCTGTCAGGTTCTCTGGTGTTCAGTGTTGTCTCTGTTCTCTGTCAGGTTCTATGGTGTTCAGTGTTATCTCTGTTCTCTGGTGTTCAGTGATGTCTCTGTTCTCTGTCAGGTTCTCTGGTGTTCAGTCTTGTCTCTGTTCTCCGTCAGGTTCTCTGGTGTTCAGTGTTGTCTCTGTTCTCCGTCAGGTTCACTGGTGTTCAGTGATGTCTCTGTTCTCTGTCAGGTTCTCTGGTGTTCAGTGTTGTCTCTGTTCTCC
The DNA here is from genome assembly GCA_039654105.1 of Coreius guichenoti. Taxonomy (NCBI): domain Eukaryota; kingdom Metazoa; phylum Chordata; class Actinopteri; order Cypriniformes; family Gobionidae; genus Coreius; species Coreius guichenoti. The sequence continues at coordinate 40,591,755 of CM077173.1, read as the reverse complement.
GTCAGGTTTCACTGGTGTTCAGTGATGTCTCTGTTCTCTGTCAGGTTCTCTGGTGTTCAGTGTTGTCTCTGTTCTCTGTCAGGTTCTCTGGTGTTCAGTGTTGTCTCTGTTCTCTGTCAGGTTCTATGGTGTTCAGTGTTGTCTCTGTTCTCTGGTGTTCAGTGTTGCCTCTGTTCTCTGTCAGGTTCTCTGGTGTTCAGTGTTGTCTCTGTTCTCTGTTGTTCAGTGTTGTCTCTGTTCTCTGTCAGGTTCTCTGGTGTTCAGTGTTGTCTCTGTTCTCTGTCAGGTTCTCTGTCAGGTTCTATGGTGTTCAGTGTTGTCTCTGTTCTCTGGTGTTCAGTGATGTCTCTGTTCTCTGTCAGGTTCTCTGGTGTTCAGTGATGTCTCTGTTCTCTGGTGTTCAGTGTTGTCTCTGTTCTCTGGTGTTCAGTGATGTCTCTATTCTCTGGTGTTCAGTGATGTCTGTTCTCTGTCAGGTTCGCTTGTGTTCAGTGATGTCTCTGTTCTCTGGTGTTCAGTGATGTCTCTGTTCTCTGGTGTTCAGTGATGTCTCTTTTCTCTGGTGTTCAGTGATGTCTCTGTTCTCTGTCAGGTTCTCTGTTGTTCAGTGTTGTCTCTGTTCTCTGTCAGGTTCTCTGGTGTTCAGTGATGTCTCTGCTGGTGTTCTCTGTGCCTCTGCTCCCGGTTGTGGTCGTGATGACGGCTCTTTTCCGCTCACCGCTGTCGGCTCTGTGCCGTCAGGTGTATTCTGCCATACTGAAGCTTTCGCACAGGAAGGTCTGTGTCAGCTCCACTCACGCCTATGTCTTCTCCAACTGCACCCACGGACATGCTCAGAGCGTTCTGCTGACCTTTGACCTGTATTCCAGCACACACGCCTCCTTCAACATTGGCGTTCAGAAAGGTCAGGCACTAGAGTCTGTTATCCTGATGTGTATTAAAGACTTTTACTAATCACACCTCATGGATGTACTTTTCACTTTTCATATAAATTTTCTTTCCTCGCTTCTAAAGCATTTCATTTTTGTCTTCTATGAACTCTCTGACCCTCAAACACTAATGTATCTTTCTAATGTATCTTTAAGACTTCATGTAAATGACCAGTTATAATTAACTGTTTCTGCAGCTTAGCTTCCATAAGTATTCTGGGTTGTGAATGTTGGAGTACGTCTACATAGTAAAAATGCTTTATCAAGTAATATTCTGCAAATCTTCTGCCCTGTAGTAACATGTTCTCTTGTGGTTGTCAGGTGAGTTTCTGGATGAGATTGTGAAGCGTGAAGCCCCGCGGAGGGTTTTGGAGTTGGGCACACACTGTGGCTACGCTTCAGTCAGGATTCTGCGTCTGCTCCCTCTATCTGGAAAACTGCTGACGGTCGAGCGTGATCCTCTGACAGCAGATCGAGGCGAGGAGATCATACTAGTGGCAGGCTTCAAAAACCAGCAGGTGTTACATTACTGTAGAAGAATGAATGATCTTTGATCAGTAGCTGCTTGGCAAGTGTAAACATGTTTTTTAATATAGTGTCATATGTTGTGTTTAATTAATTCCAGTTTATTTAGACTATTGGTAACACTTTAAGGTGACGTAGTTACATGTTACTACATGTACTTACTATAGTAATAACAGTAAATTATGCATAATTACAACTAACCCTAAACCAAACCCTGACTCTCTCCAAACCCTATAGTAAGTACATGTACTTAATTAATATTACTCAGTACTTATTTAAGTAAGTGCAATGTCACCAGCTTATTATTAAGGCAAGACACTACAGGTGAATAGGGTAAAAATGTAGATATCACCATGTTTTCCTCAGTTTAATAATCACAGTATATTAAGATGGTTGTTTTGTATTACAAGACTATTCTGAAATGTAATGTTCATATGCAAATGAGACATTATCTAAATAAATATGTACTAGTTTGCATACACTTTCAGAACAGAAATCTAAACATTGGAAATATCACTATATATATATATTTTTTTTTAGCAATAAAATGTTATAAATCAGGCAAATGTTATACGAACAACGCGTCCGGGGAGCGAAACTCTTATCTGACTTTGGGGATTGACCCTTGGATGAAATCCCCTTGCTTTGAGCCACAACTGGAACGGTCTCATGTGCAAAAGGGATCATAGGGATCACTGTGGAAGCAGATGCCATGAGATCTAACATCCGTAGATACTGATGAATAGTAAGAACTTGACCTAGCCTGACTTTGTTCAGGATGTTCTGGATGGTCTCGACTCGAGCGGGAGACAATTGTGCCCGCATCATAATCGAATCCCATATGACCTCTAAGTATGTTGTTCTCTGGGTAGGAGAGAGAACGCTTTTGCTCTCAACCCCAGAGAGAAAAGATGAGCTAGAACGACATCTCGGTGTCGTGATGCTAGCTTTGGGACTGTGCTAGTATCAGCCAGTCATCTATGTAATTCAAAATGCCGATGCCCTGGAGTCGCAAGGGAGCCAGCGCTGCATCCGTGTGTATGTGCGGGGTGATAAGACTAGGCCAAGCGGAAGAACTTGACTTTGGTAAGCAAAGTCACAACTTAGGGCAGGAAATACCGACTGTAGTAGCCTGCCTCTCTCTCTGGGAGGGGAACATGTTCTATGGCCCCTTTGTCCAGAAGAGATTGCAGCTCTTGTGACAGTAAATATGCCTGCTCCGGTTTCATGGTAGCGGGGACCACGCCATTGAAACACAGAGGGCGACAAGCAAACTGGATTCTGTAACCTTTCTCTACTGTCATTATAACCAAAGTAGAGATGCCCAGCAGTAGCTTCCATGCTGCCAAGTTCTTTGAAATGGCTACCCATTTTGATACTTCCCGTTAAGGGGGTGCTGGGTGTCCAATGTGTCAGGGTGTTCACCTCCTCCCTGTAGGCCATCTCATCATGGTCAGTGATCAGTCCTACTACAGTCGTATCGTCAGTGAATTTGATGATTACATTAGAGCTGTGTGTGACCATGCAGTCGTGAGTGTTTTTGTCTTTCTTCAGAAAAAATATTAGCAACATAAAAAAAACTGAGCCAGAGAAGAAAAAATTCTGAATTTTGGTGGATTTGACAGGGAATGACCAAATTGTAATTGAAATCTACAGAAGCAAATAGATAAAGTGCAATAAAATAAACACATAAATGTACATTCCCAGTAGTCTGAAAGAAGACAAGTTATGGAAGAAAAAAAGCCCAAAATTTAAAATTGACCAGTGCCTGAAACAGAATTGTTTGTCTGTAGTGTATTTCCTTAATTCAATTAATTAAAGAAATAACTTGTTCATTATATCATATTGCTGATGCTAAAACACTCATTAACCATGGTAAATTACCTCAGTTTCAGGTACTGACATGCTCCTCGGCTGAGGCCATCTCTTCTTTACACTCTCACATTGGGAATGATCGTCTGGATCTGGTTTTAATGGATCATGACCCTGAGCTTTACCTTCAAGACCTGCTGGCCTTACAGAGAGGGAATCTGCTCTCTACCTCCTGTGTTGTGTTGATCAACAGAGCTCTGACGCCTGGAGCTCGAGACCTTCTGGAGTATGTGACGGCCAGACCGCAGAGCTTCGGTGTGGGCAGACACCTCGATGGACTTATGGAGATACGCGTCCATACGGCTGTCTGACCTCAGGCACCTGAGAGCTGCAGGAATGAGTCCTGAAACCCAGAACTGAGTGAGCATTTTACCACTTCTGGCTCCATCGTCCTGAAGTCAATGGGTTTTTGGTTAAATCCCTGAAATACGGTGTGGTTAAAATGTTTGTTTATTTATTTAATTTTGTCTTCTGATATGATCTTGCAGTTGTCTTCCAAGTCGGGTCTCAGGACTAAAAAGTAGTGATGTTAATTCTGTTCAACTAATGTTTATTGCCCTATTTTTGTACTTTACAATGTATTTACCTATTTGTCTGTTCAATATATAAATAAAATTAATAAATAAAAATCGACTCACTGCCATTTTGTCAAGAAAGTATAACTACAATTAATTTAAGCGGAGACTGAAATTTTACTTAGAGATAAATAGATAGCAAGCAATTACTGAAACAATGTTGAGGCGTCAACGCTAATTGCATTGAATTAACGTTGAATGCTGAAACAATGGTGAGATTTCAACAAAAAAAGTCAACGAAAATGTCATTGAATCAACATTGAAATTAACAAAAAGAATCATTGGTAATATTGTTTGATCAATGTTACAAAATGGATAAACAGCTTGAATATCCGATTTCTACATGGGCGGGAATGAAGTGCCCCTTTCCACTGATTGGTCAACCAAACACCAAACCTTGCCGTCATCAGGGAGCACCTCAGGCGTGACCAATCCTGGAAGCACCAATTACACCACGTCTGTCAGTTGACAGACCAATCACGACAGTGAGGCGGGAGTCCCGCCTCCCTCATAAATATTGCTGTAAGCGGCCCCCACTTCATTCCTTATTCTTCCGAGGGAATATTCACTGTCAAAGTGAATATTTTTTCTTCTGCTGTCTTTTCTAGTGGGAACTAACGTGTTGAGTTGAGTTATATGATTTCGCCCAAAGACTCTCATCTTCTATGCATTGTGTGTCGGGGAGTTAGACGCGCAGGCCGTGCTCACTGATCCCGAGTGCTGCCCGCACTGCTCTCTTTTCCCGTTAAGGGTATTAGAGCGTAGAATGTGAGTCGTGGCCGCGAATAAGGAGGATCCAAGCTTTTCTGCACCATTCGCGGAGAAATCTCTCCCTAACGTCCTCCTCTCTTTGAATCAAGCTGATGAGATGATTGCTCATCTCTTGAAAGATGCAGATGCAATTCTCCCTCCTAATCTCTCCTCCAGACCTAGCAGTGCGACAGGTGAGTCTGTCTGGTTGGGAGAGTTGGGACGTGAGACGGTGAGTTTATGTACACACTCAGACATGAGTGTGGAACACCAGGTCCTTGGATGCAGGCTGGTGTATTGCTGAAAGACATCAGAGGCAGGCGGTGGGTGATAACTCCACTCCATTAAGGGGTTGGAGGGACACTGGAAGCCATCGGTGGTCTCATGTTTTGCAAATGGAATTTTTTGTGTAATGACAGTAGTTTAGTTGAGCTTCTATGACTAAATAAGGTATCGATGCTGTGCTGGATGTAACTCGTGCTTGATATAAATTGAGAAGTTTATGACTGTTCAAGACCGAACCTCGTGGTGAAGACTTTTAGTTTTTATGTTGATTTTTTTATTCTGAAACTTTGTTATTAAAACGAAGCCTTGAATGAGGTGATTCGTCTACCTCTCTAAACAAGTCTGAGTAATTTTTCTTCATGTCTATTATCTGAACCTGAATATTAAAACGCATCAAGCTCCAAGTGTATCCGGACCTTGACTGAACTTGGCACAGACTCCCCTGAAATCTCTAACCAACAGACAGCACTCTCAACTTGCAGGTAAGGACAGATCTTTTGATTTAAATGAGTTATAGAGATGTGTGTTGGGGTACTTAGTTATTTTAGGGGAGGATAAATATAACATGGTGCCCAACGTGGGGCTCGATTTAAATGGGAAAAAAAATTCAGGGATAATAGTATGAGAAGTAGTAAAGCCCACATACCACAACCATAGTAAAACAGTTCAGGGGAACTGTATTAAAGCGCGCACAGGCTCATGAGAAGACCTGTAGAGAAAAGGACGAGAACTCAGAGACTCTCAGAAGAGGGCGAGTTAGTCAAAAATAAAAAATGGTTTTTAAAGAGATAAAAGTGAAACAAAGACTCAAGATGATGAGTCAGATGGTAGCCGTTAATCTAGTACCCAACGATATGGGGGGAAAACTAGAGTGGATTGAATCCACACAGTGTAAATGTGGGTCCAATTTTATACCCTGGAAAGAGGTCATAAGGACCGCTTCAGTGTTGAACAGAGGTCCCAGACTTCATCTATTCGAATAGAGGAGGCAGAGATGGTTTTCCCAAAGTAAGGGTCTTTAACGAAGCTGGAGGTGAAATAAAAGATATTCCGACAAGGAGTTGGGATACCCAAGGTGAAAATGACCCGTGGGAACAATCAGAGAGGAGCTTAATAGCTCCTGAGTTCGTACCCCAAATAGAGGGGGACGAATAAACTCTTCAACCAAGTGCTCCACCACCTGATAACCCTGAAAGCCCAAGTGATGAATCCTCGTCAGAGGACGAGGGACCACTCAGGATACATTTTGGTAAGGGACCAAATTTAATTATCCTGAAACAAGGGCGTTTAAAGAGGGAGGAAGAAGCAGATGTATTAGTCAATGCAGCCAATAAACATCTCAGCCACGGGGGTGGGGTCGCCGCAGCCCTCTAAAAGCAGGCAGGACAGGGATTCCAGAGAGAATCAGACAAACTAATACAACGCAGAATGACCCCCCTCAAGACCGGAGATATAATCCTACAGAAAACAGGGGGCCGAATGGTAAACCTATAATACATGCCATAGGGCATGAAAAAGGCGAAGACCATGACTTGAGCGAGGAGTTAAAAACCTTAATGATCCTAGACACATTAATAAATAAAATGAGTGTCTCTGCTAAAGACAACAAATATCACGCAGTGGCTATGCCAATGATTTCAGGAGGGGAGTTTGGATTTAATGAAGTCAAAATAGGGGCATCCATTGTAACAGAACAAAGACAATATACTGTATATCTGAGCATTAGCAACAGACACAGAGCTAACTTAATATACAATAAAACAGAAAACAAATATATTCTGTGCATAAAATGTAAGAGATCATGTAAAAATGTAGAATTTTTTTACCATGCACATTGTAGACTTTATATCATATGATACATAATCACATTTATGATTAGAAGCATTTTAATCATTACGGACGAGTTCAATCAAACATTATTATATTTGTAGGCCTGATACTGAAGAGCCTGAAGATTTCTGCTGTCAGACTCATCTGAGCTCTTCCTCTGTTCCTCCTTTACATAAAACAAAACCATCATTTGGCTGAACACTAAACCAACATTAATCCTCAATATCACATGTTTCTGATACGCATGCTAACACACACACTGCTTTATTTAACTGTAAAGGCTGAGTCTCTTCCTGTATGAAACACATTTACACATTAAATCACACATTTATTTCTCCTCATAGACACAGCAGTGAGGCTCTTCTGTGGATCACCTGATGGTTTCTGATCCTCTCATGACCGTTTCAAAGATTTAAACCATGATCTAAACGATCTATCAGGGACGTTTGGTGATTGATATTCATCTACACTGTAAGGAGAAACCAGAAGAGAAAACAATCAGTGTTCAGTGGAACAAAGTGCAAATTACTAATATTCAATTATTGTTTTTTGAGTAAAAAGAAGTGACATTAAATTCCTGTAATCAGATTAATTACTGACTTTACATTATCCTGCAGAGATATTTCTCAAACAATATTTGTGCTTTAAATACTCTACATTTAAAACATGAATGGTGTTCATATGTTTGTGTGTGTGTGTGTGTTGGTGTGACTGCAGAAGGACCTGCGACTCCTATTGAGTCTCTGTAAAGGAGAAACACATGCTAATGAGTGTACGGCGTATGGAATAAACCACAGGGAGCAAACACAAATGTTATTTTCAGTTCAAACCTGTCAGTTAAACTTCCACTAGTTAAAGCCGTTTGCCCTCTAGTTTACACATGTTTGTAGGGCTCTTAGTAAATCACTGACAGTAAAGTGAGTGTAAAGTAGTGTGACGTGTTGCTTGTCACAGTGAAAACACACTCGAGACATTTCTCATGTGAAGCTGGACGGCTGTGAGCTGAAGCTGAACTGATTTTAGCAGCGTTTTCCTACAATCTGACCAAGTCTATTTTCAACCTGAAATGATTCTCTATTACTGACACAGTTAATAAAGCAGGTGTTGTGTGCAAAGCTGTGACCGTGTGCTTTTGTTCTCTTTCCTCCTTTGTGTTAAACATTTTAATCAACTTAATGATCATTTCCTTTCACGAATATTTGAAAGGTTTGTTCACATATCAGAGGTAAATGAAGCTCTCTTTAATATCACAGTGATGTTTCCTCACCTCAGGTCACAGTTTGAGTCTCGTAGCTCGTCTCTGAGCCGCTGCTTTGAGTCTCCGATCTTATTGTGTCTCAGATCAAGCTCTTTTAAAAACTGCAGTGCTTTTGAGTTAGTCAAAGACTGAGTTAAAGAAGAAACATCTGTAATGCCACAGTGCTGTAGACTAGAAAGACACAAACAGAGGAAGAGAGATTATCTCACAAACCATTAAGATGAAGAATTTTACACAAATATAATGTGAACAAATAAAGTGTTTTAGTTTAAACTGTTAAAGTGATTTTAAGCATTTTCTTTCTGGTCTGTGAATGTGACTGACCTCAATCTCTCCAGTTTACAGTGTGAATCCTTCAGTACGTCACATAAGGGCTTCACTCCAGAGTCTCCTAGTGTATTCCTGCTCAGGTCCAGCTCTCTCAGGTGTGATGGGTTTGATTTCAGAGCTGAAGTCAGGATGAGACACTGTTTCTCTGTAATACTGCATCCTCTCAGACTGAAGACAGAAAGAGAAAATGACTCAGATCTGTTATGATCATCTTATTGAAGAGCTACAGCATAGTCTGTCATTTAGTCTATAGTTTCCATATTCAGCTGTAATCGTGTCACACTAGTTCTGCAGCAGATGCAAATCTCATGATATTTCTGCAGATCAACATGTAGGGTAAGATGGGGAAGATGCCCCCCTTCAGAACAATGTGGATTTACTGTTAAATTGTAACATATTTAAAGAGAAGTTTAGCATGTGCAGGATATGATGCATCAGCCCGATAAACTCTTACAGAATGATAAATGACTTCTGATATAACTCTTAATAATATTTATA